>JAWNNQ010001415.1:0-331146 GCA_035044765.1 Leucophenga montana | reverse complement strand
CATAGTTTATAACTACTTGAAATTACAAAAAAAATGAAAATAATAATAATAATAATAAGTATAAGTATATACTTTTGTACATATTTATATAAATGAACAAAATTTTGTTTTGCACTTGTCGACGTTTTGTCTTGTAATGATGCTATATGAGATGAAATATTTTTGTTTTCTTATTTTTTTGGATAGCATAACTATTTAATTTAATAAACTACCTGTTTTACGTTGATATATGTACTATACAATCTGATGTTGTGCATATGTGTGTGTGTGTGTGTGTGTGTGTGTGTATCTATGTGCCTTATGACTAATGGGGCGTATATGCCGCTGTCAGTGATGTGTGAAAAACTTCGGCGCGAGGTCGCCTTTTAGCGCATTTTATTATGCGTTTGCATTCAGTTTATTTATCTGCCGCTTATTATTTTCATAAATATTGTTGAAAGTTTTATAGGTACTTCATATGCAATTAATTAGCTTGAATGGCTTGCAACATCTTCAGCATTTGATTGTGTCCTCGTTTCTTTTTATATTTTTTTTGTCACATACGTTAGTATTTATAGTATAAATTTAAATTGCAAATGACAGACAATGACAGACCTTGAAACTTGCACAGTGTACATTTGAAGAAAGTCATGTTTTCGTGTGATGAGTTTAGATGCAAAAATTCCATGAACTTTAAAGTTCACCTTCGGTGTAGCACAAAGTCAAGTCTTTTAAGTGTTGTGTCGCTGAAATGTGTCGCAGTATATTTTAGGCATATTACATTGACAAATGGCATTTAAATGGTGTCTCGTAAGAACAATGCGAACTAGAACAATTTAAATGCCAAAGCACAATTTTCAATGTGAATTGAATAAAAAACGAAAGACTTAAGCAACGAACTCGCGCCGCGCAAGGACAAAGCGACGCAAAGCAAAACATTCGCAGCATACAAAACGACGCATCGAATGATTTAATTGTATCTATATATATATATATATATATATATATATATATATATATATATATATATATATATATATATATATATATATATATATATATATATATATATATATATATATATATATATATATATATATATATATATATATATATATATATATATATACATATATACATCCATTAATAATTGTTATATATCGCATCTATATACATAATATACCTGCATATGTATTGCACAATTAACTATTGTAGAACTGTTTAGCATTATTCCATTTCATATGCTTCAACATTTCAATGTATTTTACTTACTTTAATTTTATGCCATTAAACTTTAATTTAGTATGCAAGACATTGTCTAAACGCGCGCAGCTCAAAAGCAAGCGTTGAAAACTTTGCGCATTGCATACTAAAAGCGTTCAAAATGAAATTAATTCAAGAACAAAGTAATATGCGGGCACAATGCCATTAAAAAATTAACTGTACTACTATAATGGAATAGTTTTAAACGGAAATAGAGAGCCGACAAAATTTAGATTTAAGCCAAGATAAATCAACTTAAATGCAGGTTATATCTACAAAATCATTGAATTCAAAAAAACTCCAAATTGAAAATCGCAAATATCAACAAGTTGCTATTAAAAGCTTTGCTAATGTAAATCATAATGATTTAACAACAAAACTCCTGCAAGGGACGGCATGGGTTTGTTTGCAGAAGTGGAAAGTTATTGATTGCCATTCGCTTGGGATACGTAACGTCCGTTAGGCAACGTATACTCTTGGTAAGCGACGGAACATCAAATTGTGAGAAAAAAAGTCACTACCCTTAATTAACATTTACAAGTGAAGATACAAAGAAAGCTTTGGATACAATCCTCTATGATCTCTTGATGGATGAAGTACATGCTACGGCACGATCTGCTTTAATGCTTTAATGCTACCCGCGTATGCTGACTGGCATTTGCCTCATCGGCTGGAACGAATGACAAGTTAAGGCTTGATAACTGTGGCTACTTTGTGCTCTGCAAGCAAATTTGAAGTACGAAGAAGAAAATCTACAAGACGCTGAAATTCCCGTGCTGTTGTACGGCGCAGACATCATCGGATACATCGTCTTTGAGATTGTTCGTAGAATATTTAGTCCTCTTAGAGTTGGCGTTGAATTTGGAAACCGTATGAACTATAAGCTGCATAATGCGGTTGACATAGTCCAGCGCATAAAATTTCAGTGGTTATCTCATCCGGATGAACCCCAAAGTTCCAGTGCTAAAGGTTTACGACGGAAACCTGATTATGTGGACGGCGTCAGAGAGAACGTCCGGCATGATTATAATTATACCGATTATTGCGCATTCCTACATGCGGTCGTGAAAAAAGTAAATGAAGTAAGTACTCCTGATCGCTACCTGAACGAATAAATAAGGTATATATTCGCCTGTGGATGCTACGGTAGCTCCGATCTTTTGTTAGTATTACTCACTTCAGCCGTCAGATCTTTCAAAACCGCAAAATGCAAAAACGAGATTAACTCAAGCCGAGAATACAAAAACAATTTGGACATTATGATACATAAATTGTTCATGCTGAAATACAATGTACAACCAATCAATGTGTGTGAGTGAGATAGCAAACAAAAATCTGCTGTTGAGAACTGTAGAGTGTTCGAAACAATACTGTGTCTTGTTTTGCCTTTATTGCATTAAGTTTTTGTTTATTGTAAAATCTCAAAATGACAACTATATTATAATACGTATCAAAATTGTAGGAAGGAATACGCATTTAAAAATAAAAGAGTTGAAATTGTTCAATTTTATTTTCAAAATCGAGTAATCATGTGCGACGAAGCACATTTTACGCCGCGTGTAGGTGTTAATACGCAAAATATTTATTATTGAGACAACCAAAATCCACAACTAATTCATGAGGTTACTTTACATTTACCAAAATATACTGTCTGATGTATACATCATACATAGCGCGACAGCCTGTCAGTGATTCAGGTCTCTTTGGTAACTAAGCTCAATGAAAATGACATGGAGGATTACTGGTTTCAGTAAAATTGAGCAACATGCTATACTGCCTACGAAGCGATTCACTGAAGCGGATGTTTTCTAATCGGTTGTTTTTGAAAATTTGACATTTTGTCTGGGCCTCACGTTCACCAGATTTGACTCCGTATGACTTTCTTGCGGGAACATTTGAAAGCAACTTTAGGCCAACACACAATAGGAAATCGCCAAAATTTAATCAGAAACTCTTCAAAAAATGATGGAGAACGGCGAAAAGGCCGATTTATGTGTGGCTGTAGGAGCTGGTCTCATTTGATACCTGCTATTTAAAAGAAATTATTCGATCTAGCCTTGTCCGTCAGTCTGTCTGTCCTTTTGCTGTCCGTTTGTCTGTCCGTAAGTTTTTTTGAATATTGGTTTGAAAGTTTGTAAGGAGACTTTTTATAACCGTAAGTGATGTACTAGTTACAATGACCACGATATGGACACTAGAGAAGGAATAGTTACCAAACAATAATACTTAACATATATTTTATTGGGTTTTCAATGTTCTCTAATTTTTAATTTAAGTACCAAATAATTCGAATTATTTCATAAGCAATTTAATTTCGTGAACGTATGAGTACCCGAAGAGTGTTTTGTCGCAGTCGATATTTCGGAGAAAGTTAAAGGTTAAAGTCAAATTTGAATAACAAGGCTTTCTCTTGTTATTACTTTTTTGCATGCGCCAGTGCACAGCATACGCATACTACTTGCAAAATGCGCTTTTATCCAATTGCGGATCTATGCTTTACATGGAATACAAATGCACACACACGAACATTACATTTTTCGCACTCTCTTATCTCTTAATGAGAGCCATGGTAAAAGAAAAAAAAAGCGATAACATGCGAGCAAGCAGATGCCAGTTTATAAGACGCTGTGAGAGATTCCATCGTGCGTTTCTTTTTGTATGCGCTTCGCTATTATTTTCAAGATTCAAAAGTTTAGATCGTCATGCAACTAACTTTTGGGTTACAACACCATAAAGCAAAACGAATTGTTATTGCAAACAAAATAATTACATTAAAAGATATTTAAGAAAATAAGAGCAAAAAGTTTTATGACTTAGCCAAAAGTTCCTTTCTGGTTTTTGCTGATTGTGTTTTTTTCTTTTTCTTTTCACCTTTGTCTTTGCCTGTGGTGTGTTGGGTATAGTGTGAGGTGAAACAGCAGTAAAAAAAAAAAACGTATAAGCACAGAAGTATACAATATTATGCCTATATTGCGGTCTATTATGTCGACCGCTGGCCATACAAACTAATAAATACATTTCTACTTCGAAATTAAAACTAAAGGCTACAAGTTTATTTTTAGGAAATTATGCTGCTTTTAGATTAGCACATAATATAGCTAGTATTACTTATTAGTACTACTTCCTTATGGAACTATAAACATTTAATAGATCATAATTATATTTTCGGGTGTTGCATAGCTTCACTTACATAATTTGTCACTTATTCAATCTTAAATTGAGCGCAAATTTGATTGGTTGGTTTTGTGTTGTGTTTGATGTCACTAGAAACATATATATAAAAGTTAATCTTAGGTTCATGTGATGAAAAAGTATCTAAGACGTTTTTATCGTGTGTCATCTCAAAATACGTGAGTAGAAAAACTGTCCACACATGAAAAATGCAGTCAAGGCGATTTTGACGCGTTTTGTGTGCGATACTTTTTTTTTACACCACTGCTGCTTTGAAATTGATGACCTTTTGATATGTTTCAGAAAAAAAAAACAAAAATAAATAAAAATTTAACTCCAAATTGGAAATAATTATTGTAATTGCTGCGCGTTTTTTCTCTATTTCTTTGTTCAAAATGTTGCTAAAGATGTGCAGCCAATTTGACATTTAGTTAATTTTGTACAATTTGATTGGTTGACTGCTCTTTTGTATCTGTCTTCGCATTACTTCGCATTTTTTGTTTCTTCTTTTTGGATGTGATAAATGAGTTTGCTCTGGTTTCGCGACTGTTTCGGAATTTAATTGAGTTGCGCACAATTAACAATTTTTTTTTTTTTTTTTTGACTGTGAATTATTAGTTTGTTTTATTCTATATACAAAATTTTATGCACTTGAGCTTGCATGCTAATTGGGTACATTTCCCAACATCCTCTTGTTCATCTTCGTATATTTTATATAATTTTCATTTATACACTTCACATATAATACAAAAAAGTGTTATTAATACGAGTTAGACGGAAGCTTTGTAATTGTAGAAAGAAGATTTAAAAATTCGGAAATGTCTATATATAGGAGATCAATCAATTTACTCAGCCGACGCAGAAACGAACGTTCGCTAATGGCCGTATGACAGACGAAATTGTTTTCCCCTTCATTGCTGTTAGAAAAGATCAGAACATAGAAAAAGCAAAAATTCTACAGGTGCGAGAGGTTGAAATATAGTTTCATCAAAAAGTAAAACGAAAACCAACAAGAAAATAAACAGCAAAAATGCCATATTAAAATGAAAATTAGTGCGAAAAATGAAACACAACTCTGAACTCAAAAATGACAAGTACCAAAAGTTCGGCAGAAATAGTGTATTTATCTATATTTTTATGGTGTTTTGGATTATTTCTTCATGCGGTCACTCTTTATACAAAAAGTAAATTAGTGCACAACAAAACTAGAAAAAAAACAAAACAACGACAATTGATTTGGCATGTCATGCGCAAATGGTGAATATACTCAATGCATGCATTTTTAAAATTTTCTGTATATTTTAATAAAAACATAAACAAAGTCAAGTGTGACCTATACGACTCGACGTGACAAATGTTGCTGTATGTATATAGCTATCCCTTTCGCAAGCTCTCTGTCGTGTTTAAAATCCCAGAGCATAGAAGGGGAGAACAATTTGCTGATTGTATTCGTGTGTCATACGGCCATTAGCTGTTTGTGCGCTTGTATGCAGTTATTGCAGAATTGTGTTTCAAAGATTTTAAGATATTGTTGGTATTACCTCATTTGATTAAACATTGCAAACGATGTCAACGGAATTGGTTTGGTCCAATTACCAATACAATTTCCATACAAAATGAAAATTAAAAGAATCAATTATTTAACTGATTTTTCTATTCTTACATTTTAATTTTAATAGGGTTACTAGTATAAAAAGAAGGTAGCCCAGGTTTTTTGATTACATTTACTTTGCTGAAAATGATGGCGGAAAAACTATGTGCAATCGTTGTGTTAATTATATAAAAGGAAAATGTTACAGTATAATTTAAATCTTTGCCTATCGTTCCTGAACTGCTAGAAAATTCAACATAGACATCGGATTTATATTCAGCGACAACAAATTACTGATTAAAACGTGTTCCGAAAATTTTTTTTTTTTAAAAACTCATGTGAAAATTCGCAAAACAAATGGTACCTATATGTTCCAATGTTTGTCAAGGGTAAAAATGAAAACGACTATTTTCACAAGTTGGCAGTACTCGAACGCATTTATGACTTACTACCGTTTGGGGCATAGTCAGATTGGGTGGTCGCGACTTTGATGGAAGTGGACTATACTTTTTTTTTTCTGAACGAGGAAGGTTGCCCGAAACTTCTCCAAAAATGTTTGGATCTGCAGCACCGCCCACCAAATGTTGTTGCAAAATGAAAGTTGAGAAATAGTTAAGTTTTTTCGACTTTGGTAGGCAAAAGGATGAATCTGCCTTTGAAAATTGGGTACTTTCCGACAGTCACAATCAATTCCTATTGATTTCCTTGTTAAGGAAAATCAATACAATAGTTTTTCCACGAAAAATTCGAAGATAGAAAGGTCACCGGTAGCGTGTTTGTTTTAGAGGTTTCATTTTCCGATAGCGATTAAACTCTCAAAAATTGGTCAGACCTGACAACGCTATTGTCATTTATACTCAGTTTGGTTTTCCATTTTATCATGAATAGAGTAACAGCAGAAGAACGCTTGAAAATTGTGCAAATCTATTTCGAAAATCGTGGTTCAGTTTGGGAATATTACGGTCGACATAACCGTCCATCCGAGCGACTAATTCGATTAACCATGCATCGTTTTCATAGCACGTGTACTCTAACTGAAAAGTGATAAAAAATTTGGCTTCCAAAATGCGTCACATTCGCGCCAGTCACGACGCCCACATGCCCGAGAACATTTTTAAACACTAATGGCATAAAACGATCTTTCTAATAAAGCCAATTTTTAGTTTGGAAACATGTAATCTCAGTATTTTATTGTAATTCAAATCAAAGTTCTACACCTCTAAAAAGGAAAGGCACTATAGTTAGATAGTTAAATGAAAACTTTGTTCAAATGAACATAATCAGCTGATAAAAGGCCTGCACAAAAAAAAAAAAATCAAATCTAACGAAATGGTGAGTAACCACAATTTCGTAAAGAAGAAGCAGCTAACGAAGTTTAATCAATTGAGTGAACTCCATTAATAAGTTTTGTGAAGTAGTTTTATCTATATGTTTTTGGTTAATACTTTTCAATTTCTTCTGAACTATGATAGTTTCATTTTTTTAGAAATGTTATTTTTCTGACAATCTGTTAGAGCTTCACCATTCCATTAGGCTCAAAAACCTTTATTTACATGTGAGCATCATGTGTGAAGTGTATAATATTTTCGTATTTACTGCAGTTTAAAGTATCTTTTTTTCTGCTTCATGCAAAATCCGCTTTTATGACTTTGTCGTCGCTGTTTAATGCCGCTGTCGTAGTCTGCAAGTTATTTTAATGACTTGACATAAATCTCAGATTCGCTGCTTCGTTTGCTGTTCGTGTCGCATTTGCAATAATTTCTTTATATTTCTTCACTCGTAATTTAAAAAAAAAATCTTTTTTTTTTGCGCTCTACTCCTACAACAGACGATATATCAACTACGCCAACAACATCAACAACAACAACCATATCAGATACAATGAATGGCATTATATTGTACTAGTAAGTTATCATTGCATGATTTATTACGCGACTTGATCACATTATTATTGTTATTATTATTATGAAGCATTGCAGATTTTATATATAGAGATACTTTGTTTGTAAATAAGTATGTGACTACACTAGAGTGCTGCAGCAGTTATGAGGGATGCGGTCTATAGTATAACAAAAACAAGTAGATACATTAACTGTGGCGCTTTAACAGCTTTTTGTTTGTCTTATTTTCATCATCATCATCATCATCATCATCATCATGGTTGTTGTTGTTGATGTAGCTAGGCATGCTCAGCTTAAGTTACAAAATAATTGCATTAGTGAAACCTTTTACACTCTTAATTGCACTAGGCTAGCTCTATAGTAATGACTGTATAACAAATTGTTTGCAACGGATGCACTGAATATAGAATTTATACGAAAGAATGTTGCAGTTTGTTTTTCTACATTTGTTTGAAGCGGATTTGTTGCAGCACGAAATGCTATCTTAAGTGGAAGTAGTGTATCATAAATCTTTTATTGTGAGTAGTTTGCATAAGAATGTAAATTTACAGCCTTACTAATAATCGAAAGAATTAGTATCAGCTATCACTTTAGTTTCGCCACTAAATTCATAAACAATTTAGAGCTGCTACTAAAATGTCTGGGATTTTTATTTTATGTTTTTTTTTTTTTTTTTTTTTTGTATGCTCTAGTTGTGTGAATGTCCAAAAATGTATGTGAATACCAATTTTTTAATGAATTATAAAAGATCAAGTAGAAAAACATAAACAAATCAAACAATTTTTTATGTTTATTCAATTTTCTTCCAAGTTTTTTCTTTCCCCATATATTTTTGACAATTAAATGCAATCAAAATCAAATAAAATGCTACTCTCGTTACTAAATTTAATATCGACTTTATCGAAAAAGCCTATACGAAATCTTTATTAGTACGAAAATTGACTTGAAGGTGTCCACTTTATGAGATAACGTCGACTTTAAATTGTTAATTACTGTCTCTGATAATCTCTCTGTAACAGTACGATTTCATGTACTGATTAAAATTGTATGAATTATTTAAAGTTCTTTCTATATAACCCAGTATGCTTAGACATGCAAAGCCAAATTGTATACCAAATTTTAAACGTATCAACGAGCCTTATCTATTCGTCCGTCCGTCTGTCTGTCTGTTTTCGCTGAAACTCTATCTTAGTTCTATTGTCACAAATTTAAGATTGCGAACTCACTAGATCACCAATTCCAAAGTGTTGACTATCTTGACTTTTCGCTACTGTAGAAACTCCACGGCCCATTAAGTTTCCTTGGGGTTGGGATTATTGCCATTCTGTTGGAACTGACCAAAAACTATGCTTTTCCAAATGGCCCAAACATCACATAAACGTCCGTTAGACACGTATCGCTTGAGTAGTCACTGAACATACTTTCTATTTGTCTGACAGTCTGTATGAACAACGAGTTATTGACGACTGTAAGAAATAGATGCTTCAAATTTAGATATTTAGACTCTCCTAGCTTAGGGTTTTTATAAAAAATTGTATGTGTTTATTCTTTGTATATTGTTAGTTAAGCTACAAATACAAAATGTAGTGTATTTTACATCAATCCTAATAAAATATTTTACATAGATCTTGGACCACTATAAAGGGTAGCAACCTGTCCCCATTTTTATGTTTTTGTATGATATGTTGTTTGTTATGCTGTTAACTAAGCTAGAAAACCCTGGTGTAACCTCTATCAATCCTGGGCTACGTACTGTCGCCTATTTTTCCTTATTTGTTCCGTTGTCATTTACATATGTACCAAATCTCATCCAACTATGTCAAATAGTTGCTGACACATAACAAATTTAGTTTTTCTTTCATAAAACACCCATAGTACCGCCTAATATACCTACATTTATGTATACCTATACTTAAACATTTCTCAGGAACCTGCTTATCTTCCATAACTGAACAGCAGCGAAAAGCGGGCATTATGAGAGTCTTCACTACATATATCTATATATAAGTAGGCAAGTATAAATCATTCACACCCTTCTTAATCCTTCTTAACCCTCATAAACATAACGTATTCGCTTGATTTTGTTTTTTTTTTTTTTTTTGGAAAGAACGTGAAGATGAGCACGGACGAATGTAATTTTGTTTATAAAGTATTGCATTTAAAGTAGGTAAATAGCAAGGAACGCCCTTGGCCAATCACAAAGACTCTCTCTATCTCTCTACAATTCGTCTTTCTCTGTCACATTGTAGAGCATGTTGATCGAGCAGCTTGACGCTAGGCTCGAAACTGTTGTGGGCGCACTTGCAATCATGTTGACGAGTATCAGTTGAGTGTGTTTTTTATAGTGTTTTGTTGGTAAAATTTTAAAAGAGGTGGAATCAAACAAATATATACATATAACAAAAAAAGAGAAAAAATGTTCCAACAAAATATGTTTTACAAAATTATTGCCGCTCTCTCTCTCTCTCTCTCTCTCTCTCTCTCTCTGGGCGGCCCTTAGAACTGGCCTGTCCAAAAGGAGAGCACCCAAAGTGCGAATCATTTCGGAGTCATAATTTGTACAGTGTGCCAATGCAACGTAACTAATTCAAATATTTGATTCACGTTAGCATCAAGTAGCCGACTTTGGCATGCGTTCTTTCGTCTGTGTATGAAAACACGAAGGTGTTCGTCCCATTGGAGCTATGAATGGACAGCGTTATATTAGAGGGGAAAGCATTTTTTTGACGATGTTGTATTATGGATATATTTATTATTGGACACTTTCAAGACAAAAGTTTGGATTTCGACCACTGGTAGAATTCTCGTCGTATCAAAACATAAATACTCGTACATAAATATATGAGCTATATATCTAAATATGTATCTAAAAGTTTTAATGGCAATTTATGTATCGTATGTAAAGCATAATTAAGTTAAGGTGTGTCTTTGTGTGAAAACATCTGCTGCATATTGTATCTATAGCATTCTACTTACTTATTTCGTTTTTATTTAATAGCTAAATGAAAAAATCATCAATTTGTTCAAATAAATTTTGCGACATGCTGCACATAATTGAACATGACATTTGCAATGGCAGAATAAATTATACGAGTTTTTTTGAATCTGTGTGTTATTTTTCTTTAAAGCTATCTATTAGAAGCAGCTGAACTCTATAGCAACAATAGCAACAAGAACAACTACACTAACAACAACTGACAATGCTGCCAAACCTTACAGATTGACCTTAGACAACAAGCAACTGCAACAAACAACTGCTGCACATCGATCATGATTGCATTTAAATGCCGCACGATGCACCAACTTTACTTCCATCAAATATCGCATGCGACAAATTTTGCATTCTAAAACTTGGCTTAGAAGTTAAACAAAAAAAAACAAAAAAAGATACAATGTGAATTTTTCAATGACTTCAATGTCAAAAACACGCGCGTCCATTGTTCACTTCTAAATGTCAACTCTGTTGTTGCTCTATAGATTTTTATTATCTCAACGTCCGTCCTTCCGTCCGTTCATCTGCCTCTAGTTGTTATTAATTTAATAAGTCATATTATAAATTATATTTTGCTGGCTGTCTCATAAGCGTTTTTTATTTATGGCCAGCGCGTTTGTTGCATGACATAAACGCGCCAGAAATGATGTTGCCGCCAACTGTTGACTACCAGTTGTCGTTTGCTGTGTTCTGCTCTGTTCTGTACTGTTCTGTTCTGTTCTAATGCAGCAATTCGCTGTGTCTGTATCTCATTCATTTGTGCAACATGCTACTGCTGCTTTGTGTGCATAGTTACTGCGAGCAGCTAGTTCCATGCGTTTGACCCTCAGGTCTTCAGAAACTAAAGTCATGAACACGTACATGACTTCTAAATACAACAGCAACGATGAGGATGATGACGATGACGGCAAACACGGTAATGATTTTTCTTGATTTAAGCAGCAAATTTTCATGTTTGTGCATCATTATAAGATATTATATCTTATATCGTAGAAGACAACTAAAATACAGTCTTAAATTTTAGTTTAATTGAAGCTTTAATACGCTGCAATCAAATGGAGTTTTTGAAAATTTAGTATTCCGTACTTGAATTCATCTGTAGCGGTAGTAAAAGTACAGTCAGTATGAGTTTTCTTAAATGAATGTTTTTTCTCAATCTTGAAATTCTTAGATCGAATTAGCTTGATTTTAAGACAAAAATATACCAACTTTAAGAATAAATTGAATTGATTTAAATACAAAAAGTGGAATGGACTTGAGTACAAATGGAACTTAGAAATTTCTTTTTTTCTTTACGTTCTTCTTTTAATTTTGTTGTGTTTGTGGAGAATAATTATATTCGAACCTTGACCAACGCAGCTGAGAGCAAAGTCTCACCATCTTACCAACACACCAACTTGCCGCATCACAAGCAGTTGCTTTTCTTATTGAATGTCGTCACAAAGACAAAAATATGCCACTATGAATCCGCAGAATAGAAAAGTTGAATAGTTGGTAGGAGCTGAGAGAATAAATTGTGCTTTGCTCTTAAGATTTTTTGGTGGTTTATTTGCAATGAATTAATGCACAGTTATAAAAGAATTTTGGTTGGTTTTTTAGATTCACTATTAAGCTATTTTGTTTTAAATATTTATTTGATTTCTCTTCTTTTAAGAATTTACCAACAAATACACTATAAATAACTCACTCAACTGCTGCCAATCAGCCTAACGTCGAGCTGCTCGCCAGACATGCTCTACAATGTGAATCGCCCTATAGCGCATGACAGAGATAGAGAATATTTTTTTCTCTATTCTTTCAACTGAATGCAAAGGAATCCAAAGAAACAAAAAAGAGAGCAGCTATTTTCTACCATGTTAAAGTGCATAAAAAGATGTAAAAAAAGGACAAATCAAATTCCTCTTTTTCATTGTGTGTATACAGCGGCGCTAAACCAAAACAACACGTTTTCGTCTGTTGCTAATTCCAATATCTTCACTCACTTTGAACTTTTATTTGTTGTTTGTTTTTGAGCAAATTGAGAGAGCTGAGGGACTAAAAGAGCTCTTGTATTTGTGATTGGTTAAGGGCGTTACATGGTTTTTAGCTACCTTAGATGCAATACTTTAGAAAACAAAAATTACATTCATCCCTGCTCCTCTTCACTTCTCTACTTTCACAAAACAAAAAAAAAAAAACAAAACAAACGTTAAATAATATAAAATAAAGCGCATATGCTATGTTTAAGGGGGTTAAATTGAGTTTTAGTCTTGACCATTTATATATAGATTCTGATGTTTATAGGTGACTTATGTACAGGTTTGTTCTTAAAATTAGATTTTCATACTTATTGAAATAATTTTGTATACTTATTCTAAGTATTTTCGCGCTATATTATTAACTAGTTAGTACCTGGCGCGTTGCTGCCCTTCTCCCTGCCCCACTTATCCACTTCGCATATGTATGAATTACATTAAAACCCAAATAATATTAACAAAAATTTGATTAAATAGAAAGCCAACGGTTTTCTGTCATTGTCTTCCTCTCTAATATCATCCCGCACACATGACCATTTAAGGCAAACACATGATCGCTAGACGATTTTGTAGCTATCAGCTTTTTATCGTCTATGAAAGTAAGTAGACTTGGTTAAAATGTTTGCACTGTGTTTGTTTTAAATTAAATAGTTCTAGCTTAACAACAATGCTAGCAAATGCTTAAAAATAGTAAAGCTTATATTGCACCATTAAATTTAGTAAAAATATGAATATAAGGTCACAAGCACCTTGTCTAAGGTTATTCTCCGTTTCGTTAAAGAGACGGAGAAGATCCTACTTAAATTAACTTATCCATATCGGGGCTAGATTACAAAAGTCATAATTTCCTGTCGCAGTGCCCGTTTTCGATAGGATGGCCCTTCGACGTTCTAGCTCTGACACTGAGTCCTAGGCATGACAAACTAATCGAACCTGATTTGCAGTGACCACTTGCTTGTCATGCAGCCTTGGTCCAGACACAACGTCACGCACTGGTTATGATTATGGTTACCCTGCACAGAACCAGTCCAAAACTGGCGAGTAACAAGTCACTTGCTAATCAGCACTAGTTCCACTATCTTGTTTACATGCGTACGACTAGCGAATTTAACAGGGCGATGTCATTGCAAGGCATCAACTGACACCCTTTCCATTTTCTTTCATTTGTTTCTTCACTAGTGCTGACGAACTTATTACTACCACAGTAAAAAAAAGCTCAATTTTATTTGTTTGCTTTTTTTTTAACGGGATACCTGCTGCATTACCAAGGGTTGATGAATTCACTAGTTTTCAGTAGTGCCCAGTGGAACTAGTGAATTTACTAGCGAACTAATAGATTTGCCACTTTCGTACTAACGGATTATTACAACATACTTGCTGCCAAATTTTCAATACTCTTTCCAAAATTTATATGAAGCGTATTTAAGCATGTAACTATGTAAAATAAAACCAGCATAAAATTTGAGCAATTTTAGTGTCAGTTTTTTTTTTTTTTTTTTTTGAATACTATAGCAACTGTTGTTTCTGTTTGTTAGCGTTGGTGTTCTTCGTATTATTTCTTAAGCCATTTTGTCAGCTGTCGCCTCATTAAAGTTATCTAAGCGTTGAGTTGGAAGATCTGCGCATGCCTGACATGCTCGGAATCATCGTCTCGGGCGTCTTAGGTGTCTTGCAACTAGAACAATGCTATAATATTTAAAGTTATCTATAGTCATAGTCATACTTAGTTCTTCTGTTACCCCAACAATATTATTTTATTCGAATGGAAATAATAATAAATAATTACATATAATGTCGTTGTCGACAACGACGACGACGACGACGCCAAGGACGCGCTAGTTAGTTAGTTAGTCAGTCAGTCAGTCAGTCAGTCAGTCAGTCAGCCAGATAGTTAGTATTGTAGTTAGACATCGCTGCTGTACTCAGTCAGTCAGTCAGTCAGTCAGTCAGTCAGTCAGTCAGTCAGTCAGTCAGTCATTCAGTGAGTCAGTTAGCCAGTTACTTCTTTGACTGATTTTAATGTATGTAGCCAAAGTCTTGTCTGTCAAATAGAATTCAAGCCAAGTGAAGTGCGGCCAAGTGAAGAGCGTCGTGATCAGCTTTCTGTCTGCTTGACTGATTGGCTTCATGTAAGAGGCATGCATCGCTGATTTTATGCTATGATATACATACTTGTTTATATACTTACTTATTGTATATATATGCATATTATGTACTGTATATTTGTATGTGCTCATATTCTGAAACTATTCTTGCGTTAATTCAGTCAAATGAAACTTTTTTTTAAGTATCTTTTCTATATTTCTTTTTAACCAAAGACTAACAATAAGCTTTCAAATCTTAAACTACTTCAGTATAAATCTATATTCTGGCTTTGAGAACCAATAGAGAAAAATGGACCGTTTTCTTAGTTACAGGACGTTCTTTTGTTCGAATAATTTTTAATTGGTGAATAATATCAATATTGTTCTTACTTGCGTTTCCGCAGAGTTGGGTGTAATATGTTCATTTAAGCTTTTTTAAACAATTCTACAGAAGTACTTTGAATTGCTGGCACCGGGGAGCGCGTGAATTGAGCAGTTAATGTATATTGATGGCTTTAAGCCTGTGTCTACTTAACTTCAATGCGTTTCCGCGAAGTGAGTCAAGATCAGAGATGGACTCAAGTGCCCGCAGTGTCAAAACACTTTTTCGGCACTCACTTCTAATTTCTGCTTGCCAAAGCTATACTTAGTATATGCAGAGCGGTTACATATGCTTACGCTTTCTCTGCTTTCTTTCTACCCATCTCTGGTCTAGATGAAAGCCTGGGTTTGTGATAACGAAAGCTTAAGCTAAATCGAGTAATTCCGCTGAGCAATGTTGACGCTGTTCGGTTCACTTGTTAAATGGAGCACTAGTTTTTTTTTCCGAAATCCAAATATTTAGAATGATATGAGCAATGTGAGTTTCCTGATGTGAATTGAGTTTGTTCAATCGTACTTTTTGAAATAATTTTAATAAACATGAGAGCAAGATTATTCGCAAAATAACTCATTTTCTTTTCTTCGCTACGGGCACAGTTTACAGATAGGTCTCTTGTCAATGATTTTGAATGTGTATCAGAGGTTTGATAGACTTTTGCGCTTTTCATACAGAATGTTTTGCACCAGTTAGAGAGAGGCTTACGATTTATTGTCCTAATCTGTGTTTGGCTAGTTTAAGGCATTGCCTTGTTGCCGTAAATCTTGCAGTCGGAAATTAGAGTCTTTAGCGACGATTTTCAATCGCTGTTATTAAATGAGATGAGTATTATGTCTCGTGGAAACTGATTTTAATATATTTGTTGAGTTTCTAGCGGCGATATTTAGCTGCCTGTGTTTCAATCACGACGACTAAAAATCACTGATATCAGTTGCTACTCGATAATGTAAATGTCAGTGATTGAATATCATTTGTTTCTTACTAGTGCCACTGAGACTCACGGCGTATGAGTAAGTTGATGCATGTATGTATATTACACATTCGCAGTGAATTACAATATCGAGTAGCAACTGCTATCAGTGATTTTCCGTCGGCGTGATTGAAACACAGGCAGCTAAACATTGCTCAACTGATATATTGTATTACACCGACACTGCATATTGAATAAAACTATTTAAGCAGTTGTTTTGAATTCAATCTTTATGCTAGCATCTGGTTTTTGTCACTGGTGTGGAAAATTAAGTGTTTCTTTCTGATATTTTCTTGGGCATTTTATCCAATCCTTTCTAGAAAATAACATCCAAACACAACTTTTTCAGCATACTATTATGGTTTCACGTAGTATTTCCTTAATCCTTACAAGTTGTAGTGAAGATATGACACTTTATCCATTCTGGGAAGGACTATGTGAAAATAATATGATCCAGTCAATTTTTGGAATTGGAAATGAAATCAGCAATAGTTGTCACTAAAATATATCCAAAACCTATGTCTTCCTGATGTACCATCTTCCCGCCTAAATTCCCAAGATTTACGGGACTTACTGTTACGGGAGCCCAATGACTGAGAATATATCCAACTTCCTCCTCTTGTTTTTAAGGCATTGTTAAACAAAAAGTTATATTAAGGTAAAATTTTATGAGAAATTTGTTCCTTATTAATATAATAAATATATAAAATAAGGTTTTTTTTTTGCTTTTTATTTTAACAGTGATTGCAGTAGCAGTTAAAGTCACGGTGATTTCAAAGTAGCAATCACGATAATCATTGCTACTCAAAATCGCTGGCTAGCTCATCTCTTCTCTGTACCCTTAGAGTAAACGCGTATATAAAGGGTGTGCAAATAACTGTCAATAATTTTATTTTGTTTTTCTGAAAAATTGTTATACATAATTTCAGTTGGGACCACTTATTTCGTGTTTTAGCTAATTTAGTCTGCAAATCTGATATTATTTCGGAATACTACGTGTGCTTTACTTAAAATGAATAACTGCTTCTAGAATTTCCAAAATTAGAACCATAACCTATTTCAAAAACTTGCAGAGGTTTGTTATCCAACTCAAATCTAAAACCGATTTAGTTGCCTCACAGTCAGAATTAATCAACGCAGCATCGTTCAGATAACTGCCTTATAGTTTGGAAGAGCTATTCATAAATCTCAAGACAATAAACTGCTACGTATAGCTACCTTTATTGCTGTTTTTTTTTTTTTTTTTTGTTATTTTAAGGGGTGTGCAACAGATTTGATTGCAGCAAACACCTTCCTTTCAGCTATCCTGCACTTTATGCTATTATTGTTGTGGTTGTTAGATTAATTGTGAAATAAATTGCATACGATTGCTGCAGCAACACAAAAAAAGCACGAAAACATTAATAAAAAAAAAAAAACAAATAAATAAATAAAAAATCAAACTTATACGAGTATGCTTTGTACTAGTTACAAAGTGAAAAAAACTGCACACATAAAAATTAAATGAACATGAGTGAATTATAAAATGAACCAAGCGGTTACTTGAGATAATAAAATATAATTGCTAAGTATTTAGGCAGCAAATTGCTTTTGAATTTGAATTCTATTTCAGCGGTTTACAATTCTCCGAGGGTTGTTTTTTACAAGGATAGTACATGGACTACGTCGAACGGAAAAAGCTCTCAAAATTATAGAAATATATATATCTGAAAATAGCTGGTTTGTGCTCTAGTATGTATGACTGACGCAGTTGCTCACTTACATACAAATGTGTACATACATCCTCATATACATGTAGATAAACAAACAGTTATTTTGCTTGTAGAGCGCAAATGGAATGGCAACTAAATTGCGAATGAGACGAACGAGATAAACACAACAAAAAAACTGTTTCTGCTTGCAAGCTTCTTGAAGCATAAGTGAATCGAAAGATTTTGCTCTGTTTATGTTGGATCTTTACCATCGATTTGCTCGTTTCCTGTATCGAACCACAATTTACAAGTGCTTGAAACCTTTCATTTTTGTTAGCAATATTTTTTTGGTAACACAAGAACATAAATTGTTTTAAGCATTTGCCAAACGAGTATTTTTGCGCAATGGTCTACTATTATATTATAGTATGCATAGTTTTCAGTAGCACCTCGTCGTATATGTTATAAACTGCATGCTGTTTGTATCTTTATGCGCTGCATATTAAATGAATCCGAAGCGTCGCATTTGATTTTCGTTTGCAATTCTATTTGCATGCCACAGCCTGCAATTTGAAGCGAGGGAGTGCTTCAAATTGGAGGCGTGAAACAAATTCATAGCTGAGCGTAAGCGTGTGAACCGAAATGTATCTACTAGTACAAGTATATATAGTGGCATGCGTATACATATATCTACAAAAGGTACGTATGTATCTACATTTATTTTACATTGAGTAGAGCTCATACTTGGCACTTTTTCCCTCAACTAAATGTGTATTTACGTGTTTGTTTTTACTTGCCTTGTGTAACCTTAACCTTGTTAAATAATCGTTTGTACGTGCGCGCATATTTCGCGTCACTCGACTTAATTCATATAGTTACATTGGTAGATACATTCAGCTGGCTAGCTGGCTATAGTACGTGCCGTTTATGACTCATTTATACTTATAAATTGCTTTTTTTTTCGCTCATTAATTTGGTTTTCATTTCTTTCATATGTAGTGTGATTTTTATATCTGTTCACACTGTTCACAGGTTTGGTAGTTTCTTTTTTTTTTTAATTTTTTGGTTAATTTTATTGCGCGCCGTTTTGACATTAATCCAATTTGTGTTGCGATTTCAACGTGCGAATTGTTGTATTATATCTTTTTTTTTTTTTTATCATGTGTCGTAATTGAGTTGCGCTTGTGTATCTATGTATCAATGTATCTTAAAGGCAGGATACCATAGTATGTATTGTATACCAAGTAATAAGTAGCTAAGACAGCTGCTGACTTTGTATCTGCGCATTGCTCAAGCGTTCAATCCAATGTACAGCTAGCTTTGGATCACTTCAAATTCAATTGCGTAGCACTTGAAAAGTTGCGGCTACCCAAGAGACACAACAAAAACAACAACAAAAAATATAAAATTATTATGAAAATATAAAACTAACATTGACTTTTGTGCCAAACTCAATAAATAAAATCGAGTTTCAAATGAGCGTATTCATTACAGCAACATAAATATATCTATATGTACATAGATAATGAAAAAGCAAGCAAAGCCAATCGTAATCCAATATGCAAATAATATAGGTATGCATTGTATCTTGTGTATCTATGATCATAGAGATTTAACGCAATGCAGCAGCGCATAATCTTTATAATTAGCTATTGAGTAAATAAAACACAATGCAAATAAAAGATATAGGTACATTTTTTTGAGAAAAAAAAAACCTTAAATAATGACAAGTTTATTGAAAAGTTTGCCAAAAACACCAGAGTTTTTTAAGGTTTTGAGTGCAAGAGAGACGAAGAATGGCAGTCTGAATGATTTACCGAAACTTTGCGAGGGTTTTACTAGAAATTGTGCAAAGTTTTTTTAACTTTTTAAAGAAGTTTTGAACTCATTAAATTTCTTATTTTAAAATTATTCATTTGATTATTATAATAAATTTGTTTCTAGTATACGATCAAGATTTTTAGAAACTTATTCTTTTATAAAATAAAAAAAAACATCTTGACGAGATAGAAACCAAATGATTAAAGCCTCAACAAACTTCTGATATCAATTTTCTGACGAAGGATTTGTATTTTTCATTTGTATTGTTGGCATTGATTGTAAAATGTAACTGAGCGTTCATCATGTTGCTAATTGTATATGCTATAAATACAGTTTTTCTTCTAGAATATTAAATTCATTTCTCTACATAATTGAAAGCTTTTTCTGGAAAATGAAGAACGCTGAATTACATTTTACATTGAATCCCAACAATACAAATGAAAAATACATATCTTTCGTCACAAAATTGATATCAGTAGTTTTGTGAGTTGGAGGTAGGCTTTCGTCACATGATTTTTGCCTTGACAAAGTGTTTTTATATTTTATTTCATTAACTCGTCAAAAATTTAAAAATTTCATAACTTTTGAACGGGTGGACTGATTTTCCTGATCTTGGGCTCTTTGTCAAAAATAAATAATAAAAAAAGTTTGAGGTTATGGGCTGCCCACGCGCTCCAATACCGCTTTGGCGCGGGTATTTTCAACACCCTATATTTGTCTGTAGTTTAACGCTTTAAAATTGTCAAGAAAATTCTCTACTAGTACCAATACAAACCCACTCCACGCTTCAGCATCCACAGCACTAACTTTTAAGAAGTTTATGCTTGATTTTTTTTTGTACTGGACAGGATGTAAAGAGGAGTAGGTATAAACCAGGTAACGCCCTGGGTCTGCTCTCTGCGTCTCTTAGTTCTCTGAATTTGTTAAAAAATTCCAACAAAAATGTTAGCGAGAGTGACGAAATTGAAATAACCAACATGTTGGCGACCATCAGTAGTAAGCTTGGCTTCATAGTGTTGTTGATATAATTTTAAAATAAGAGGAATCTATATTTCTTCGAGCCTGTTTTCGGTCGCAACATTTTGAGCCCAACATGTTGGTTGAACTTAACGCTATCAGCATTGTCAAATGGTAGTGAACTGTTTTGTATTGTCGCTATAATGGTTGTATTTCAACCACAGAGAGCACACTAGTAAATATAAAAACCCATGAATGTTATATCATTTAAGCTTTGGGACTTACAACACATAAAGTCTGGATACGTTGAAAATTACATCACAAAACAGTTCACTAAAGAAGATAACGATTATGTACATATTATGTATAATTACCTGAAAGAAAAAGAAAAGATACATAATTAATAAATTATAGATGAAAATAAATATGCATACTAATAATTTCAATATATTCTAATGGTAGTAAATAAAGTGCGCTAGGGTTGTCTATTACAAAGAGCATTCAATTAGATACGACTAGACACAAAAAAGATTCTGCCTATCGTCTGCTCTAAAAGCCATTCGGCATATATTTCCAATCGATATCTAAACAAAATCAATAGCAGTTCGGAGTGCTCTCAGGCAAACAGGAGACAACTGCTGAATTGTCAGAAATATGTATAGGACTTTCTGCTTATGACAGCGCGCGTTCGAAGCTTTAGTCCAAGCAAATTTGTGCCATGAACGTGCCACCACAACGCGCTTTTATTGTACAGCTTTATATTCGCAATAACTTCTCAAAGCCATAAACAACCAAAATTATAAGATTTATACCACTGCAAACTATCCAGAAATTCATGAGGAACTTCTTGACTACCAACGAGTTAATTTTTGGATCGGATTATTTACGAAAAGACTCATCGGACCTTACTTCTTCGAAGATGCCGCTGGAACGACCGTCACCGCTAATGGAATTCGTTATCATGAGATCGTTAAACCGATCTACAATGAAAGATTTTGCATTAGCCTATGAAGGATCGTTGCCCGCGATAACCTTATGGCCAGGTACCCAAAAAATCGCGACTTTACGGCCGATTCACAGCTGTTGGATGATGTCGTAACATTGAAGAACAAGTCACGAGGAGAAATTCCAAGAGAGTAGTGCTTTAATAGCTATCTGAAAGCATGGTTATTTTGCCCCTTTATCACTTTTATCCAAAAGATGTCGGGCGCAGACCTCGAGGGTGTGGACCTCAGATTGAAAAACCGTGGGCCAGGCACCCATGGCAATAGAGATCTTGGT
This sequence comes from Leucophenga montana, assembly GCA_035044765.1. Taxonomy (NCBI): domain Eukaryota; kingdom Metazoa; phylum Arthropoda; class Insecta; order Diptera; family Drosophilidae; genus Leucophenga; species Leucophenga montana. The sequence continues at coordinate 309,051 of JAWNNQ010001415.1, read as the reverse complement.
GTTGGGTCCGAAGACACCCGCACCTGTGCCCGTATCGATAAGTGAACCATCAGTGAACCAATTGATCGTAGATGGTCCAGTACCAGGGCTGCCCTCCTCCCAGTTTGATCGACTGGGAAGGAGAACTGAGAAGCGTCTGCTGAAACGCAGTTCCGTAGACAAACAATCTGAAACGTTGCAGATTTCGATGCCAGGGATGAGTTTAAGGATACTGGAGTGACCCAATTCACTTAGCCTCCGACTGTCTCCAGTCTAAAGTCACAGAGCCTCTATTGCTGCCGATGATCGCCTCCATTGCAGCAGTGTGACATGTATCTTTGAGTATTGGTCAGAAAGACAAGAAATGCGTAAGCACACCGAATTAGGAAGACATTTGAAACGTTTCATCAAATCATCGAATGACTCTTTTGTCATATGCAAAATATTTATTATACACCTCTCGTAGCGATATATCAATTTAATATCTTGCATGGCAAACAAAATAATTTTGAATAATGTTTATAAACATTGACGAACAAACGATTTTTGCCGACATTGGAACGCATTCGATAAAAACATTTACATAGAGTGCAATGAATTGAAATTTCGAGTGGTCGAAAAATGATTTGTGAAGTGTGAGTGGTTACCCAGTTTCAACAAAAAAAAAAACAATACAAAATTAGTTTGTGGCACACAGATACAAATACTTATTACAGAAGCTGTGGCTTTTGTTTGGCTTGGAGATCGTTAATAATAATTTCGCATTTTACGTTTAAGCGATAAACATTTCAACTACCCTGTGCGTCTGCACATATAAATATACACATGTATGCCACAGATACTATTTGCTTCAACATAATATGACAACCAGGATCGGCAAGCGGAGCTGAAATTGAAAACAAAAACCATTTTCGTAGTTTCGAGTTGAAATTAAATGCCGCAGGCTGCAAAATTTCAATTCATTTGTGCTGCTTGATTGATTGCCTGATTGAATGAATATAAAGATCGATCAAATTGCGAATGGATATTTGTGTTTGTTGTATTGTGGTTGTACTTTAAATTGTTTGAAGTTTTTGCTTCAACTATTTTTATAATTATATTCTTCTTAACGCAGCTGGTAAGGCTATCGACCAGCTCGATGAAATCGAGCTGCCCGCCTGTCTGTCTGTCGTATGCCAGTTAATATTGAGCAGTTCATGACTGAATAGTTCATTTGAACTTCATTGAGTTAATTTCTTATCGTTCATCGCTTACCATGCAAATATGTGGTGTGTCATTTGTTCTTCCTTTCATTATTAAATTTATTGATATTGTTAATAAAAAAACCCGATATTTTTTAAATATTTTAGATCATAACTTTTATTTTTTATCTTTTATAGCCTCCGAGATCTTTTCATTTAAACATACTGTAGCATGGACAGACGAAGTCTATATCGACTCATCTTTCGATGTTGATCAGAAATATATATACTTTATAGGGTATACCACACCTCCTTCTGTCTGTTATATACACTTGCACCAGAATTGAGTGATATTTAACTACCTATGATTGAATCACAGCGACTGCAAAATCACTGATTTCAGTTGTTAGTCAATATTGTAAATATCAGTGATTGAGTATTATTTGTTCACACGTAGTGTTCACAGGCGAGTACTTTTTATTTAATAAAACTATTTAAGCACTTGTTTATTCAATATTTATGCTTCGTTGGCTTTTATCTCTGTCAGCATCTGGTTTCTTTCACTGGAGTTGAATATGAAATGATATTTTCTTGGTTTTTTTTATATACAATGGTCTCTAGAAAATCACATTAAACTCAATTCTTTCAGCATACCATTGAGGTATTGCCTTAGTCCTTACAAGTGTAGTAAAGGTTTGGCACTTGATCAATCCTGGAAAGAACTATGTGAAAAATAGATGATTCAGTAAATTTTTGGAATCGGAAATGAAATCAGAAAAAAAACATTTAAATAAACACATGGTGTTGTCAAAATTTTACTTTGTAGTGCCAATTTCTGTAGAGGATTTGCTTATAATGGTACAAGAAATGATTGGATGGTCTGTGAGATAGTCGGAATCATTTTGCTCCCACAACAGGATATGGACTTCTTACTTAGGAATTAAGCTGGGAACTGGGTATTTCAGATATTCAGATTTAAGAAGACTACGAATAAGAGTGTTGGTTTAATTAATAAAAAAATTGATTTTTATTTTAACAGTGATCGCAGTAGCAGTTGAAAATCACGGTGATTTCATAGTAACAGTCACGGTAATCACTGCTACTCTGCTACCACAGATTGAATCACCGTATGAAATAATCACTCTCAAGAAGCCTAAGTCGAGAGTTACAAATGCTCTGGGTTGGACGGAATCTTCTTGGCCATGCTAAAGACGACTAAGCATATGATCGTCTCTTGACTACAATCCATATTTGCAGTTTGCCTGTACCTATAACCTGGAGGATATGACGAGTTGTATTCCTGTCACGGAAACTGTGGAACACTTCATCTGCAGAAGTCCAACAATCCAAATACGAAAAATATCACTTTTCGGTTGAGAAAAATTATGTTCGCATATAACAAAATTAAATCTTTTTAATGACGTGACATCCAAAACTTTTATACTTTTATACTCTGTATATAAAGTCCAAGTTTGAATGTTTTATCTTTTATATTCTCCGAGTATTCACTCGTTGTTCAAACATACAGACGGACGGACACTCAGACGTGGCTATATCGACTCAGCTTTCGATGCTGATAAAGAATATATATATACACTAGCTGTACCCTGCCACGCTTTGCTGTGGTACATCGTCCCTTTTCACCTCTTCGCCTACCACACCTTATATTACCTCCCCTTCTCCCTGCCTTCTTCGATCCCATTAACATGCATACAACATTTCATCCCATTATCTTAAATGGTACCCTGCTTCGCGCGTTGCTGCCCTTCCCCCTGCCTCACCAACATATACCCATCCTTCCCAATGCCCCCTTACCATACCTCTCATTCCCCTACCCTTCTGTCCCCTGCCCACCTTCCCTTCCACTACTTCCCATACCTCCCGTTCCCGTTCCCCTTCCCCTATTTCCCTGCGTCTTTTCCCCATCCACCTCTTTCTCTTCCGCCTCTTTCCCTTCCGCATCTTCCCCAACACTCCCCTTTTCCATTCATATTCCCTCTTCGATCCCATATACAACATTTCATCTCTCTATCCTAAATTTGTTAGACCAGGAACACTCACTGGCATTCACAGTGGAGTCCCCCAATCTCGAATCCCCATGAACACAAACAAAAAATTTCATCAAAATTGGTCCAGCCGTTTAGGAGGAGTTCAGTCACGTACACACATACAGAAGATTTTATATATAAAGATATATGTATACACTTTATGGAGTCTGCCTGTTACTTACATTTGCACAAACTAAGTATACCCCCCTAGGTCAGGTATAAATACAATTTGGTGTCAAATTTTGTAAGCAACTAACTGGACTTTTGGTAGTTCTCTCTTTTGGTATATGTAGTTAAGGAAGTGAATGAATTGAAATGATATACACCCTGTTTTAGATCAATTTCCGAACAAATTGCTCGCAATCGATTCCGTTTTGTCACTTTCATTGAAATGTTGCGATTTGATTTCACGTTGAGAATATGAATTTTATAGTAACAATTTTCAATGAAAACCAATCGTAAAATCTTTCTAAAAGTGACGAAACCGATTTAGATCAATTTATTGGGCAAAAGTGATTTATTTGCATAAAAAATACATTATGTTCCAATTTATTATTGGAAGTATAACAAAATTTATTTATGGTATAACGATTGAAATGTTTGATTGATGAGCGCAAATGCACGTGTACCAAATTAAAAATAATAAATAAAAAAAATATAAAATATAAATTTTTATTTATTTTTTTTTAAATTAACATATTTGGCAATGTGCGCTCTCTAATATTTCGGTTAAAATATTATTCACATAATTGCTTTGCTCGAGTTTCGAATTTGAATTTGAATTTGAAGGACTTGGCGCGATTCGTTCAAAACTATCGAAATTCCAATGTAACGCATTTAAAATAAATTAAAAGCCCATTAACTTCAAATGAACTGCGGTGATTTCATAAGATTCAATGCATCTGTGGCATTTGCCACAAAATGTTGCATTATTATACAATATAAAAATGAAGGAAGCAAAGAAACAAGTTAATCAATTGGTTAAAATTGAAAACGCACAGTTTGAAAACGTTAATCAAGTAAATTAGATTGTACGACTATTTATAAGAAGTATGGGTTATTTGGTTACAGTAAGTTATTCGGGTAGGGGACGATGGACGGGACTCGATGGTACTACGGTGTGTGCATGTCTAATCGATGCGTGCTGCGCTCGCTCATCGCTCATTTTTAACATTTAACGCGAGCCGCGCTTGTATAACACTCTCCAAATAACAAACAACAACAACACCAAAAAAAAAGCTTTAAAAATCGAAATTCAAATTTAAATATTGTATAAAAAAAAGAGAATTCGAACTGATAAATTGAAAAATAACATAAAAATGCAAATGAAGCGTAATTAATCAATTCGAATATTTTCCCCGGTTTTTCGGTTTTGATTTATAAATACCCTTTACATATAGTATGAATAGGGTATGTGTGGTTTAACGCGAAAAGTGTGAAGAATATTCTATAAAGAAGCCGTAGAAGTTATAAATATATAAAAAATTGTTTACGATTTAAACTAAAAATCGTACTAGTACGATATAGCAGGCTCAAGGTCCAATCCAAATTGAAAATCGATTATATTATTTATTGATTATAATATTCCTAACATTCACTTTCTCAACAGTATCAACTTCAACTGGCAAATGTTCGTTGCCTGTGACATGTGAGTAGCAAAATGGCGTTCACTTTAATTAAACATATCAGCTGTTTCTGATGATGATAATAAATATGATATGATATCGATACTAAAAATTGGTCAACTCATCGAAAAAAAAAGTTTATCCTACTGGCCGAAAGACAGCATTCTTCGAGAATGTTGAGAATGTACAGACTGTTGACTCTTATGGGTACAGGCAACATTCCCACCATTTTGCGCGAGTGTTGAGAGGGTGAAGAATGTTGGCCGTTGGAGAGGCCCTATAAGATGTTAATGTGTAGAACTAATTCGTCATTATCAAGTTTTGAAACTTTGGTCTAAGTAATCCAATGAAAACTTGAATACTCAAGAGTTGCATACATACATGATTTTCATATTAAATACAAAAGTTCAGATTTGATTCACGATTTTGTGTCTTAAACTTATGTAGCCGTATTGGAGGCAAACTAATTTTGTTTTTGCTCACGTTTCAACTGAAATTGTATGCCTATAAATTTTTGATAGTAAAAATATTTACTAACACTCGCAAATCTTGAGATCCGATGTGTTATCGAGTAAATATTTATGTTAAGTAAACTTTTGCCATGCACATTTGTGTACATCGAAAACTGAGACTGGAGTTAGTTCCTTTGGATGGCTTAAAACCGTTTAAATACATTGTATTCGTTAAGTTCCGAAGCTTCGTATCATAAGTTTCTGCTAAATTTGATGCAATAAACTCGAGTTCTCATCGCTCACTTTAAATTTATTAAAAAAAAATTTTGAATTTATGACCATAAAAAAGTGGAGTAGGACATAGTATCGGAAGTGCGAGATGACCACAGGCAAATAATCATAACTTATAACAAGTGGTCATGATCTTGCAGACACGTATAAGAAAATTGTTTAACAGGTGATTTTATGTTCACAATTTTTAGATACTATTATTAATTATATGCTCTACCAGTTGTGATTTAAAAATTCGGTTTTAACAGTGTGAATATTTATATCTTTTTTTGCAGTGTTTTTATTTAATAAAATATTTTCCAAAAATGACGAAAACTAATGTTGAAAAATGTGGTGAGTGTTGGCAGAAAAAAAAGGTTTTTTTTATATATATATATATAAAAATAATCAACATTTTATCTATCCTAATACTCCTGATACACACTATATTCATCTCATTCTCTTGTAGACTACTTTTCCGAAGTTTCACTTCTGCCGTGTAGCGTATTGAAAATGTTGTTTTCACTGAAGTAAAATAGCTTATCTTGCTTTTGTTGCATTTCATTTCAATTCGATTCGATTTCGACTAATTTGATTTGTTACGATTCAATTTGGACTCGTTTCTGTTTCTTCTCATTTCATTAAATATGTTAACGAAAATTAATGAATGCGCGCACTGTGAAGTGTTTTTTCCATTAATTTATGATTTCATTTCTAATTTGTTTTAAATAAAAAAAAAAAAAAATTATATATATGTGGATAGTTTTTTCTTAATTCGCTTTTAACTAATGTATCTGTTGCAGATTTTTAATGAATTTCGTTGAACAAATTTTTTGAAGTTGTAACAAATTAATTTGTTTTCATTAATGTTTGCGCTGAAAGAGTGCGGAATTGTGTGGAGCGACGGATTTGTTGATAACAGGTAGCCTGTAATAAGCGTAAACTGTGTCAGCTGAAATGAGCTGTGGGCGTTGGATAGCTCCGGGATTGTATAAACTGCACACACTCTTATATTAGATAAGACTTGACGTATCAACTATGTAAAATCCTCAAACCCCGCTCAATCGAAATATTCTTTAATTTTTGATATAATTATCTTTTCTTTCTAATTATTTCATACGCAACAAAATTTTCATCTATTCTAAACACAACCGCTAAAAACGCAAAATTCATGACAAATGCATACATTTTACTGTATTGAATATTGTTGCATAGAAACTTTCTTTTCTAAATTTAAAAACTGAAGTAAGTCTCAGCATAGGCGAGCAACGGGCAAGTGTGAGTAGTATTTAATCTTTGGATCCACCAAAATTAACATTGTTATACTACATGGTGTATCTCACGGAAAATTGGACTTTGAAAAAAAAAAATATAAAAAAACAGTCCTGTATGTGTTATAGTGCGTTCGAAAGTTCCTTGCTTTTCTTTAATTTCAAGCTAAATTTTCTGACATTTTATGAGGTGTATGATGCTTCCTTTAATATATAAAAAACTTTATGTCAAACTGAAATTACCATTGAATACTTAAAAGGCAAAATTTAGATCCAATTTTACAGTTATTTCTTCCACTTGTGGATGCTAAATAGTGAGCTCGGATCATGCAAAAATGAAATTTGTGAGCATGTTATATTGGGTTTGTTGAAATGTCAAAATGTATTATTGTAAATATATCCGTATTCACCACGATGAGATTAGTTGATCAAGACTTGTCTGGCCGTCTGTATGTCTGTCTGAGAAAAAAAGTTTTCGGACTAGTGACGACTTAGAGAAACTAAACTTACGATATAGAATCTCTAGGTGCATCACATTTACAAGTTTATTTTAAAATTGCATAACTCGAAAGCGTCTTACCACAGTGGTAGAAACATACTTATTCAGTTGCAACTTTTTCATTTTATATTTAATGTAGTACATAAGTATTTTTTAATATGCCATGACTTGTCTCAAAAACTGTTTAGCTTGCTTTGTAATGTAGTTTGTAGAAAGTACAATTTACAGGCAAATCAAGCCTATGAGCTAAGGATATGCACTGACTGTCTAAGTCTTATGCGGTAACTTTCAAATGGATTACTTGATTTTGTAATACAGAACTTAAATTTATTCCAATGATAAATTTACTGTGACAAGTGCAATTTTAAAGATTTTTTTTTTTTTTTGTAAAATCTGACTTGATTTAAAAACTGAGCGTTAAAATTAGCGCATAGCAATAGGAAAGAGTTGGCAGCATTTAAATTTAGATATGACAATGCTTATAAGAAATTTAGCTATTGTAAATATTTGTCCTGAATTTTAAGATTATTTTTTATATGCTCGTATACCCGTTTGAAATACACAAGGTTGAATTACTATACGTCAATGCATGACATCGATCAAACGCTTGACAGGCAGCAAATCACTCTCTGGCGGCATAAGATACAAAATAACGAAAAGAAAACCTTACGAATAGATACTTAATCATGGCAGACTATTGCCACTTGTTGTTACAAGCCAAAGTTGACACTTGACAAGGGCAAACAAAGTCCCAAAAAACAAATTTGAAACCCCTGCCGCAACAGCCCTCAAATTGCATTTGTTTGACTTTTCATGGATTGTTAAACTGCTCAAAGTCGTTTTCGTTACACTTTATAAGAAACAAAATTTCAACAGCAAATAAAAAAAAAATACAAAAAAAAAACAATTGAATGTAAGTTTGTGCAACAGGCAAAGCGATTTTGGTTTTTTTTTTTTATGATTTTTATTTGAAACTATTTTGTGAATTTAACTTTTCGAACATTTATGAAATACTAAATTGACGCAGAAACAAAAAAATTCAAAATAAGTAAAATTGAATGCAACAAATTCAAAGCGCAAAACTTTTTAATAAAAGGCAACCGCGGCGAAAATAAAATTTAACCTCGTTACATATCCATACGTATATAAGACAGATACAACAAAATAAGTTAAAAAAAAAAATAAGCATCTGAATTCAATAGCAAAACTAGCAACAATAGTAATCAAATCAAAGCATTTCATTTTTGTGTGCATATTTCTTGACTCCTCGCCTTTAAATATAAAAGATATATATTTAGTTTCTTTTGATTTTTGTAGGAGGGAGTTTGTGAAAAGTTCAAAAAGTTAATTGCAACAAAACGCCTTCAATCAACAATTGCTTTGCCACTTTTTGTACGCTACATACTTAGTGGAGGAAATGGTTATTCTGTTTGGCAGAAAGTTTGTAACACTTACAACAAATCGTTGAATGGACTGATAAGTGCAATATTCTATATCAAGTCAATGGTCAAATAAGTTTTGTCTCAAACTTCAGATTAATAAATTAAAAACAGATTTGTTCTTTGTTCTTGTATTGTACTATCGTACCCGGCATGCGTTGCTTTAATTTTTCTCCGCTGTAAGCGTAACACCGCTCAGTTTTCCATTAATTAATGATCTCATTTTTTTCCAGTGCTGTTTAAATATATACCGAATCTCATTGCTTTGCGACAAATAATTCAACTCGAGCAGCCAGCACGGCAATTTTGCTGTCAATTCGCAGTGTTCCAGCTACTAATTTTGGGTGTTTGAATTAATTTTAAGGAATTCATAAGAGACGGCGTAACTAGCACCAAAATCGCATCGGGTAAACCTGTGACTATATTCATGTGAAAGCCTTATCTTCATAAGCTTCAATTTTCAGCTTATGTGTCATTCCACTGAAGTGTAAACAACATATTTTTTTTGTTGCTCTGTGAACATGTCGACTTTTGTTCCAACAAAACGCAATTTGCGAGAAGTTTTGCTTTTGTGCTTTCATTTGAAGAAAAAAGCAGCTCAAGCCCATCGTACGCTTTGTGAGGCTTAAGGAGACTATGCTCCATCGATTTAAACTTGTTAGTACTGGCTTCGTCGGTTTAAAAGTGGTGATTTTGATACGGAGGACAAAGAACGTCCGGGCCAGCCCAAAAAAGTTTGAAGATGAAGAATTGGAAGCATTACTCGACGAAGATCCGTGTCAAACCCTTCAAGAATTGTCAGAATCATTGGGAGTAGACTTGTCAACAGTAGGCAAACACCTCAAAGCCTCACCTCAAAATTGGTTGCCGTACGAATTGAAGCCAAGAGACGTCGAAAGGAGATTTTTCACTTGTGCTAAGAGCTACTTCAACATCATAATCGGAAGAGTTTTTTGCATCGTATTGTTACTGGCGATGAAAAATGGATCTATTACGATAACCCAGAGCGAAAAAAATCATGGGGACCACCCGGCCATGCATCAACATCGACGGCATAGCCGAATATTCATGGTACCAAGCTCATGCTCTGTATTTGGTGGGATCAGAAGGGTGCTGTATACTATAAGCTACTGCAACATAACCAAACTATCACTGGTGAACGTTGCCAACAACAATTGATGCAATTGAGCCGAGCATTGAAGCAAAAACGGTCGGAATATGCCAAAGGACACGACAAGGACAAGGTATTTTTCAACATGACAACGCTCGGCCACATGTTGCAAGATCCGTCAAGCAAAAGTTGGAGGCGTTGAATTGGGATGTGCAACAAACCCCATTGTAGCATTTTTTTTTTAAAACGCTCAAAAATCGAAAAAATTCCAAAATTCACAGAATCCCATCACTGACGTATCTAAAGTGTGCCTACAAATTGGAACTCAATCGGTTGGACCGTCCCAAACCAAGTACAAACTCTTGGTTCAAGAACGGAGGTGAAATTTTTTAATTTAGCACTCTTCCCCTTTACTGAGCATTATTTAATTTTGTTGTAGTTACACCGTTTTTAAAAATGTTCTTTGGTGGAGGAAACTGGTATCGCCGAAAAATGTCTTTGTTTTAACTACTTCGGCTAATGGGCATTTGACAAATCTAGTCTAGTCTAGTAGAATCTCAACACATTACTTTTTCCACTGTCGGTGTGAACAAATTGGAGCAGCTGAGAGAGTAAATTGCTCTCAAGTTTTTCTCTTCTCAGAGCTTGATTTAAGAATTTATCACTTACTGCATGTCAAAAAGGACTTATTTTATATTCTGATATCCTTACTGTAAGGATTTATGCGCTTGATTTATAAATTGATTCCGTTTTGTACTTGATTCAAGAAAATTGAGTACGAATCTGTACTTAAATTTTTTAGTATGATTCGTACTCAATCCGAAAGTGTACTTAAATTTTTAAGTATCTTTCGGATAAATACAAGAATTACAAACCTAAAGTTAGAATGTCTTTTTTCCTGTATACATAAAATCAGAAATTTTGCAAAAATCTTATTCATCAAAAAATGAGAATAATTTCGCAGTATGTATTCTAGTAAATTGAAATTATGAAATCTTTCCGAAAGTGAAAAGTCGAGCATTTTACTAAAAATCTTCTCAAAAGTGAAAACCGGAACAGACCCATAATAAACTTTTGTGCGAATAGTATTAGGGCTTCGGTTTCATTGAAGCTGAAATTGTTTTTCGTATTTTTTGGCTACCTTTTTTTTACGATTGCGATTTCCGAAAAAAAAAAAAAATAAATACTTGCAAAGATTTTTCTAAATGGTAAATCATTCAAATAGCTCTCTCTCTCTCTCTCTCTCACACACACACACTCTGTATCTCAGTCTCTACTCCCTCTTTTCCCTTTCACGCCCCCAATTGTTTTGCAATTTTTATAACAATAAAAATTTTCGTTGAGCAATTTTGCTTAATTTTTTTTTGTATCTTACTGTCAAAGTATCTACTATTTGCAAATGGCAGGCAGCACACAAAAAGGTTAAGAAGCAAAATAAAAATAAAAAATAAAAAATGCAGCCATTGTTGTTGCTGTAATTGTTGTAGTCTGTCAAATGTCAAAATCGGTGCTTTTGGTATACTTTTTTGGTTTTTTCTTATGGAAATTCAAACAAAGCCAAAACAATAGGGTAAGAAAGTAAGTTAGATAGACGTATATACAGACGGACCGACCGACCGACCGACCGACTCCGGTTCGCATGCGCAACTTTCTCATGCAGCGAAGGCGTTTACGGTGTCGATGGCAATAATGTTGAAGCTTACTTCAGATTGACCTCGGGGCGGCGGTAAAGACGCGCAGGTGGGCTGGCAGCTGCTGTTGATGCGACACGCAACATGCAGCTTGCTTTAAACGGAAAACACAAAGAGCTACAATAATTGTGGAACATATTTCGGTGGCATGCAACAACAATTGTCTGCCTTTGTGTGTATAAGTTGAGATTGTGTAAAAATTTTCACCTACTAAAATTTATAATTTCACATTATAAGCTTCATGATTTCATCAATTTTTTATGCGCTCATTAAGACTTACTTCAGATTGTTGTGCGAAATGATCGACTGCATTTAGATAAGTTTAACCTAGAGCTTTTGAGATTTATCGAATTTGTGGACTTAATTATTGTCTAAGCAGCACAAACATACTATAAGATGATTGTGTGGGCTTTTTTCAGATCTATACTTCGGGTCAAAATCGGTAAATAATACAAAAATGTGTAGGACTTCATATCTACATAGTGTTCTCGCAATTCGAACAATTTACTTTTAAAATTGGGTCTTGAAAGACTGAAAATGTTAAATATTTTTTATGCACCTTTGCAACAAATATGGGAAAATGAGGAGGTCAACGCTATTTATTTTTAAGTATCGTTTTAGAAAACGACACCGGTCAACCACGAATTTGTGTCTGACTTCTAGATGTCAAATTTTGATTTGTTTTGTGTAACAGTTAAAGTTTGGTTTTGAAAGAATCAGAACGATATTTCGCATATAAGAAAAAAAATGTTACCAACTAGTTAGTACCTGGCGCATTGGTGCCCTTCTCCCTGCCCACTTCGCCGTTCTTCATGACCCCTCGGGCAATAAAATTGTTCATACGAAAATACTAAAATCGCGATTAAATAATAGGGGCTTGGGGTAGAAGGGTGAAAAATACTTAACGACCTATTCTCATATGTATATATTGTAAACATAAATGTTAGTATGTCGGCTCATATATTGTATTAGGGTTAAGCATGAATATTGTATTAGGGTTAATATAACCGATAAGATGGTAACCGATTGAGAACGATAAGAACGGGTATTCTAGGCATTCTAAGTTGGCTAATAAAGAAAGAACGAACAGAATCATCCCGCACAAATGAACATTTAAGGCAAACACATGACCGCTAGACGATTTTGTAGCTATCAGCTTTTTGTCACTACTCCTCAGAGCAGCAGACGTGGTTAAAATGTTTGCGCTGTGTTTGTTTTAAATTAATTAAATAAATGATTTTATTGAATCTTCAGAACCTATGTGTTATTCTGATATATGAGCTATATTATTGTAAAGTTTAATTAAAATACATTCAGTAGTTTTGCCGTGAAGGAGTAACAAACATTTACACATCCACACATCGCGTTTATAATATTATAGGATTTTCGCAAACAATCATTACGAATGACAATTAAACAAACTTTAGTTTCAAATTTAAGTCTACGAGTATGTTATGCAAAAATAATAATGAACCACAAATGTAAAAACAATTTAAAGCAAAGTTTAAAAATAAATATTTTTCGTACTTCTGCCATGTATTATATCTCTTATGTATCTCCCTTATGTAATATCCCATCATACTCTCATACTGCGCTAGATAACGTCAGTCAAAACCCATCACATATTGATAAAAAATGCCCTTAATTAAGGGGGGCTAACTTCTCATTAAGGAAAGGATGTTCAGAGATTACCCAAGGGCTACGTCTCCTAACGGACGTTTGTGAGCTGCTTGGGCCGTTTGCAAAATAATCATTTTTTTGGCATACCCAAGTGACTGGCGATCAATCAATTTCCCCCTCTAATGTGGACTTCTGCAAACGACTGCACCAGCTTGCACTTTGGCTTCGCATGATTTCGCGAAAAAAAATTCTTCAATTGTTGGAAAACTTCAGAATATGGTTTTACAGCTTTCACAAATTGCTTCATGAAACGTATTTTATATGCAACAGAGGCATCAGTAATCCTTACGCTTTACCACTAAATAATTTCCATTTGACATTATGTTTCCCTATCTAAAACTCGGTTAGCTTGGACCATGTATGCTGTCGGTAATGTGCTGCGTCTGTTGTACTGTTCCATAAGCAAAGGTAGCCAGCATATTTAGTATTCTCGACTTGCATTTTCAACAGAAAATCAAACATCTTAAAATCGAATATTACTAGCCAGCTGTATTCTGCATACTTTAATGTTTTCACCACCGTTTTCAGAATTATTTTCATTGTTTTTATCATGGAATGAACCGAGGGAAGACTATGAAATTTGTCTCCATTGTGAAGAAGCAAAGCTTTTAAACTTTTTTTCGTTGAAAATTCGCCAGTTAGAAGGCATACATGAATTATTTCTGCTAACAATCCTTTCATATCATGGCAATAACAAAGCCAGTCTAGTTTAGTGCAAACGAAATTCCACTGTATCAACTAGTACTCAAATTTAAATCTCTAGCCAAGTCGTTAAATTCTTTTAAATTATTTTAAAATTATATCTAATCCACATAAAATCACTGCCATTGGTGTTGGTAAGAGTACACAGTACAGAAGCTAGTACACGTTTGCAATACTTGGAGTTTTCCAGTTCGAAACGAGAAGGAACAATAATATATTTACTATACCTCTTTCTCCGATTTTTGAATCCAAAAAATTGTTCGGATTGATTGATTCACCTGGAATTGGCACTCTAAAAATCATTTTCTGAAATGTGGAAAATTCAAAATTGGCAAAATTTTTCTAAAAGTGAAATACGAAACATTTTAACGAAAACGAATCCGAACAATTTAATTGGATTCGAAAACCGGAGCACGGTCATTTATCTACCCACTTTGAAAATAAACCGTTATACTATTTTGTTCGAAATGCACATACTTAAATTTCTTGTGAATGCTTGATTCAGCAGTTATAAATTACAAATATGTTATGACCCTGCATAGTATATACTTCACATGAAACATATCTTAAAGCTAATAATATAGTATAACTAATATGAATTCGCAACTCAAAAGAGAAAAATGTTAAATGTTGTCTTTACAAATTGCTCAAATCGATGAATCGGGTGCGGAATGAAAAGTAATCGGCCTTGGTAAAAAAATTATCATCAACTGATTATTTGTTTTATATTATTGCGGGCTACGTATGTACGTTCGAATTTCGGGTTTCGATTTTTTTATACCATTCACACATAGTGTTTTGAGGTAGTCCCATATAAACCCACAGCTCACTTTTATGCATTTGAATGGAAAACGTCAATATCAACTTGAAATTCGATATGGCGGCATCTTACACATCTACTACATCGCTTCATACACATCTACTAGTCGGAGTGTACCGCCCACTTTTTGGGGTACCCCTATTTAAACCCCTACTGTTATGTTTTACAATACAATGTTTTACAATACTATTTAAGATTTCGTGTGAATGGTATTAGAGTTTCGGTAGTACATATGTTCCCAACATATGTTGACATGAATCAGCCATATTGGATTTTTACTTTCCTTTTTACAGATATAAGGGTTAGGCGTGATTGCCTTCGAAATAAATGGAACAAAGAATCTGTATTAAATTTTGTGAAAAATTAAATTGTATGATCCAACGCACTTAAAATGTTGACTGTGGCATTTGGCGAGTCTACTTTGAGCATAGAAAATGTTTATGCGTTGCACAAGCCGTTGAACCTGTGAAGAAAAATTGTTATGAAGAATCGTCGAATCACTATTAGAAAAGTTGCTGCGGATTTCCGCATATCTGTTGGTATGACCATGCAATATTTTCCTTTCGTTTTGGACATGAATTGTGTGGCAGAGTTTGAGATTGCATTTGAAAATAGTTAACTGCAAGATGTGAAGCATTTGCACTCAGTTTACAATAAACGCGATTTTGAGATTTTTTTCGAAGTCAAATTTGGTTAACCACGAGAAACTGTATTCTTTGCGCCGTTTCATTATATGCATGCATTAAAACAAATCGAAGACAAACTGCATGAGTTGCGCTACTCATAGAATTACATCCACCATATCCTTCAGATTAAGCCTTTATCCGTTTCCATTTTTCTAAACTGAATAAATGAATCGGTGGCAAAATAATCGAATTGAATGAGGCTGTCATTGATCCAACAATGGACTATATTAAGGACTTTGAGAAATCTTATTTAAAAATCTTAATTATTTGTCAAAAAATACTACAACTGTTGAAGTAAGTGTATTGAGCTAAATGACACATTTTGGTCAGAATTAAAACGAAGATTGTGGTTTCTTTCCAAGACCGTTTACTTCACAGCCGAACCTCGTAAAGCAAATTTGCATATGAAACATTTTCGATATATCCTAAATGCACAATTTACTGAACAGTTACTTACAATTTGTTTTGCTTTAGTGACACATTTTATATGTATCACTCTTTCCCCATATATTTTTAACTACCTACCTCTCATTCGCACTACCAATCACGGATGCACTACATTTCACTCTATATTTCACAGTGAAACTCACAAATTAGGCCAAATACATAAATTTGTGCTAGTGTGCAAAGCGAAAAACAGTTTAGTAGCAAACGTTTCCTTATTCGTGAAAAATGAATTTAAGCTGCACTTCACATATAAATGTATGAAGATACACAGATACAAATACCATACAATAAACTATCGTATTAGTTATACATATGTCTGTAGTTTCATTTCTTTGTACTGCTCATTATATTTTTTCACTCTGTGTTAATTTATTTCGATTGCAATGTTGCCTACTCCTAATTTTCCACTTTTCCATCCAAATATTCGGCACCGCATCTGTCTACGATAGTTTTGTTAACTTTGCTGCTCTTCGAAATTCACATGAAATTATTTGAGCATAAAAATTAATTATCTATTGTTGTGTAAAAACGCAAAAAACCAACAAAAACACTAAAAAAAAATTCAGCAGGTGCAAAAACAATAACAAACGACAACAATTGGTTAGCTTTCGCCATACGAAAAACACAAGAGAAAAACTTTATATTCGATGGAAACGAAGCTCTAATGCTTTTCATACGCTTCTTTAAAAAATATAAATGCTATAAAGATTATTTGAGGGCTTCATTCTCTATTTTAAGTGGATAACTCAATAGAGAAGAGAATTTTACATAGTACAAAAAACAACAAAGTGCGCGATGTAATATGGAAACATAGACATTGACGGAACATTTACAGAAGCTACCATATCGAATTTCAATTTAATAATGACTTTAAAAAAAACTTAAGTTTTAATACAAAAACTGAAAAGTGGGCTTTGTATGGGGCTATATCTTCCAGTGTGCGTTTTATTTTTACATCTGCTCAGTCTAAGATTACAAAAAGTCGTCAAATGTATTTTCAAAATAATATTTAAAAAACTGAAAAATCAGTTTTCATCGCCATAAACAGGAGACAGACAAACGGACTGACAGACAGACAGACAGACAGACAGACAGGCGGATCAAGAATATAAACTTTTCTTCAATACGTTACAAAATTCGTAACAAAACTGTAATACTTACTATTCAAACTATGTGTGAAGAGTATAAAAACAAAGATACAAAGTTAAAGAAGCCAACAAAAAAGCCTAATGAAATGTGAATAATGGTTACATGCATATTAAGGTAAATACTAGTTACCTCTTTAATTCAATTCAAAGTTAGGGCAGTAGTAGTAACATAAATTACGTTGTAGACTCTTGTTTTAATAGTGGTGAGTATTTACGATGACAGTAGCATATGATTTAGTGTCTTACATTCGACAGTATAACCAGTGCAGTAATACTAAGCTACGTAATGAGACAATACGTTGAGATGAAAAGGGCCGGATACAACATTCTCAACTTGTCACTTCACTGGCTAATGTTCGTTGTCGTTAATATGTGAATGGCAAAATGACGACCGCATTATTTAAATGTCAGCTGTTTTTCTTTCTTTTTTTTTTTTTTTTGATAGTAAATATGTTAATAAATTGATCATTACATGCTCAACATTCACCCAGAATGTTGAGAATGGGTCGAATGTTTGCCGGTGGAAAGACCCTATAAGTATCTAGAGATTGGGTAACGTAAACGAATCTGAGATACTTTATCTTGTTCTGTACAAGTATATGTTCTGAGCGTTCCATCTACAAATCATAATAACTTCTCTGGAATACGCCATACTTGCATTTATAGCTTAATTAAGAACAGCAACAAGTAAAGGCACATATGAGTATGGTGATATCCCCTTTGATGCCTAACCCTTCGAAATACCAAGTCTGTGTCAACCTCCACAAACTTGGTAATAACAATAACTGGCACCAGGCGCACAGGAGCGCCTTAATACGTGCGAACATGGCCGATAAACGGTTGAAGCGCCAACTAAGTAAGTAATTCTTTAAAAAAAAAGTTCTTTAAACTTTTTCCGTACTCGCTCTGTGTGAAATATATATTTGCATAAATCAAAAATTGGCCCAACCACCTTTTGATAGTTTTCCCATATAGACTTGTACTAGTACCATAAAATCGGTAGACATTACAGCGTCGACCGCATGACATAATGACACAGACACCGTGCGGCATAAAAAAGTAATAAAAAAAAAACACACACACACACAAAACCGTTGAATGTGTCAAGAAATTATATGGGATGAGATGGTCTGGTAGAGCAACAGATGCGCTGGGAGCATAAAATGCAGCATAAAGACAATTGGCAGCCTGCTGTGCAAGTAGAAGATGCAGCATATAAATGAAAAGTGCATAAATGAAAAGACCGAGAAAGGTGTGCGAAAGTGAAGCTACAAACAACAATTGCAAAATGCAATAAAAGATGCATATACACATGTATCTATTTAATAGCAATAAACGGGATAGGCATTTCGAGCGTACGAGTGAGAAAGCAATACAAATCGCAGCGTTATGCGGAAGCATTTGCAATGTTGCTGCTACCTCAGCGGTTGATGCTGCTGCTGCTGCTGATGATGATGATGTTGTTTGTTGTTTGTTGATGATGTTGATGCTGATGGTGATGGCTCTTGCGGTCGACCAAAGTATCTGTAGCTGTTGTTGTAACTTTTGTAATCACAGCTTGGGCGCATGCGTGGCAACAACAACAAAAACAACAACGACAGAATTAAATTTACTGAAGACGACTCACGGTGCGCCCCTTGGGAGCTTGGCAATTTCAAATTGGCTCATCAGCAGTTTCAGACGCTTCGCAATTACTAGTTAGGAAAAACTTCATGTCGTTTTGTTTTCAGATCTTTCGCAAGAGAAATGTGTGTGAGTAGAAGTTTATTCACTCTGTTGCGGTTAGATAACACCTGGTTTTTTGGTAGTTATTTAAAATTTGTACTTTTATTTTTTTTAATGCGTTATTTGTGCTACACTCATTGGCTTCAAATTGGGTGTACACATAGGTATATTAAATATATTAAGTTTGTTCAAATTCATTCATACACGCAACAATTTACATACCCGTGCAAATTTTCTAATTCAGCATCAAAAGTCGAGTAATAATAGTATAGCCATGCTCATCTGACCGTATTTTCGTCGAAAAATGTAAACGATAGAACCTCCAAACTCACACTCTCCTAACAAATGATATAAAGCTTACATGCTGAACCCATTATTGGAAGTAGTAAACCCCATATGAATATACCTTACATTTTTTGATTCTTGAAAGACATTTTATTTTTTGTTATTTAAACTGAAAACTCTGAAGTTGTTGTGAATTTATCGTATCCCAACTTCTACAAAATAGTCCTCATAATTTCATTTGGCGTAGAATTGTAGCTTCTGGTTGTGTCAGGGCGAGTTCGTACAGAAATTCTATTTTTGAGGCAAATCAATGCCTACTACCATAAAATTCATGTCACGACTGGGTGCCCAAGTCGAGCAATTTGTCGCAGATGGATGAATTTGGGTATATACGTATATCAAGCGCACTAGAAATATGGACGTTGTCACGCTTATGGTGGAGAAAAACAAATGGGGCCGTATCAGCACGCCAAAATAATACCAGGAAAAATTAGACCAATTAGCAAAATGGCCGGTGTTACATACAAGTAAGCATATAAGAGAATAATAGGATATAGCAATGCATGCTATGTACACTAGTATAATACGAGGCATATCCAGAAAATAAATGTACTGAATTGTTGTACGTTTTAAAATTTTTTATTCAAACAAAACAATTACGTGATACTTTAGTACATAATGTAAGCTATTTTTCGACATACTCACCATTCCTCTCTATGCAGGTGGTGAAGCGGGGTTATCAAAGTTTTGATGCCTTCCTGTTTCAAGCCAACAATTTGGAACCCACCTTGCGAACAGTTTCCTATATCCGAGGCTTTCTGTGATTGTTTCGTGTAGTAGAGTTCTGGAGATTTGCGGAAACATCGCAGAAAGTTCATCCACAGTCAATCTGCGATCGTCACGGAACGCATTTTCGATTTTTTCCACAATTTCGTCAATCACAATTGAAGGTCTTCCGCTCCTTTGAACATCATGCGCAGACGTACACGATCGTTTTTAAACTCGCGACACCACTTGTGCGATTCATAGCTTTATCAGCATATGCAGTTTTCACCTCATTATAAATCTCAAACGGAGGTTTTCCCTTTCAAACGAGATTAACGGATGACGTAGCGTATTTCGCGCGTGGCGGGAGACTGGATTGACATTGTTCACGAAACGTGTTGTCGCGTCGACAGTTCTCAAAGTACAAACTACGAAAACAAAATCCCACCGGCTTAACATGTTTATTTCAGACCATGTATTATGGTAGTCTAAACGTGCAAGTTTGGTGGTTCTATCACTACTAGCCACCGGTATATCGGCGTTCATAAGGATGGCTAGATCGATTCGACATTTGTTGTTGATGATGCCTACCTATACCTTCTGATCAAAATGTTTAATTATTCTTTGATATTTATTTTGACCCCTTCAAATTTATTCCCATTACATGAAAAATACATATTCGAAACACTATTCATATTCCCATATTTAAATAATTTTCTTTTTCCTATCCAACTGGATCAAAACGCTTTCCGCGAAGTGATAACTTCAGTCGTAGTTGCAGTACTACTATCTCCCTGATGAGTTTTAAGCAGATATTTTTTGTTATTATACCTACACAAGTAAGAGTGGAACAGTTGTGTGTTGACGACTACGAAATACCCTGTTCAGTACTTCATGTGGCGAATATACTCTTTTGTGTTGGAATGGAGAGGATAGATAAAGGAAATAGTTAGAACGACTCGCAATATGTATGAATATTATAATAAATAAGAGAAAATAATTTTGAAGAAAAATAAGTAAGAGCTATAGTCGACTGTATTATACCCTATAGAATGCCTTGATTTGTCTTCTTGAACTGTTTTCTCGAATAGATTAACAGACGGACGGTCGGACGGACGGATGAATATGGCTAAATTGACACGTTTTGTCATGCTGATCACGAAAAAGTACACTTCATGGGGTCTCCGATGCTTGGTTTGCTATGTTACATACATTTTGACAGTTCAAGAAATCCAATATTTTTTCTGCTGGACTTATAATTAACGAATAAAAAAAAATATGTACAAATCTTGTAAATATGTATTTACATTCCCTGATAAATATCATTGAGAAGCACTGTATCACTGTATAATGCGCACTGGGAGCATTCCTAGATATGACAGGGGCATGTAATAATGTATCAACGGAACCGATAATTCGAAGCCTAAGTGGAACAGCATCTCACACTGCAATATGCTACTGGATACATAACCTGCTGAACTGCAGAAGGGTCCAAGCCGAGTGAAGAACTACAACCATGACGGAGGAGGCACATGCAGGCACACACCAGGGCGGAGTCCTGTCACATCTGTTATGAAACCTTAAGAAATTTCGCAGGAAAGCTCCCAAGATAATGCATATGCTGAATAAGCATAATTAGCACGGTCTAACTCTTAGCTCAATCATAGACCGCATATTAAAAGCGATACTTGGATGGGCCATAGAAGCCGGACTCAGTATCAATGCAGATACGACGGATTTCTTTCGCTTTACTAAGAGATACATGATGCAAAAAAGCGGAACACTCTTTATACCCAAAAAACAGCGTAAAATACCTTTGAATAGAATTCGATAGCATGCAGACCTGTATAGAATGTGGACGTAAGGGTGAAAAAAGCAACCAATGCGCTCTATGTGATGCATCGCCAAAAATGATGAGCATCACATGGAGTCTTTCTCCAAGATTGATGCACTGGATCATCATTTCACTAGAACGATACTATTACATAGAGTTCTGCTATGGTGGCCTTGCAGAAGTCCAAATACCAAAAGCTTATGGAGAGGACCCAACAGCGAGTTTTTAGTCTGTATCGCTACGGCGTTGATGTGCAGCCCTATAAGCGATATGGACACAGTTCAGTTAGCTGGAACTTCAGCAGTAGAACATACTACATGATTCACACAAGCCAAACTTCGCACAAACATCAATTTCACCGGTGGCAGGTGGCTGGCACAAAGGACTGGACCAGCGCGCAATACAAATATTTACAGATAGCTCCAAAATGGTATAAGGAGTTGGATCGGCGGTATACTGCTCAGTTGATTCTCACAGCACACAGCACTAAGTTGGTGGATAGTCTAGCAAAAGAAGGCGACGGGCTAACGAGAGATGTAAAACTATCGCACTACCTGCTGCAGCTCTAGAGGAGAGACTGCAGGTTTTTGGTAGGCATTCTACTATCAGGGCATTGCAGCCGCTCATCCAAAAAAGCTAGGCATAACCAACATGGACGGTTGTAGGAAATGCAAGGAACCGGGAGTCACGAAAACGTCTGGAACAGCTCATCTGCAGCTGTCTAGCAATCGCAAAATCATTATTAAAACATCTTTACTCCATCGGTCTCGCGTCACTTTAAGAGGCGGCCATAAGGACTCCTAATAGGCTTTTGACGTTTGCCAAAAACGTAAAAATTCGACCGGACTTTAATTAAATTGACCTCCATCAACGGTTTCACTAAGTATCATAGTTGTAACCTCTATCAGGGGGTCAAACGTCGTAACATAACCTAATGTATTTGAAGAAGTTACCATTTAAGCATTTTTGAATCATTTCCAATTTTTTTATTTATTATTCTGCTTTTCTTTTTTTTGCAGCTTTTTTTTGCAGCTGCTGCTAATCAGCTAACTTTATTTGGTATGCGCGGTCGCAAGTTTTAATTAGTTCAACTCACCCACAAAAATCGATATAACTATGTATCATGTATCTATATATAAACGAGTATATACTTACAATATATATAGTAGTATATATAACATATGATTATAAGATAAAAAGTAGTCATATATGGAGCTCTGTCAGCAATAGCGAAAGTTTTGAGCAATTTTTGTATTTTTATTATTTTTTTTTTAAAGAGAGTTCATTGCCAGCATTGCCTTTTTAGTATTTTTTGTTTTTTTCTCTACAAGTTGATAGCACATAATTCCACATGACGACGTAGCTGTCAAAGAAAAAGTTATAATTGCAACACATCCATGTCCAACCGACGATTTTGGTGATGTGCTTGGAGCGTAGACCGCACAACAGACTCACATGCTGCATGAAACACTTTCTCCTTGGTGCAAAACCAATCGAAACTTGTTTGGGGCATATTGCAACTAATTAAGTTGTGCGCTGCAGTTAAGCGGGTGCAGATGAAGTGTGAGCGAAAGAGAGATAGATGTAGATATATAGGTAGATACTCAACGCTTAACGCTGCTGAGGCATTCAACTTGAAAAAAAAAACAAAAAAAAGGTGCTTACAATATTTAAATTGCTATTGATACTCACCGTTTTTGTGTGCAGCTTCCTTTTTGGCGTTGTTGTTGGAGGCGGCTACCGATTCCTTTGGTGGCTTGGCATTGGTGACGTTCAGCATCAATACGAGTACGAGTAAAAGCGTTAGTAGATTCAAACCCGCACCGCGGATGCAACGTTTCTGCAAAGCAAAACGCGGCAACATTTTGTCGTTGATGTTTCTTTTTTTTTTTTTTGTTTGTTTTCTTTTTTGTCGATTTCTTACTTTTTGTTAAACTTTTCTTTCGTTTATATTTATTGTTTTCTTTAGTTTACTTGAAATTTAGTATCTTTTTGAGCACGAAACTGCAAATTTCTACAATGACCTTACTTTGGTTTTCACTTTCATTGGGGCAGCCAGACAGGCAGGCAGATAATTCAGACAGCGCACAATAAGATACGAAGAAAATGATTGAGTTGGATTAGGTCGAATATTTTGAACGCTTTACAAGTGAGTTGAACGAATTAGAGTAATATGTATCTATTAGGACTATGTGTGTATTATAAGTTCTATTAAAATTTCGATTGCTTAAGAATGTCTCGTTTATGTATTAATTTTGTGTATTACAAAAAAATTGCTTTCTAAAACTATTGGTTCACCTAAAATCTAACTGCTACAGTGAATCAAGCTGGAGAAAATAAAAAAATGTTCACATTTTCAATTTACAGCCACAAGTTCTAGAAGAAAGACCTATGATGAACTGAGCTGCAAAAGTTACGACGACTATTTTGTTGAAACGAGTGCTTAATTAGTTAATGGTTTCATGACCAACATTGCCCGCAATACCATTCACTTCGTATACAGACTTATGCAATCTATGTATGTATACTTTTTGTAAGAAATATTTAGTGATCTTTGTCCTGTAAAGTTGGACATTGCCAGTTTTAGGAGCTACGAAACCTTTTGTGATATACAATCATATTATATATTTTATTTAAACGACGACGCATTTTTTATTGGTTTAGAAACTAAACCTCAAACGAATCATACCATTTTTCATATTATGTGTGGAGGGAATAAAAATTTTGAAAAATACAAATACATACAACAACACCATCAAGTTATGACACTAAGACGACGAAAAGCCAAAACAGCAAAGTGAAATTTCACTTTCATGCATTGAAAAAAGCTCGTCGCGATTTTCAGATACAAATGCAGTTGATCGACTGATGCTGTTGATGGATGAATGCACAGTGATGTGCAGCATTTTAGAAACCAATAAAATTTAGCTTATAATGGAATATATTTAATTAATCAGAAGAAGATTTGCTAAAAAAAAAATGTAGCTAAATGTACTGGTAGTGTACACGGAAAATAATTGTATCCATATTTTGTAATTAAAAATCTGTTTAAGCAATTTATGAACAGTATTTATATATTCATAATATGTATCCTTTTATTTTTTTATTTGGTAAATATTATAAAATGATTGCTGAATGAATAAAGAAACTTTAAACCAATCAGAGAGTCAATCATAATTCAGACCATTATATACATAAATTTAAACCTATAACAAGATAAGAAACGTTCCTAAAGCTTCGTTGAATTTATTGTAACTTGTCGAAATTTTTAGATATTTATACATGCCAATACATTAACTAATACGTATATATATAGGAACTGTAGATTCAAGTGGCCATTAAAAAGTAATTTTTACAAAAAAATCTCTCAACGTGTGTAAAGACAGTAGTCAGACCGACCAACAGCCAGTGCCAAAATTGTGAAACTATTCACTCAATTTACTGATAAATAGTTTCTTACAAAATGTAATAGGCTGTCCAAGTTAGAATTTATTGATCGAACCTTATGTACATTTCAATGGAGACTGCTTTGTATTATAATTAATATTTAATGTTATAGAACTTTCACATAAAGCTACTTAATTCAATGTCACATATCAATCAACAGAGACAATATGAAAAATAAACTAATTTCGTTAAAATTATGTTTATTTGTGTTATAAATTTAGAATATAATTAGATCGTAAAAGTACTAACAAAGCTGATTTGTATAAATACAAATATTGTTTAAGTGAATAAAATACAACTACTAAAAACTGTACTAAAACAGAAAAATAAATGATACTACTAAGGTTTTTCTTCGTACTCAGAAAATATTTATGATATACTATAAGAGACTAGCAATATATAATCGTGGGCTAGTAAACTATAATCAATCAGAAATTCACGTCTTTATTCAACTGCACTGCACTATAGCAATACACGTCAATTGACGTTTACAGGTTTAAGCGAAACTTTGTATTAAATATTTTCTTTCAATGTTCGTTCAGGGGTCACGCACTTCGGCTCACGCTTAAACTTTTTAACGTTTTCGTTGATTTTGTTGGTGCAGGACAGTAAGCCAGCCATATAGCAAAAAATAAAAAATAAAAAAAAAAACAAAAATAAAAACAGGGCTGGAAACCGGTTCGGAAAACAAACGCTCCGAATTCGGCTTCCAACTTTTGTGCCTTTTGAACCGGAGTACGAACTAAACCATGTTTTAATACTGCATAGCACATGTATTGCTTATAACTATAAGTATACATATGTATGTCCACTCATCCCAGTGAGTAAATAGTTCGTTAACGTTATAGCTATGGAAAGTTAAACGATATTTTCTCGGCAAATGGTATTGTGAACGACTATCACAGACGGTCAGAAAATCATTCATGTTTAACTCAGTTTGTGGTACTAAAACTATCGCTTGCGACAGTACACAAGCGATATCTTCTTAACGAACTGTTTTAGATACAAAATTAAATCATTACAGTTATATTTTTCTAGCTTGATTGCGTACAGTGGTGCTGAGTTTGTGTTCCATTTAATCCACTAACATTTATGCTTCTAACTTAGGAGAATCGTTTGTAAAAGCAACGTGTCTTTCTTGCGAATAAGTCACGACCGATTTGCGAATGTCGTTTTTTTAGAGAAATATTCGAAAGAAAACGACTTTCGCGTGTCGCTGCAACACCTTAAAGACTGGAAAAATGGCTGTGATATGACCGCTACAAACAGAAAAATAGATCAAGATCAATTTGATATTGACTGAACAATTTTCATATATCAACTTTTTTCATATCATTCGAACATTTAAAAGATCAAAATGATATTTTTTCATATCAATAGCATAAAATGGTATGGAAAACGTTTCAAATTTATGTATATGAAAAATATCATATTGAACTGAATTCAAAACATGCACGACTTCGACAAAAACTTCGAACAAAAAGTGATGAAAATAATAAGAATGTTGCGAGAGAGATGGAATGTGTTGGATTTAAAAATAGAAAAGAAAAAATTTTGGTTTATTCGCAACTCTAGTTTTTTTTAAAAGAGTAAATTTTCCTAAATCTCAATAAAATTAAATACACAAAGCAACATCCTAAAAGTGTCAGTGATAATGTGATCGCACTCATTCATACTTATTTTTATTTTATTACTAAAAAGTCTGTGAACCCTGTTGAAGCAGGTTTGAACGCTAACCCGTGATCAAAATGTGCGCCGAAATACGTCTTGAACAAGTGGGAAACATGGATCTAGGGTACGAACCGAACCGAACCAAACCGAAAATGTGCTGCCCTGGAAAAATGCAGTAAAAAAGAAACTGAATATCAAAAAAAAATCAAGTGTTGCTGGATCGCGCGCCTGTCGGACTGTCGGACTGCCTGACTGTCAAAGACTTGCGACCAATTGTTGCTGCTGCTGTTGCTGTTGCAAACAAAAAAAAACAAAAAAACGAAAAGCAGACAAAAACGGCAACAAGCGGCATTATTTTGTATTGTTGTTGTTGTTGTTGTTGTTGCATGCAACACGCTTTGCACACTTTCGTAATAAGCAACTGAGTATGAAAGAGACAGAGAGACAAAGAGAACGAGACAGAGAGCAAGAGCGAGCAAGTCAATCAGTCGAACTCAAATGTATATTCGGACAGATACTTGATGGAAAATCAGACAGACAACCAGACAGACAACCAGAGAGACAGACAGAGAGACAGACAGACAGACAAACAGACAAACAGACAGACAGATAGTCAGGCGTACAGCCTGCTGCGTCAAGTTTGTTGGCCTGTTGGCTTTATTATATACATATATACATATCAATGAGTACTTTGTATATGCGATTATCCAGCCATATACAAGTATGTATATATAGGGTGTTTTTTTTAGAGGTATAAAACTTTGAATTTAATTTTAGTACTGAGATTGCATAATATCACACTGAAAATTGGCGTTATGAGAAACATAATTTTATGCCATTTGTGCATAAATAGTATATGGATATTGCGGATTCTGGAAACCGATGCACGGTTGATCGAATTACTTGCTCGGATGAACGATTATGTCGACCGTAAAATGAACGTAGCGTAGTGCACGGTAAAATACCCGAACTGAAATACGATTTTTGGAATAAATTGTCACAATTTGCAAGCGTTGTTTTGGCGTCAGTCTATTCGTGATAAAATAGCAAACCAAACTGTGTACAAATGACAGATCAATTTATGATAGTTTAATTCATGTTGCAAGATGGTACCTTAAAAAAAATCACCCTATATATGTATCTTTTTCTCTCGCTCAGCATATTTATTTGAAAAGTTGGCGGCTTTGAAGGAAACTATTAGTGCGGAACAAAATTATTAATAAAAAATGTTTTTTTTTGTCGACTTGAATGAAGAAAAGCTGGCAAAGCAAGCGCGATCGCGTGCTGTTCACAGCTGCAATTGATTTTTATTATAATTTATTATTATTATTTTTTTTTTATTAATTTTTTTCTTTTTTTTTATGCAGCAATTTATGTTTTTTTTATGTGTTTTTTTGTTGTTGTTGTTGTTGTTGTTGTTTTTGCATATTTTGTAATTTTAGCACATTTATTTCTTATATCATTTAGTTAAGTTTTTAAGTTGGTCAGTAAAAAAAAAAAATCGTGCTTCCGCTTTTTTTCAATTTTATTTTATTTATTTATTTATTTTTAATTTTTTGCACAGGAAACGGAAGTGTTTGCACTTAAGTTTTCACAGATATAAGATACACAAACATAGAACACAATACTAGAAACAGCCAGAGTGCAGTACATATTTAAATAGCTACAATATTTTCAAACTGAAAAAAAAAAAAAAATTATTTTGTTCATATTACGCTAATTTTTTATACGTAAAAAAAAAAAAAATATGCAATGTTTGGAATGAAGTAAAACTCGCGTATGTTAACCGTCGCGCATGCGCTCCTCGCGAACGCCGTCAACTATCTGAGCTGCGCGCGCAGATACAACGAAACTTTTAAGCAACTTCAACGCATGAACTGAGCAAGCGACCATACCAGAAGAGCGCATGTGACAATGAGTAACAGCATTAATGACTCTTTGAGAGAGTGAGCGAGCGAGCATAATAAGAGAGCGAGCACGTTAGTCGATTTTGATTCATTCATGAATTCTTACAGCATGCAGATAAATTGTTGGATCAGCTGTTTTATTTGAACATTTTTTTTTTATATATATTGGATATGTAAACTTTTTTACAAAATAAACCGGTAAATGTCTTTGATTCTTGGTTGTTTTTTTTTTGTTGTTTTTTTTCCTTTAGCATGATTTCACTTGCAGCCACGAAACTATTACCACAATAATATTCTTAACCAGTGGTGGCTCCTGATCAGCTGCATTCTCGTAATCTGCAGTACGTAAACGTACAAATTGCACGCACAATGTGAGTTACATTCACTAACAAAACGCGCCTTTAATAAAATGTTTAAATTGCTTACTTACATAGTATGTATATTATTTATGATGGGGACATATAAAACTGCGACCTAAACGGTGTATTGTTTGTCCAACTGAGTTAGATGACCTGCCCCAGATCCAGACTTCTCCGTTGCTCCTTTCTGATAAAGTGATTACATAGCATCCGCAGTCTGCCACCAGCTACAGCTTCTAATTCAGCAAGAATGTGAATAGCGGTCTCCACTTCGTGGTCACAGAATCTGCATTCGGGTGAGTTATGTATCCCCAAAATATATAAATGTTTCTTTAGTCTACAGTGGCCTGTTAGTAGTCGTGTTAGCATTATTAATTGGTTCCTACCTAGTTGGATCATAGTTTTCGATCTGCTCGGTTTGTAACCCCCTATAAGTAAGTTTGCTTGTCTTAGTCCTTGGCTTGTAGCCCAGTGTTGTTCTTTTCCTATATCCCTTTCCCGCTTGTTCATTTCCTGGAATATTGTTATAACCACGCACTCTCAGCAGAGATACTCCGTCGTGTTCGTCTAATTTTTCCAATAGACCATTTGCTTCTAGCACTAGTTTTGTCCTAACCTCGTTGGAGTTAAGTGCCTTTAACGCAGCCTGGCTATCTGAGAGAATAGCGATATCATAGTTATGATATCCTCTGTCTAGTTTGAATTGTGCACATCTAATTATAGCGCACAATTCTGCTTAGAAGATACTGGTGTGTTTTCCCAATGACTTCCAGTTATGAGTCCTAGGGCCTACTACTCTTAGGCCGTACTTATGAATTTTCGGACGTCCACGATTTTCTGTCGGATCATTTAATGATAAAACTCCGATCAAATATGTTCCTCTGTGTCATTTCGTCTCTAGGCATGGACATTAGGGATGCACCCTTCGTCCATGTATGGAGACGTTTCTGACAGATCTTCGAGGTAACTTTATTCCCCTCGACTGATAGTCTTAGGAGTGTTTTTTTTATTCTATGTTCAATTTCCAGATGCAGTAGTGTCAAAACCAAAAAAGCTTCCAACGTTAATATTGGGCACGTGCGCATTGCCCACTTGATGCAGGCACACGCTAGTCTTTGTAGGGAGTTGAGCGCCCTAGTGGCTATCACTTTCTCCCATCCTCATCTTTCTCCCCACGCGACTATGCCTTATAGTATCATTGGTTTGACTACCATATTGTAGAGCCAGAGCATGTTCTTCGGCTGTGATCCCCCCCCCCCTCAGTTTTTGTGGTAGCCCCCATACAAACCATATGACCATTTTGTGTTTTTGTATGAACAACTTTTTTTATTAAAGTCAATATTAAGTTGAAATTCGATGTGGTGCCTTTTTATGAACAGCTGCTTACACATACACATAGCCGCATACATAGACTAATGTTCCGGCCACTTTTTGTGGTATCCACCGTACAAACACACCGCACACTTTTATGCATTTGTATAAGAAACTTCTTCAGTTAACTCAATATCAACTTGAAATTCAATATGATGGCATCTTATAGATGGTAGCTTCATATACATATACTAGTGGGCGTGCACCGCCCGCCGTACAAACCCACCCCTCCCCACGTTTATGTTGTACAATACGATTCAAAATTTCGCGTAAATGTTATTAGAGCGTCGGTTCAACCGAAGCTAACGTTTTTATTTTTTTTTGTTTCTGAATTTCTCAATTTTCCCCAATATTTCGTCGTGACATTTAATAGTTTTCCAATGTTGAAGTATATCGCTGTCAAAATTTTTTCTTCACCATACTGCAAAATTGAAATTTTTAGTGCATTGTGTCGCTACACTGATAAAAGAAACAGGATTTTCGTACTTGAATTGATCCATAGCGGTATCAACAGAGTATGTTGAGTGCGGATTTAATTAAACGGAGTACAAATTTCTTATTTCAAGAACTTTTTCCCAAAATTCTTAAATTTAGTCATTTTCAAGCTCTACTGAACTTGATTTAAGAAAAAATTGGATTGATTTGATTACAAAAGGGCTCAAAAAGTAAAAATTTTTTTAAAAATTCTAATTTGATTTTGTTGTTTTTCACGCTGGTTTTTAGAAATGTTCTTTGTTGGCGGAAAAATTTGTAATGGTTACGTTTTCGGGGGATGAATTTTTGAAGTTTTTGTAGAAGGTAGGTCCAGTATTTTAGTTATACCTCAAACGACCAATATGATTGCGATTTACGCAAAAATAAATATAATGAAATATCCAAAAAACGAGAATTAAGTTTATCTACATCTGTTGAATAGTTTGATTTGACGATTTGACGACAAGAAAAAACGTTAATTTTAAAGAAACCGAAGAAGTCTTCACACTTGAACTTCTTCGTCGGCAACGCTAGTGCCAACTTCAGTTTTTGAATTTTTGATGGGATACTTAGATTTAACAATATTTAATATAATAATATTTATTCAAGTCACGAATTTTGCATTTTGGACAGTTGTTGATAGTTTTATTGTGCATAAAATAATTAGAAGCAATCATATTAAAAATTAAAAAAATGTTGGATCGAACGGGGGTTGAACCCACGTCGTCGCAAATGTTGGGTCAGTTGAGCTATCGATGCCACATATATTTTCTGATACATGTAAATAGTTTATACAATATCTGTCATTATTAATTGTATTCACCTTCTGTATATTGTTGACCAAGTTCAGACCAAAAGTTCAAGTAAAAATAGTTGCTTTGATTCAAACATGTTCGATAGGGCCAAATAAATACAAAGTGTTTCGAGTTGCTTCTGGTTATAAAATGTTTCCATACCAACTTTCAAAGCAATATTACAAAGATTGAGGACAAAGGGGTGGGAGGAACGTGCACACAGAAAGACGGCTCGTTTTGTCATAATGATTACGAATATATATATTCTTTATGAAGTGTCCGGAGCTTCCTTTAGGGCGTTGCAAACACTGTAATGTAAATTATACTTTTGCGTGGCTTTATAATTAAATAACAATGATGAGAAATGAAAATTAAGCAAGCTAAGCTACCTATCGAAATCTGTATAAAACCCGTTCCAACACTTCATTGAACTGATCTTCAAAGTGAGATACAAATTAATAGTATCATAATTATTAAAACTAAACGATATCAATCAAAACTAACTCTATTATACAAGACTTGTATCTTATCTTAAAGATATTATTATAAAATTTGCGATTGCAACAGAATTATAAATAAATTATATATGAATAAATAATAAGAAGCTATTGATATGAAGATTTTGAGCCAACTTAAAGATATATTAAAGATAAAAAGTGTTTTCTAAAAAATGCACAAATATCTTCTTGCCACAAATATACAAAATCACATTAATGCACTTTAAATGTAGCTTTAAAGATAAAAATAGTATTTTCACATTGTAAAAGTATCTATTCACGCACTTCGTAACTGAAGTGGCTGCAAGCGTTCAACTTTAACCTCATGCCTTTTATATACAATACAATGCCATTATAGGTCGCAATTGTTGAACGCCTTAAGCATCGCAGACGCTGCCAACAAGCAACAATTAAATCTGACCCGATTTCGACGCTAGATTAGCCCAGCAAGCTCGCGTAAATGCGTAACGATTAGCAAATCGCTTTAACTAATAATAATTTAGCAAAACAGCAGCAGATACAAGCAAGCAAATACCTAATTCAAGGCACACACACTTACAAACAATAACGCCTAAAACTAAATTAAGTTACTGACTGCGAAAAAAAAAATAAATAAATAAATAAAAAAGAAAAGAGCATCCAAATGAAATGAAATCAAAACAGCTTACATAAGCTGCTTGTCGGTAATTAATCTTCTTCAGGCCATTTCGATGTCGAATGGGCCCAAATTAAAACCAAAACACGCTTAGAAGCAGTTGGCAGATACAAAATGAAATGAGTGCGAATGAGTTAGACTGCTAGAAAGTGAAAGAAAGTAATTTGTATGATTGATTGAATGTTCAATGGGAGAAAAAGAGAGATAGAGCGAGAGAGAAAGAGAGCGAGAGAGAAAATAGTGTTGAATCTTATAAACGCCTTAAATGAAATAATTCATTAAAATCGCATTTGCCATTAATTAATTGAAATGATAAGCAGAACGAATGTGCTTAAAACTAGAGACAGAGACAGATAGTTACTAGTTGATAATAGATACACAGTAATAGAGTGAAAGAAAGAGAGAGGGTATAACATTTGTATCTAAATACAATTCATTTATTTCTACAAATTATGAATTTTTCGCAAACAAATTTTTTGTGCAAATTCAAAAATTTTCATTTCTTAAGTGAAACATTATTCAAAACATTTAAACGAGTTGCATAAAGTCGAATAATATATATATATATATATATATATATATATATATATATATATATATATATATATATATATATATATATATATATATATATATATATATATATATATATATATATATATATATATATATATATATATATATATATATATATATATATATATATATATATATATATATATATATATACAACGCCTTGTATCTATCTACGAAAGCAATTTTCAAATGCAAACAAATCGTCGAAACATTTATCAAAGTGTTAACAATGACAATAGCAACAAGTACGTTCGAGAGTATTGCCAGAACGCACTCTATATGCAGATACTTATGCAACACTTATTGGAAACTAAGATACAAAGTGTTGGAACTGGTATTAAAGAAATTAAATTGCAGTAAGATTGAATCTTAAATGCACTACACTTGTGTCATACAAGTTTATCAGTTTGAATAGACTCTACAGCCTTTATTATGCAGAAATGGAGAGTGAGATAAAAGCAAGATAAAGAGTTGGTTATATGTAAGTTTTGTTTATACCTATGTACTTTTATATGGAAAAAACTTAAGCGTATGAGTCAGAGTATGTAGAATACAACGCTCAAAGCAAAGAAACAAAAATATAATATATTGGAATGTTTTAAATCTATCGTTTTTTCGAGATCTTGAACAAATTATTTGAGAAAAAAGAATTTTGGATACACTCGAAGTTCTGTTTTTTATATTTTTGAAAATAAATCCAGAAAGTTTCGCATACCAAAAACAAAAACAAAACAAAAAATCTCTTTTAAGTCGAAAATTATTTTTAATTTGTTTGTAGAAGATTTGTCTATCGGCTTTGTACGATAGTTCGGTCGCAGTCGAGGAAAACATGTGCCAGCTGCAACCTATACCAAATTTTATTGGAGTCAAATTGAATATTCATATTATCATGCGTTGCTCACTTTTTAGAGTAGCAACCATGCAAATCACCTGCTTTCTATTAATTTTTTGTATGATAAATTTTCTTATTACAGTCAATATCAACTTAAAAAACTCTCACACATAGGTCCATGGGCATTTACAGATTTAGTGTGCAAAAATGATTACAAATATATTATTCAAATTATGGTCCATCGCTAGCCACAACTTTTTCCCATTTTTCTGGCAATTTTCGGATACCAGCACGGAAGAACGACTCGTCTTTTGAGGCGAATGAAGTGAACTTCTGTTGGGACAGGCCATGTGTCATCGACCGGAACAAATAGTAGTCGGAAGGAGCGATGTCTGAAGTATACGGCGGATGGGGTAGGACTTGCCATTTCAGCGTATCCAAGTAGGTTTTGACCAGTTTTGCAATTTGTGGTCTAGCGTTGTCATGCTGCCAAATCACTTTGTCGTGCCTTTCTTCGTATTCTGGCCGTTTTTGCTTCAGTTCGCAGCTCAAACGTATAAGTTGAGTCCGACAGCGTTCCCTCGTGATCGTTTCATTCGGTTTGAGCAGCACGTAGTAGATCACGCCGCGCTGGTCCCACCATATACAGAGCATAAGCTTCATGGCATGAATATTCGGCTTTGCGAAGGATGTTGATGGCTGTCCGGGCAAAACCCATGACTTTTGCGCTTGGGGTTGTCGTAGTGGATCCACTTTTTCATCGCTAGTCACAATGCTATGCAAAAAACCCTTTCTTTTTTTGGCGTTCGAAAGCGAAAAATTCCCTTTCGACGTCACGCGGCTTCAACTCGCATGCCACCCAGTTTAGTTGCTGTTGAATCAATCAAATGGCTTTTAGACGTTTGCTGACTGTCGGCTCATCCATTCCCAAAGATTCTGACAACTCCTGAAGCGTTTTGCATTGGTCAACATTGAGCAATGCTTCCAATTCTTCGTCTTCAAACTATTTGGATTGATCCGGCCTCCGACACGATTGTTCAGATAGGGCATGCTCGCCGTAAACTTCCACTAAGATTCGATGACCCACGGCCGCACTTTTCTTCATATTAAAGTAATGAAGAAGAACTCCCCGCAAAAACACTTTATCTGGTACAAAATTCGACATACTCGGTAATATTTAGTGTTGTTTCTTATGTTTCAATTAAATGAACCAAGCTGCCAAAGAAGCTCATTGACAATAGGTTTTAGTGGCAAGATATTGGAAACTCGAATATTGGTTCATATACTAGTGGCGGCCTCTTGTGCGAAACGCTCATTATTAATTGTAGGTCCCAATAGTTTTTGGGGTAATCGCCATAGAATGGGCCGGATTCTCCGTCCACTTTTGACTTTTTCTTTGTAAAATTAGTTAATTAGAGCCTATATTCATTTAAAAATTATCAATAGGTGTGATCTCCCACATCTTGCGTCCTGGGTTTGCCCTTATATAAAACATCCATTCAATTTTGCCTTTTTGATTACAAAATTTTTTTGATATCAATGCAGCTTAGAAACTGGAGAAATTGTTAACTTCGATAGAACCTATGCTTCACACGCCTTCACTCCGTTTTTAAGATGGTTAGCTCATAAGCTTTCGTTTACTAGAGGCTACAATATCGAGTTTCAAATTAATATAGACTGCATCAAAAAAGTTGTGCATACAAGTTCGGAAAGTGGGAGGTCGGTCTGTATACAAAACTACCCTTAAAAGTGGGCTTGGTAGTTGCGATATATATTCAGCATATGAACATAGCAAGTCTATGAAGATTTTGCAGATCCCATAACATAAAGTAATTATATTAAATAGAGCCCGTCTAGTCGATATAGCAAAGTCCATTTTTTTTCTTCGTTTGTCTGTCTGTCAGTCTGTCTGGTTTTTGTTGTGCATTTTTATGCTCAATTCTAAATTAATCATTCTTTTGTGTTAATTTTTGTCGAAAATTCAGAGTTGGGATTAATAAATAAAGCAAGTAATTGAGTTTTCAAACGACTGTAATACACATAATACTTCAAGAAAGGAGACCCCGCTGTCTGCGCGAACTACCGGGGAATAAGTCTCCTTTCAATACGAGTACAATAAATACACACACCACCTATTTGTCGATTATAAGGCCGCTTTCGACACGCCGATACGAACGAAGTTCTTCAACGCCCTATCTGAACTTGGTATCCCAGCAAAAATCGTTCGGCTTTGCATGATGAACGTCGTCAGAGTAGGAAAGAACCTCTCCGAACCCTTTGATACCAAAAGAGGTTTCAGGCAGGGTAATGCTTTATCGTGCGACTTTTTTAATCTGCTGATGGAGTACATCCTACGCCAACGCCCATTCGTAATACGATCGGGCACGATCTTCCATAAGGAATTGATGCTACTCGCATATGCTGATGATATAGACATCATAGACATCAACGAACGGCCAGTTAGCAGGGCGTTCTCGGAGATTGAGAAACCGTCACGTCTCATGGACAAGACGAAGTACTTGGTGTCCACTCGCAGACCATCAGCGCGTCTTGGACGGTTCGTGATTATGGAGAATTTCAACTTCAATGTTGTAGAAAACTTCGTCTATCTGGGAACAGAAATTACCAGCGACAACAATGTTAGCCGTGAGATCAGTCGAAGAATCACGCTTGCTAATTGCTGCTACTTTGGGCTCAGCAAGCAAATTAGAAGTAGAGCCCTCTCTCGAACTACGAAGATAAAAATCTATAAGACACTGATAATCCCGGTCCTGCTGTATGGCGCAGAAGCATGGACACTGACATCAACGGATGCAGCGTCTATAGGAGTGTTCGAGAGAAAGATTCTTCGTAGGATTTTTGGACCCCTTAGAGTGGGCGTCGAGTTTAGGACCCGTATGAACCATGAGCTGTATGAGCTGTATGATGAGGTTGACATACTCCAGCGCATTAAATTCCAGCGGCTGCACTGGGCTGGTCACCACATCCGGATGACCCCCGAAGTTCCAGCACTAAAGGGAGACCATAACTAGTCTGATAAGAGCTGTGGTTTCGTCCAAATTGTACTATTTATATATGTGATTATTTTCTGCCCCATTTCTGATTTTATAATATCATAAATATATTCAAATTTCTTAAAAATTACTTGGACTAGCATAGCTTAGACACTGGCTCCACTTTTCTGGAGCGAATCATGGCCGCGAATCGTTATTGGATCAACATAACATAGTGCATATTGTTATTTTTTAAGCGATTACATAGATAGGATCCTCAAAATCAAAAAAAAATTGACTCAACCACAGCTCGTAGTCTTCCTGCGTTTCAGCTTAGATGTGAATGTGAAATGTTTTCTGTTTAGCTTATAAAGTCATCTATAAATTTATGTTTTTAGTGTTTTTAGAAATATTCCTCGTTATGGCATGGGTTTTTAGCTAGCTCTCCACTATACTTAGTATACTCTTAACATATTTTATTTGAAGCGCACAAATATGTTGGCAAATAAAATTGTCAAAGCCATGAAAAAGGCAACCGGGTGAAAAATGGTGCAAGTGAAAAGCTAAAAGTGAAAAAAACAAAGTGAACATTAAAACGCAACCAAAGGCAAATAAAATGCATTAAATCGAAGCTATACAAGATGACAACAACAAGCGTGTGGACGAATGAACAAGCTGTCATGACAGGGGCAACATCATGATGAAGAGGAAAAGATCAACTTGAGTAGGCGGTGGATGGCGGGAAGAAGCAATTGCAGGATTGAGTAGCGCGACAGATAGAAACACGCATTAACAATGTCAAATTGCACAATTGCAGCAACAGAGACACAACAATAACAATATGCTACGTACTGAACACTAGAAATCCAGAAAGCAGACAGAAACAAGAAAGTGCTTTAGTCGAGATACTCGACTATATAATACCCTGCATGTTCCGTATTTTCTCATAGTAGGACCCAAACATTCTCAACATTTCCCCTGTACACTGGCACTTGATCGTTGTCGTTAACATGTGAGTGGCAAAATACCGTTCACTTTATTTAAATATCGGTTGTTTTTGCTGATGATATGATGACTGTGGACTCAAGGATAATTGTACAGGCAATATTATTTACATGCTCAAAATTTAACGTGAATGTTGATAATGTAAAGAATGTTGGCCGATGGAATTGGCCCTATAAGTGTCGGATGGGTTTACAGAGGGACGGATGTGGCTTGATCGAAAGTTTCGTGCTCACTACGAATTTACACATAACTTTTCCGGTTTTCACTTTCGGTAAGATTTTGCGAAAGTGGTTTCGATAAAATGACCAATCAAGTATGAAATAATTTAGCGTTTTGAAATGACTTGGTATTGATCAAGTGAAATTCTTGTTACTCAATGCAAGCGCTTTCGAATCGCTAAATCCTCATGCATGCGTAAAAATTACCGTTTTAACAAATTCTCTGTCGTAAAGTCTGCCCGAAAGTATATACTTTATGGACTCTCCGATGTATCGTTTGATATGTTACATACATTTTAACAGTTCAATAAACCGAATGTACCCTGCATATAAATACTATTTTCTGTGCAGGGCATACAAAAATAAATAAATAATCGAGAAAAAAATCATTGCAAACAATATGTAGGTATCAGATACAAGATACGCGGCGCCAACAACATCAACTTGAATCGAAGCATCTGAGACTGAAAGCAGAGACAACTCATCATCATCAACAGCAGCAGCAGCAGCAGCAGCGCAGAAACAGTAGTCACAGCATTATGAGCAACATTATTGCCATATAGAGCTATGAATGAATGTACGACCAGCGGATGCAGAGCATAACAGAGCAGATCGGCACTGCGGGGAGAAGATGCGCAGTTTATATGACGGTTTGAAGTGGCATGAGATGAGATGGGGCATTACATTTTGTTGTATTGACATTATAGTGGTAATAAAACTATAGAGTTATGTGTGTGTGTGTGTGTATATGTGTGTGTAGAAGCCACATATATTAATTCCAAACTGCAATTATAGATACAAATCCGCAGACAACAGCTAACTAGGTGAGGCGGAAATTAGGCGGCATGAAGGAGTATCTAAATTTTTTTTCATACACTTAATGTCTCATTGTGCATCTACTTATGCTTCTATTTGTAATGGTATTTGTGTGTGTGTGTGTGACTATGGCTCATTACGACAAATTTCAAGTTTCCACTGCTACTGCTACTGTTATTTTGCGGTTTAACTGACAAATGCCTTATGTATATATACGAGTACATATGTAGAAAAAATAGTCATAAAGTACTACGAGTAGTGCGGTGTGCGTAGCAATTGTGACTGTGCAATTATTGACCGTATCAAATGTGATATTGACCAAGTGACTTGGTTTTGCAGTTGTTGTTGCAGTAACTTTATGTATTGTTGGATATTGTATCTCATAGATACAATGTAATTACACGTGCGTGTGTATGTGTAACTTCGTGCGTTGCTAATCACTCTATGCATTTCATCGCCTTGTGTGGGCGTCAAAATCGTTGCCGTTGTTGCTCTTAATATTTCCGTCTGGCTGATTGGCTGTCTATCCTATCCTATCCAAATCCCCATTTGCCTTAGTTCGTACGCTAAAAAATTGATTTCCAGCATAACGCACTTTTTGCATTCGCTTCCTGCTCAAACGAGGCAACAGCTCGAACAAGGCAACATCTGTGGCTGCCATGGCGCCAGAGCGTCCGTCACTTGTTGCGTTACATATTTGCGATGCTGCACACTGTGCGCTCCCCTTTTCTTGCATTAGTTAAATTTATTACACCGATTGGCAATTGGCGCTGCTTATCACATTTCCGACAAGTTGTATTCATTTACTGCCGCTTGCGGCATAGTTCGTCGCATCATCATCATCATTATTATCATCATTAGTTCTCAACTGTCAAAGTGTCTGAACTCTATGTGATTGTATGAGTACTTGTTTTATTTAATTCGGCTTTCGCTGCTTGCGGCTAACTTTTCAGCGTCTTTATGAAAAATTTTATACATTTTATTATTAATGTCGCTTGCGTGCAGGCGGCCATTCATTCACTCACTCATTCATTTATACTGGAAAGTATGTAGATACATATGCATATACATAGTATGTTCGTCCATTACATTACATTGCATTTCATTCGTTCGTTTGTTTGTTCATTTGCTATCGGTCTGTCATATTTGTATCTATGTATCTGAACATTAGTGCATCCGCATTGGTTTGCGCATTACGTTTATTTTGACTGCATGCGGCGTACAAAAAATTGCCACATTTGCTGTCTTACAATCAATGGGTGTCATTACAGCTCAAAGGTAACCCATAAACTATTGGAAAGAAGAAAATAATAAAACAGGAATAGTTTTTAACTTCGGTGATACCAATCACACTAAATTTCAAAATGCTATGTAAATATATATCCCATTTTCGACCCTAAAAAGGAGTGGTAGATGCCCATTAATACCTAGTGTCTGTCCAGACGAAAGCACCATATAAAATATCAAGTTGATTTTGACTATAATAAAAAGTTTTTCGTACAAATACTCGAAAAATTTGTATGTATCTACCCCCTAGAGTGGGCACGACATACGCATTAATATACTCATATGTGTAAAGCGCCTGTACATAAGAAAACACTAAATCCAATTTCAAGTTCAAAAGTTGGTGGCTGGTTTGTTAGAAGCATACTCTGAAAAGTAATTGAGACACACCCCCTATATATATATACACGAAAAAATTAAGAACATTAGAAAATTTCGAACATTTGCGTCGTAAAAACTATTTGTGAATTATAAGTGCTATTATGTTAATCGAAGTTTATTATTGTCAGATTTACAATATCCCCTTCATATAACTGTCAGATTATCATTTAGGACGACTAGGACATCAAGTCTCTATCTCTCGCTTATCAGAAAGACAAAGCGCGTATACACTATGAATGTCTGAAGCGCTCGAGTATTGCCATGTGACTGTTGTTTTTTTTTTACATTTTTGAAAATTTGTACACGCTTTTCTCCCCACTAAAATGGAAAACTTAACATAAACTTTATTTCGTTTTAGAACCTAATCTTCACAATCCAATGGGTCTCCATGACGCTTTCGTAGTAACTGCAAATTTAGCATCCCGGGCTCTCCTACTATTACGTTTGCATCAAATCTCATTCATCTGCGTCAAATAAATAGTTTCTCTTATAAAGCTGCGGGCAAATTATTTAAAAATAATATGTAACCAGAAACCTTCTCCCGAAAGTAACACATTCTATGAATTTCACAAAGATTTGTCAAATAGGTGTTGAGATATGACGAATTTGTTCTCTCCCTTGTATTTTGGGAACACCGCCCATTTTTCCAATAGACTTAAAGCCAGAAACCGATACCTGAACGGTAGCAACACATCCAATAAATTTAATAACAATCGGTCAAATAATTGCTGAGATAGTATGATGAATTTGCTATAACCTATAACCTATAGCACGCAGAAATAGCGTAGCTTTTTATTAGTGAAATCATTTTTAGAATCGGTTCAGTACTTTCAGAGATTACTCCAAAATTTAAATATCTTTCTATAATAGTTCATATAGAGAACATATTTGATAAGTGCATAAGGGATTCAGGTGGTTTGTCTAACCAGCAGTATGGCGTCAGGAAAGCAAGATCAACCCGTAGATGTTACCGCAATGGTTACAGAAATCGCGGCTAAGGCAAACGAAGGCACCCGGTGGAAGATTGGGGATAAACAATATTGCATTTGCAGTGACCTTTGATGACAAAAATACTTGTGTAAACTGCCAACTGACGTTGTATACTTTTGAGGCACTGACCAACTTTGGTGCACCAGCATACCTAATGGCCGTTATTAAAAGCTACTTATCTAATTGAACTCTGCTCTACGCAACCGATTCAGGTATTGAACCATTAG
This sequence comes from Leucophenga montana, assembly GCA_035044765.1. NCBI lineage: Eukaryota > Metazoa > Arthropoda > Insecta > Diptera > Drosophilidae > Leucophenga > Leucophenga montana. The sequence goes on along the minus strand of JAWNNQ010001415.1, from coordinate 266,896 downwards.
AAATATGCGTCGGTCTAACCCAAGTATCACTCCTACTCAAAATCCTTTGGAATGTCATATACGACGACATATTGAGATTATAGATCCGAGGCGATGTGAAGATTGTAGGTTTCGCAGACGATGTAGCACTGGTTGTTGTTTCAAAACATATCACTGAAGTAGTGGCTATTTGAAAATTAACCATTGAATTAATGCAGGATTGGCTCTCTGTAGTTGGCCTACACCAAGCGGAGTAGAAAACTGAGGCCGATGCAGTAATTGTTACAGAGAGCGACAAAATCTAAACATGAGCATTTATAAAATACGAGATACAAGGCGTAATTATAACAGAATAGTATTATATAGAAACGAAATTTTCTTAAGGATTAAAAAAATGCTTAAGCAAAATGTTGTTAAATGTATATGCTTGAACGTTTGTGTAAATGTGGTAAATAGTAAAAATAAGTCAATACGTCGCACGCGCATTTGTTTGTCTGTGACAAAGCTCAGATGAGGTGTTGGTGTACGATTATCTACCAGATGAATAACCACCCGATGAATAACCACCGGGTGGTACACGACCGCGTGGTCCATCATTGTTAGCGCCGCCGCTTCCGCTGGATGTTTTAGCGCCAGACTTGGCATTACTAGTTGGTGCATAGTCTCCTTGGTGTGTTATCTCATCGCGTAACTTCTCAACAGCCTTATTAGCATCGGTGGAGCCCATGCAGGCATTCAAATTGGAAGAATTTTATTGATTGTACTTGGGGCGTGGCGCATTAACAGCGACCTCAGATTCAGTAATGATGTTTGTTTGTCCGCCGCCTGGTGGCTGCAGAACGCGGAAGGACGTGCGTTGATGTTAAGGCCAATCTTCAATTCGGTGAAAGTCATTTTATTCTCATTACTAGAAAGTGATGTGTTAAGCATTGAAATTGCACAGCAGCAGCGGCAACAATAAGAAAATATTTGGCTAGTAGTGATGTACGAATCCATATTTGTTGAGATCAGAATCTACGAACCAAATGTGAAAGGAAACGAGTATTTTGCACGAATCCGAATGCGAAGAGCAAAAAAAAAAATCTACTTAATTGTTATTTTTCACCATATTATGCACCACTTTCGTTATGCTCCTCTTCCTTTTTTAGAGCTTATTTACATACGATTTTAAAAAGGCTTAAATTACCATTCAACAATAATATTTTTTTTTTTCAATTTAATTTTTTTTTTTTTTCAATTAATAATAAATTCAGCTTAACATTTTAAATGTTAAGTCTGATAAGTCATGTCATGGTGAATTTGTTTGTGGTGTGCTATTGTGTTCGTAAAGAAGAGAGTTTCGTTCACCTGCTAGGACACGAAGCATCGAAAGATGGCAGACTGGAAGAACTCGCTGGTACTAGCGAACTAGCCGAAGCGGAGGTAGACACATCGCCCTAACTCAAATTTCTCCGAGTGACTCGAAAGAATTCACGGTAATGTCAATTATTACCTGACGCAAATACTCGTGGCAATGAAACAGAGGCAAGTACTGAACATGGTATGTTCCACTGTCTAAGATTTTCAACAGAGAAGCGCAATATGTCGACATATTGGCTGTTTACTGAACGAAGGAAACCTCTCTAGGGAAATGATCAGGAAAGAGGATACCCGGAATGCAGAACAATAGCTATGAAGGAGCTGAGGAGGCTGCAACGAGAGCGGATGCACTCGTCTAACTTGACGTGAACAGTCATATAGCTGACTTTCTAGCTTTTATTATTTTTTTATTATTCTGAATTTAGTCTTTACTATCATGCATCCTTATTAATTATCTCTATTTATAATCCTTCAAATAAATATAAAAACAAACACACACACACAGTAACTTAAATATAGGCTTGTCTAAAAAATAATTGAAAAATGTTCACATTCTATTACATTTTAAGTAATGTAACCGGATATAATGTACGAGTATTTATAAGAAATTGTTATTTATAGATTTAGAGAAATTCTGTTGAAAAGCTGCATGGAACAAAACCACTTGCTGTTGTATTAGTTTTCTTGTGTTTAATTAACAGAACAATACTTAATCAGAGCCATATAATTAGTTATTCTTTATCAGCTGTGGACGCCGCTAAACAGTGCGTCAGTGGCAACAGCAGAAAAGGGTGAGTTTTTTAATAGCTAGAGAATATTTTTTTGTTTGAATAAAAAAACTTTATTCATAAAGAAGAAATTTTGACCAGACCAAATTTTTTGTCTTGTTTTTGCGACGAATCAGAGAAAAAGCAGTTCTTAAAAGACTTAATTAATATTATTTTAACTAATAAAACTGCTTATATAACTATAAATCACAAAACGGATTTATCTTATCCTGTTTTCTATACAAGCAACTTTTTCTACATAAGAAACTTTTTTTGAAAAAATTGGTTCAGATTGGTTCAGATTGGTTCAGCTTGTATAGCATGTTTACTGTGTGTGCGAACAATTCTACTGAAAGATCTATTAGTTAAAAATTAAAGAAACAACCTTTGCATGAAGCCAGCAGCGTTAGCGCCTCAACACTCCGTATCCCCCACCACTCTTCACGAGCATGTGTTGCTGCGCACGTTGTGTCAATTTCTGCTCCTGTTTGCGCTTTTCCAGCACCGTTTGGCAACCCGTTTTCAATTGGCTTCAATTTACAATTTGTCATACTTTGATTACTGCTGTTGTTGTTTTTGTTGTTTTTAGTGCATTTGTTGTGCTTATTACGCGCATGAAGAAAAGTAATTAAAGCGCTTTTCAATGAAAATTGCCGCGCTTGGCGCAATTTGCTCACTTGAAAAATGCTGCAGAAAAAATCGACGACGGCTACAATTTGATTATTAAGAAATGATAAAAAAAAAAACCAAGGAAAAATGAAATTAAAAAAAAAAAAATAAATGAACAAAAAAAAAAATTGAAATAAATTCAATTGATTCGCATTGCATTGCAAACGAATCGTTTTGAATTGTATTGCAGTATTCAGTGAAAAGCGAAAATAATTTTACTCATTTTCTTTTATTTGCGCAAGCTATGAGGAAATCAGACGGACGGACGGACGAACGAACGGACGGACAAATTGACGTATACGCAATTTTAATTGAAAATTAGAAAGCAACTTCAAAAAAACAAAAAAAACAAAAAACAACAAAACAATTATGCTGGCAATATTATTGAATATACGTATCTAGATAATACATACATAACAATAAACAGGAATAAGGAATAAGGAAGCCATAACGTTTTTCTTTTTTTTTTTTATTTGTAGTATAGTTGTTAGTGTGTCATATACTCGTATTGTACAACACATTACGTTTGGATCCCCTTGCATATTTTTGTTTTGGCATATTTTTGGCTAACGTTGTCACACAGCGCAGCTAAAATGTCGCCAGGCCGCATATTTGGTCAATAATTTTCGCCTCAATGTGCGCATTATGCGTCTTAATTGCTGTCTGACAATGTAGCGCACTGGGCGCATTTTTCGCATATACTACAGACCACCCTTTTTGCATGCGAGGGAAGTATCTTACAATATTACAGTGAAGATTGAAGTTAAAATTTATAAAAAATTTTGTACGAAATCTATTTAATTTGTTTAAAATGACCATTTCAGATTTAGCCAAAGGAACAAGGGTATACAAAGTTTGTGCGAATATATATGACAAGCAGTAGGAGGCATGGCAGACTACATAGAGTATATACATACTATATATGTATTCTTGATCAGCATCAAAAGTCGAGTTGATATTGCTATGTCCGTCTGTCTGTCCATATGTCCTTCCTTCGTATGTTTAAACAACCAAATTGATTGGAGACTATAAAATAGACAACCTTCAGAATTGGATTTTTAGAAATTTCTGATTTGAGCGCAAATGGCACGCCCTCGAAGTCTAATACTGAAATCGATGAAAATTTTTGCTACCAAAATTATAAATTATTATGACTACGTCAAACAAACCAAAAACAGTGTTACCAAATCAACATGAAAAACTAAAATCAGATATTTTATAGGTGAAAAAACTCCACACATTTTGATTTTTCTTTGGTTTTTTCTGACGGAAATGCAAAAGGTCACACACTTTGTCAACTGTTTTTTTTTTAGCATATATGAAGTATTTTCGGTAGCAAACACTTTTTTTATCTGAGTACCCGATGTAAAACAGTTCGTGCCGAAAATGTTTGATTGTTGTTTGACAGCGTTTCAGTATTGAGCTTAAACAACTAAAATTGATTAGAATTGATTCTTATTTAATGTCGATGCTTATGCAAAGTGGATTAAAATTGATCGTGGTGTCATGGTGTGGGAGGCTATTTCATACTTTGGCAGCATAGAAATGCAATTTCTAACTAGTCGTATGAATGCCATTGCGTACAATGGTGTACTGAAAATGTCTTTCCCTGCAATCAACGATATTTTTGGACCCTTGGAATGGAACTTCCAGCAGGATAACGCACTTATACACCTATTGAGAGTCAAAATGTGGCATTGCTAACTTGGCCGCCATACTCGCCCGACCTGAATATTATAGAAAATGTTTGGGGATGGTTAGCACGCAAGGTGTATGAGTCCGGCATTCAATATTCAACTGAAGCTGAACTGATTGAAGGAATAAAAGGCTATTTCACTCAATTACATACAAAAATTATATGACTCCTTACCCAAGCGGATGTACGAAGTCATACTTAATCGTGGAAGCTCAACACATTATTAATTCTTTTACAAATAAGCTCGAAAATATTAAAATTTATGTTAAAAAATAATTTGAATGTTTTACGAATCCATTTTCTTTTCTTATTTGACGTTTTCAAGTGGCTGTGCTAATCAAATGTCGCAAAAATAAAAGTTAATTTTTTATGTTAAGTTCAGTTTTTATGTTTATCATTTATCATTTATTCTCTTGTATAATTTTATATTCTTTTATTGACAAAAAACAAAAACAAAAAAAAAATGCATCTTAAAAGCTTTATTCGTTTTCCTTATATTAAGCTCCTAAAACGCATAGCATAGGGTGTGCTAATCGGTTGTCGGGCAGTGTATCTTGAATAATATATCGGGATTAATGTATGCCTAATGTATGTCTATTTGGTGTTTTTATCGAATATTAGAGTCCGTTTTATATGCGGTATATGCCCTTGTAATTGGGTTAGCAAGTTCGATTTTTATACTACTCTATCTGAAGATATCGTACAAGATCATACTGATTATCTGGTGGTACTCCTTTATATTGTAGTTTTCGAAATTTTGAAACTCATACATGATGAGAACTTAGTGAGTGAACAGAGATCTCAGAAACAAATTATAATATAAATGTAGCCTCTAAATTTGAATTTTTAGATTCTGCTGCATATTTAGAATAAATTTTGGATGTATCATTCTATACGCCAGGCGTTTTACAGAAATCTCTTCAAACCCAATTCCAATTCTTGGTGACACAGAAATCTCTTTGTGCTGCTTTTAAATCTCTGTTTTTTTTCCAAGGGATTTGAATAAATATACCACTAAGAAAATTTTTTAGTTCAACATGATCTATTCTTTTTCTTTCCAAAATCGTTGAGAAGTCTAAAATCAGTTAAAAAATTTAATCAGTTATTAGATAAAAATTGTGTGAAGTGCCCCAAAGAAGAGTGTTTTACCAATAACTTTAAAATTTGCGAGTGTTAGAATTTTTCGCATAATGTAGAAATGTTGTACTCAATGAAAACTTTTACCTTCACTAGGTCTTTTTAATAGTGCATAGATTTTTTTTACGTATTACTGGCAGTCGGCCTATCAGGTGTACAGGGGAACCAATATATAACGTTCCGGTGTATGTGCCGTAACTCTGCGCACTGATGGTACTGCTGCTATATCACCGTTGCAGGAGCTGGTAGAACTATTTTGGACCATTTTTCTATAGCCATAGATTTAACTTTTAAAGATATAGATTTGATAAAATTCTCATTGTATCGATCTTAGTGTTCTTACAAAGTTCGATAATTGCGTTGTTCTTTCGTGTAGCGTTGCGTAACTAAAATCCTGTAAAGTTGCAATGACATGGGCATAACATGTCAAAGAAACAAGAGAACAAATTTACATCGGCAAAACTTCAATAATCTTCACAGGCATCTAACACTCTTTTAATGCTTTAGTGATAGCTTGAATTCTTCATTACATTTTCCAGATGATTAGCACGTAATATAAGAACATTTTATCTAAAAAATCACAAATTGGTCGGTTGGTTTTTAAGGAGACTACCTGTAAAAGTGAGCGAGCCATCATATCGAATTTTAAGTTGATACTGAGACTGTAATAACAAAGTTTTTCATACTAAAACAGAAAAGTGCGTAGTGGCTTTATATGTGGGCTACTCATAAAAGTGGGCGTGTCATGGTAAGTCTAAGAATATAAGAAGTCTCCATACCCCATTTCAGATCAATAACATGAAACTGAAGGACTAGTTTTGATTCACACAGACTGGAGACAGACATACAAACAGACGGACAAACAAACAGACGCACGGACAGATAGAAAGATATGACTAGTTCGATGATTCGTGTCGTCGAGCTGATCAAGAATATATGTATATAATTTTCGGGCTCTATGATGCGTCATTTAATGCATTACAAACTCCGTGACAAATATATAATATATACTATACATATTACTTGTGAAGAGTATAAAAAGTCAATAATGCAGATATTTGCATGCTATATAGCAAACTGGAGGAGGACGCATTTTACCAAAGCTGAAAAGAGTTGAAAGAACACCACCAGATGTACAATATCTAATATGATCGGTTGTAGGAAATTTTAAAGGACATGAAAAGCTACTGAACAACGTCCAATCATCGGGCTCACTAAGGATCATATTCGTCTATGTGTGAACTCTAACAAGGTGTCAGCCAGCTTAACCAAAAAAAAAAAAAAAAAAAATAAAAGAAAGAAAATGAAACGGTGTTGAAAATTATGGTTCACTTTTAGGTTTAATGAGACTGATATGTACTATAGGGATACAATATCGCATCAATTAGCGAGAATTTCATTCAAATTTACTGATTTTCGAAAAAAAAAAAAAAGTAAATAGTTTATTGTAAAAATGTTTATTACATATTAAAATACACACTTTGGGAATTTATTTCTTAAAAATGTTATTGTCCAAATGTAAACCGTTGCGTTCACGGTTGCGTTCATTTAATCGATCACTAAAATTTCCTTTGACCGCTCGGCAGGTATTCTCCGTCGCTGAATTACCGTTTTTGTAAAACTCACGTACGCACAACGCACGGTCCGCTCCCGAGAAACGCTCCATAGCGACTAAATTCCCAAAAGCTAGGCAACCGATTGACTGGAGACTATCTACAATTACGAAATTACAATCGAATGTGTGATCAACAAACACCACAAGACTGTTTTTTAAAATTTCGAAATTTCCGAATACATTTTAAAATTTATTTTAGTGAAAAAAATATAATTTGGATATAATTGGGGTTATATCCAAAAGAAGAAGAAGGCTTATTTTAGCATATTTGGGGCCATGTTAAAAAGAAGATCACTTCAATCTTATTTAATGATTAGCGGGGTCCTCTTTAAAAGAAGATTTGTTTTGGTTCTGATTCAAGCATATCGGGGTCAGCTTAAAACGAAGATTTTTTGTCTTGATTGTCTTGATTCATTATTGTGGTCATCTTAAGTTCGGTATCAAAACAAGTCTTTTTTTTTTGTCTTGTTTCAAGATTTTTTAAGTTTTCGCTTGATTAAGCTCATTTGTAGATTTTGCGAGATTACGCTACTCTCAATGTGCAAAATCTTACTTTTCGACGTATAATCTCGAGATTTTAGCCAGAGTATTTTTTCGTTTGTGTACTTATAAGTGACCAGCGTATAGTCGTATACAATCGAACTTACATAACTTGAACTTCTTTAATTCGACTTTTCTCTAACTCGTACCAACTCGAGTTGCAGTAGCGTTTTGAGAGAAAAAATTCCAGAACTCAAATATCTCCATAGCTCGAATAGAAGATTGACCGATTTGTTTGCAGAAATTCCAAATTTTTGAAGAACGTTTTGTTGTATGTACTCTTCGCCTTGCTGTCACCTTGCTGTCTGTAGTGCTGTCTCCTTAAAATTTATATTGCGTGTGTTTTATATTGAATTAAAATACTGAAAGTACATTATTTCAAACTGAAAATTGGCTTTATTAGAAAGCTAATTTTATGACTGAACACATGATTTCGGGCAAACTGGGCTGGCTTGGAAGTGGCATATTCTGGAAGTTAAATTTAGTGTCTACGTGTTTCGAAAACGATCGATTCATGGTTAATCGAATTACTCGCTCGGATGAACGATTATGTCTACCGTAAAATGTATATAGCGCTGTGGTAATATTCCCGCACTGTGAACCGCCATTTTCAAAATAAATTTGCACAATTTGCAAGCGTTTATTTTCATTTTTAACAATTTTGTTATATTTCGACGCAATCGAAAACATTGCATCAGCTCATTTAAAAAGAGTTACAAACTAAACATGTATCGGCAATGAGGCACACACACACCCACTGCGCTCTGAGGGTGGAAGGTGGATGCATGTTAACGCAGTCGCGCGTATGCAACACGAAGAGCACAATTTACTGCAATTTTGCAAGAATGTTCGATTCACGGAATAGCAAAAACTCTTTCTTGTCCTGTAACTCGACCTTACCTTGCCACCGAATTCGGGCAAAAGAACACGGTCGCCCTCCTTGACGCCAACTGGTATGTGGCTACCAGTAGTAGCATTGCGCGAGCCTGGTCCAACGGCAATGACAAAGGCCCTCGAGCAGCTTACAAACCGATTTCTCCGGCAAGACAATGCCGCCCTTGGTCTTGGTCAACGCCACGGCGCGTTGTACTAGAATGCGATCGAGCATTGGGACGATTTTCTTAGTAGCAGCTGCCATTTTTGCATGATTTTAATGTAAGATAGGAGCTATAAAGCGATACAATTCGGCGAAAATCAAACTCCACGACACGTGCGTCCAGCGACTGTGGTAGAAAATTTGATAATTTGTTTTGGCCTTAGTCTATTAATGATAAAATGGCAAACCAAACTGAACTGAACTGAACACAAATGGCAAAAGCATTGCGCAGATGTGACCAATCTACGAAATTTTAATCGCTGTCGGAAAATACTAGAATCTCTAAAATAAACCATAATTAACTGATAAACTGATTCATCTTTTGAGTTTATCTATTGTTCGGGGAAGTCCCTCTTTGTGTTATAGCATATTTTATTTTAATTTTTTATGAAGTCCTACTTACTACCCTCGCAGGACTAAATAGTGACACAAATCCCATGAGCTTACGAGCACGCAATAAGCGCCGCAGCCGACCTTTCTACAGCGAACATGGTCGGTCGGGTCCATCGGGTCGGTTAGTTCACTGGCGCCAAAGTCACACACACACACACACACACACACATTAACACGCACAAACATCCACTACATGATATCTGTCCATATGTATTATCCACGCGTTATATATATATATATATATATATATATATATATTTTTTTTTTTTTTTGGGTGAAATTTTAAAATGTTTTGCTTTGCTCTTATTACTTTTCAGATTTATGCACTGAAATAACGGCCATGACTTTTTTCTTTTTTAAGTGTTGTCGATGTCGACAGCAACAAGAAGACCAGCAACAATGATGACGCCGTCAACTGACGCCGTCAACTGACGCCGCCGACCGACCCTACACAGCTCCCGCCATAATTTCACACAATCCAAAATTCCATAGCTCACTTAAACGCCTCAAAGCTCTCAAATCCCTGACCTTCGACAATGTTTCGAGCGTGTGTGTGTGTGTGTGTGTGTGTGTGTGTGTGTGTGTGTGTGTGTGTCAGTTCAGCAGTTTCGACCAGTTCGTTCGTTGTCTTCGCTGTTGCTGAAGCGGACTCCGAATTATGGCAACTGTATGCAGGCTCCATCCAGCGGCGTTTTCATGTTTGCTTGCTGATGACCGGAAGTGGAACGCAATAGTATTTGTGGCATTTGGCTGTGGAACACATGTGGAAACTGGAAGTGGAGTTTAACTTGTGGATTATGTGGAAGTTAAACTGATGACCGCCTGGTTATGTGTACGTGGTAAATGCACTGCTTTGAATTCGGGGCCGATAACTACGCTACGAACGCTACACATGACTGATGATAAGGCAGTGAGTTTAGGCGTGTTTATCGTATTTTTTTTTTTTTTTTTGAATTTTTTTTTATGAAGAAACTTGAATTTATTTACTACATTTTGCTCGTAGAATATATAAAATATACGAGGCATATCCAGAAAGTGTGGTAAGTGTACTGAATTTTTGTAAGTTTTAAAATTTTTTATTTAAACCAACGGTAATGGGCAAACCCTTGCTCTCGTTGCTCTGAGTGCGCAAACCGTTACTTTTGCATGCTTGCGATTTTCGACGAGACAACAACAACAACTTTCGGCGCAGTCGAAAACGAAACAACAACCATACACGATTTTCGTTACGACGCGGACCGTCATAAAAGTGTTCATTTTGCTATGATTTATGACTTCTGCCGCGTCTTGTACACTGAGTAAGAAAGCGAAGTAGGTTTTGATGTGTTATGGATTGATTGAACTGCGGTTTTCTAAATTTTTCAAAGTAAACATAAATAATGGCTGAAAAAATGTAGTTTTCCGAATTTGAGACTCAGTATTTGGAAATGTTTAAGTGCCTTATTTGCGGAACTGTAACAAGTTCAAAAAGAAATTACAATATTCGACGACATTATTTGAGTCTCCATGCAAAATTCTATGGTTCTTTGAGTGATATAGTAAAGGATGCAGCAAATCGCTTTGCTAAAAAAATCAGCAGCTACATAAGTACGAATTAAAACCGGCATGTGACGATGAGAAGAACGTCTTACGCGCATCATTTGTTGTAAGCTACAATCTGGCCAAAGCTCAAAAGCCTCTACAGGACGGTGAATTTTTTAAATTGACGTGTATTTACATGCTCAAATGCTTCGACAATAAAGGCATTCAAATGCGTGAAATAGTAGCACAAGTACCGCTCTCTCGTCGAACAGTCACAAGACGAGTAAATGCCATTAGTCGGCAATTAAAAGAAAATGTCATTATTAAAGTAAAAAAATGCAGATATTACTCCTTGGCTATTGATGAAAGCACTGATATCAATTAGGTTGCCCAGGTGCTAATATTTATAAAATTCATTGACTCTGATTTTAATGTTGTGAAGAGAACCTTTTAAACTTGGTTCCTCTATATACAACAACCACAGGGCTGGGCATATTTCGTGCTATTGAAATATCAGTCAACGATATCGGTGGTTTTTGAAAAACTTTGTGGTATTTGCACCGACGCAGCACGGAGTATGCGTGGAGACATTAAGGGTCTGAAGGGACAGTTTATGAATTGATGTCCCATTTAAAAACTCTGACTCATTCATCAGGAAGCATTATGCGCGAAAACCTTGCAATCGAACAAAACTATGGAGTGCGTGGTGAAAATTATAAATAAAATAAGAGGAGGTCATAACGCCTTAACCCATCGGAAGTTCCAAGTTATTTTGCCCGAACTTCAATCCCAGTATGAAGATTTGAAAATGTTCACCGAAGTTCGTTGGCTCAGCAGGAGCAAGTGTCTTGAGAGGTTTTTCTCCCTTAGATAGGAAGTTGCATTCTTTCTGATGGAGCATGTTAAAAATTCGGAAGAATTGGTTCTTAAACTAGAAGACCCCAATTTTCTCTCTAAAGTTGCATTTTTAACGGACAAATATTCTGAATTCACAGCTTCAAACACCGAAGCAGTCCATGGTGACAATGCTGTCAACAATAGATGGTTTCAAAAAAAAAAAAAAAGAAAAATGTCTCTTTTGCAAAATGATTTAAGCAATTATTGCTTGAATCATTTCCCTTCTTGTCTTGACCTATTAACAGAAAGTCCCATTCTCACTTCCCACTTTTGCTTCCTATTGTGACTCCATTCAACAAATGAGGGATTTATTTGTAGAGCGATTTAACGATTTCGACGAAATCAAAACATTGATTCGAATATTTTTGAGCCCAAGTGATATAGTAGACATAGAAATCCAAGAGTCTAAATATCAAATGGAGCTTTTTATAATCTTTGTTAAGTAGATGGGTGTGTTCGTAATAATTTATTTATATATTAAACCTTCATGCCATACTGTGTCAAAGGCAGCTTGTATATCTAAAGCATTCAAACCAACTGATTTATTATCTTGCATGTTCTGTTTTATGAATTTTTCCACGATTGTGCAAAGTAACCAATTTGAAGACAGTGTGTAAAAGTGAGGGCAAGAAAACGGATGACGCCAAGTGGTAAGTTTTGTATGCATATATTGGGAAGATTGCCCGGACCTGCTGATCTTTTCGTCTTAAGCAAACGTATAACATTCTCAATATCATCAGTTGATACAGATGGCACATCAAATGAACGATGGTTAGTAAGCTCACTCATAGATGCCATTATTGTGTTAACAGTTTCGCCATCTGAAAGAGATTCTATAAGTTTATGTTTTTACAGAAATATATCTCCAAGAATATTGGCTTTTTCCTGTCGAATAGAACACGTTCTGTTATTATGTTGGAAGCATGGAATAAAGTTTTTTTTTGTTTTTTGTTTATTATTTTCCAGAAACATTTGGAATGTTCATTTAGATTTGCAAGCTTGTTGCTGCAAGTAGCATTATTGTGAGCAAAGATTTGACTTCTTATTTGATAATTAAGGTGGCTTATCTGAGCTTTGCATATAGGTTGCCTTGTTGCTTTGTTTCATTTTATAATTTATTAATTTCTCTTAACTGATAATATTTTTATAGCAATTTAATGCTTTAAACTATAGTTTTAATTCAGGTTATGATGCAACATGTCAACATGTCTGCGTACTCAAAACTTTGAGTATCGAGTGTACTTCGGGCTAAGCGTTTTATCTATCGAAATCACCGTTTTTGCGAAGAAAATGATGTGCTAACAACTGGTAGCATAACCATTTCACGCAACTACCTCCGTAAGATATCTTGGCATGGAGTCCACAATTTTGTTATTGTGACTGTTACTTTGAAATCACTGTGATTTTCAACTGTTAAAATCCCACACCATCGAATCGTCTCTTGTACCAATTTAAGCAAATCTTCTCCAAAGCAGAATTTTGAATCTGTGCGAATAGTATAAAGATTTGAAATGATAAAAGAAGAGGACCACTTCTTCAAGATTTATTTACACTTCTAGAAATACCAGGTGTAATTTTGAGGAAGTTGAATTTGACTAAAATGGTATTGTTTCGATAGAATTAGATTTGATTAATGATAATTAGTTAATAAAATTGTTATTAAAAATTCAGAGAAAACGTCTTCCTAAGCTGACTTGTTTTTTTACCGATCGAAGCCAACTGTATGCCAACTGTATGATATAGTGTTCGATCAAGCCAATTTCAACATAATATCTATCTGCAGCAAAAAGAAGGCTCTGCACCAAATTTCAATGTTCTAGATTTAGTTTTGGAGTTTTTGGCAAAAAAAGAGCATATCCAACCAGTTCTACAGCATTCTTCAACATAACCTCTCTGCAGCATATCGTTAAATATGCTCAAGGCCGGTGAGACACGTTTCACCGATATACGCAAGGACGAGCAAGAGAGTTGCATTACCATCAAGTCGACTGCAATTTCCATGTACTTCGAAGTTGAAGATAAAGATTTGGTCCTCATTACTCAACCCGATCGGCTTGAAAAGGAATGCAAGGGTTCCTTGATTAACTTAATCGATTCACCCGGTCACGTTGATTTCTCTTCGGAGGTTACTGCTGCTCTACGTATCACCGATGGTGCTCTGGTTGTTGTCGATTGCGTTTCCGGCGTGTGTGTGCAAACCGAGACTGTGCTGCGCCAAGCTATTGCCGAGCGTCTTAAGCCAATTTTGTTCCTGAACAAAATGGATCGTGCTTTGCTTGAATTGCTGTTGGAAGCTGAGGAATTGTATCAGACTTTCCAGCGTATTGTGGAGAATGTGAACGTGAACATTGCCACCTATAACGATGACAGCGGTCCAATGGGTGAAGTGCGTGTTGATCCATCGAAGGGTTCCGTCGGTTTCGGTTCCGGTCTGCACGGTCTGCAATTATCTGAAATGTACTCCGAGAAGTTCAAGATCGATGTTGTCAAGCTAATGATCCGTTTTTGGGATGAGAACTTCTTCAATGGCAAGACCAAGAAATGGCAAAAGCAAAAGGAAGCCGACAACAAGCGTTCATTCTGCATGTACATCTTGGATCCTATCTACAAAGTGTTCGATGCCATCATGAACTACAAGAAGGAGGAGATTCCTGTTTGGCTAGAGAAGATCGGTGTTGCACTGAAGCACGAAGACAAGGCTAAGGATGGCAAGTCATTGTTGAAGACCGTTATGCGCGCGTATTACGTTGGGGCTATTGAGGATGTGCCCTCGGGTAACATTTGCGGTTTGGTCGGTGTTGATCAATTCTTTGTGAAGACCGGTACCATTACCACCTTCAAGGATGCGCACAACAACGATTTTGGACCACTTTCACGGAATTCGTCGGCGACCGAACTACGAACACGATTGAATTCACTATACCAGCAATATACTCTGGTTGACACATTCTTGTTGAGATAATCCACTTCGAAAGTTGTGAAAAATCATCCAACGAAAACCCACTCTTGAAATTTTCATTTTTTGGCCAAATGGCTTTTCTTAACTCACTATAAACAAAACAAACAGCAATTGTACATCAAAACTTTGTGAGTACGTTTATGCCAAAAAATGTCAAACTTTGTTATGGTGTTGCCAGAATTTAGCTTTTGACATTAGTGTTGCCAGTTCCCGAAATATAAATAGCAGGCCCCGTATTAATTAAAAGATACTATTGTGTTGCAGTAGTATTTAAAATATCTCGTGAGTGGCTATTGCAGTTTACTGCTAAAGCATTTATAATAAATCCGTTTTTGTATCTATGTGTGTATGTATGTATGTATGTGTGTACGTATTTATTTATTTATTTATTTATCTTTTCAGAATAAGTCATGTGCTACGCTTTTTGCAGCTACTCGGTGTAGGAGCTACGCCAACACACAGCTGCACAGGACTATTTTTAGTAGAATATCCTGGCTGTATACGCCACTGCAATCTCAGTCATTGAAAATCGTTGCAAGTATGTATGTCTGTTTTTACTAATTTCTTGTATTTCTCCGCATTTTAGTTTTGCTTGGTTTGTTTGTTTTTTTTTTTTTTGTCCGGTAGTGCCTGAAGCTTAGCTATTTTTATGCTCAGCAGATTTCTTCTTTTAATTTACGAGTAGATGACTATTTGCAAAAGCTGATTTTGATCTGCAATTTACTTTATAAGCTAGAACTACTGTTTACCTAATTTAATAATATGTTTGAATTCAATAACAGAAAATATGCCTAGAGAGAGAAGTAGGTAGTAGCACTAAGCATACAATATGTAGAGGTGTCGAACTGCCAAAAAAGTGGTGAACAAATTGTTCTTGCTAATAGCACCCAAGTTGGATTTATGAAAAGAATTATAAAGAATAAGACAAATAATAAATAAAAATTAAAGAGAGCCCAGCGCAGCTATGTGGAAAATGCCACACCTTCAGCATAAATTTACCATGTTGAGAGAGCGAGATCGCCGAAGCCGAGCGTCGACAGCCAAGTGCGTATCGTCAGTGCAGTTTGATTCGTTATTACTGCACAGCCTTGGATATCCTTGCTGTATGCTGAATTAATAGTAAACGGAGCGATGTCATAAACATCGGATATATCTATGTATATCTTCATTGAAAGATCCAATACAACTTGTAAAATGTTGATAAGGCAATTGCTCTTGATTAGTATCAGCGTTATTCGTCACTTCTAGTTTTATATCATCAATCACATTTATAGGAGCATGTAGTCTTTATCTGGTTCACAATTTCCAGTTGTAGTTTTTAAAGTTATAATTTTCATTGACAACATCCTCAAAATGATTGCGTTGAATTCAAAAAGCATTCGATTATTATTGTTGGTAACACCTCTACTTCTTATTAGGTAAAATAGGTTTTCCAAAGCATCTTGATTCAGCCGTGACAAAATCAGAAAAGTCTTATGTGAATTTTCACTCCAAACTTCTTGCGAAAGCATTAAAATTTGATGTAATAGAAAGAATTAACCCATCAATACAATACAGTCTGCTCATTTGGTATGCTTCTTTGGTCGTATCGAACCAAATAACCATAACTTACAATATATTATTTGGTTCGTTTAACGAACAAAATGAGAAGAAGAATAAAACTCATTTGAGGCATTTGCCACGCGAGTGTGCTTGCCCAAAGGTCTAATACATACACACTCCCAATAACAATAACACAATGTGCCACCTCAATATTATTTAATTCCACCATGCATGCAGCATTCCCGCTCAGTCACCGCTTTCAGAATTTCGAGTGCAACCGAGAAAGTAAATATAGATATTCGCTCCAACACTCTTATTATGTTGTATTATTATATTGCATTGTTCTGTTCGAGTCAAGATTCGTGGACTCGGTTCGCTTAGTTTATTTTGAATTCGTCATTAATGAATCTTTGAAGCCTCCAGATCCACGAATTGGATGATACTCAGGGTATTTGGAATCTAAATTCTAGTTCGATGGTAAAAACGCTAAGATCGATGAACAAAAAAAAAAAAATAAATAAAAAATTTTAAAAAATTTTGTCTACACGGTGTTATCTAAAAATAGCATCTGTGTCACGGCTGCTTGTATGGCTGGAATGTCATTTAGCTGATGTGAAACAAAACGTGCACACACCTTTCTTTTA
Organism: Leucophenga montana; assembly: GCA_035044765.1. Classification (NCBI taxonomy): domain Eukaryota; kingdom Metazoa; phylum Arthropoda; class Insecta; order Diptera; family Drosophilidae; genus Leucophenga; species Leucophenga montana. The sequence goes on along the minus strand of JAWNNQ010001415.1, from coordinate 250,082 downwards.
CCCAAATCTTCAGTTAATATTTTGTAGATTGTGCAGTAAGATGAATTTAATTCTTCTGCCAGCAAAATATAAACACATAGAGACATACAAGAGCGCGGTATGGAATTTAATCGACCTTGGCAATAAATTGTTTCAATATCATCAAATTAATATTTAAATCAGACAAATTATTTTAGAGTGTTGCGATTATAAATTTTAGACATTTTTGTCGATATATATATTTCGGTGTGTAGTAAAAATAAATTACAGTCCAGCTTTGTCCAATGTAAAATTTCGTTTGCCCATTTACCACAAGTTTTAAATTACTGATTTAATTTTCGGTATTTCATTATTTCATTGCAAATTGTGTGTCTTGAAATGTATGAAATGTAGATTTTTAAGTATTTTTTAGTTGTCCAATATTGGTCCAGGTTTGTCCAAGGTTAAACTTCGTTTGTCCAACCTCCAAGAAATTATTAAAAAGTAAATGTAAATATATATTCTGTAAAGTTAACACCCCGCAGCGTAAAAAGTTGATATATTTTTTTTTTCCAATGTTAATCAATGATACAGAACTAACATGTACTCACTTTGTGAGTGACGATTGTTCAATCATTTACCAAAAACTTAATTTTGAATTTGTTTGATTTATTCGAGAATTTGTCAAAGTCTGAATTCACATTAAACTATTTACAAATAAAAAAAAAAAAAAAAATTAAATAAAACTTAGACATTTTGACTCCAACTATGAGTTAAATATAGGTACTAATACTCGTATATTTATTTCGGACTACAGCATTTGTTCTTGTGGTTGCTCTTGTAAAGACCCTCCGGCAAGACCCTTCTCTGCCAAAGTAGGCGATTGAATTGGTTTCTTGCGGGACTTCGACCTGACTGCTTTGGAATGCTTTTGGGGCTCGGTTTGTGTTGACACATGTCGTTGACGATATAAACGCCAGCTACCAATGGCATCCAAAGTGTAGCAACTGAAGCATATAAGTGCGAAAAACTGTATAAAATAGACAACATTTTAATGTTAATCAGTATAAATATAAATAATAATATAATAATAATAATAATAATAATAATACTAATAATAATATAATAATAATATGAATAAAAGTAAATATTTCATTATGATTCGTTTATTTTATGTTAATTTGGACATTTAAAATTTGTTGAGTCTAGTTCTTGGCAAATGACACACTACATTCACATTTTGTTAGGCGTTTTCCAACACTTTTTGGAGAATTTCTAGCGAAATTCCTACGATTTCATGGCTTTTATTGGCCTTAATTTGCAAAAGAGAACAAGGTTTGTTGGCATAAAACTCGTTCTTCAAATAGCTCCACAAGAAAAAGTCAGACGGAGTCAAATCTGGTGAACGAGAAATGCACACCATTGGCCAATATCACACTCCGTTGACCGTTGACCGTTGACCGTTGACCATTGACCATTGACGTCGCGCTATCGACCATTTTATTGCAAAATTAATGCTCTATCCAAATTATAAGCGAATAATTTTGCATTTAATGGAACTCAAAGTGTAAAAAATGTATATTAAGAGTAATAATTTCAAACTATTTCATTTAAGACTCTACGCATTTCTATTCCAAATATTATTAATCTTTCTAAAACAGTTGAGAAGTCACAAAATATGTTCAAAATATACTGCGTTATAGGATGACAATTAAGAGCAGTATCCCAGAGTTTTTTTTAGCAATAACTTGAAAATTTTGCGGGTTTTTGAAAAATGCAGAAATGTAGAACCGCGCTGTCTGCCCGCTTTTATGTTTTTGTATGAAAAATAAAAAAAATATATAGTTAATGTCAACTTGAAATTATGTATGGTGGTCTCTTATGGACAGAAGCTTCATTACTATATATTAATGTGCGTCTCTTACCCTGTTTTAGGAGTAGCTCCTTAGAGATCCACTATTCACGTTTCAGTTCTTAGGTCAAACAGAAATTTTACTACATCGCCAACAAAGCAAAACGAGTACAAATGTACACCTTGGGCGTGGCATCTTGCTAAGGGGTGCTCTATCTGCTTAGGATAAAAACAAAAAACCTTCATATAGGAACTCAGCCAAGTATTTCCCAAATTGATACATTAAAATGAGCAGCAACACACAGACAAAAGAGCAGACAGATAGACACGTCTAGATCGACACTTCTCGTTGAGCTGATCATGAATAATATATACTTTATGTGGTCTATAATGCCGTCTTTAATCCGTTACAAACTTTCATAAATTGTGACTACAGCAAAACAAATCAAATATTTTAAATTTAATTTATGGAAACTGAATCAAGTAGCAAGTAGTCAGTTTATAATAAATAGTTTATAGGGTCTGCCACGCCTCCTTCTGCCTGTTACATACATTTGCTCAAACTCAATATATCATTTTCCCACAGGGTACAAAAATTATTGGGAAGAACATGTCGTACACATACACGAGCCATATGCAAATTTTTTTGTATTTCGATGGTCTTTGTAAATATCGCACAAAAGTTTAGTTTTGATTTTTATCACAAAATAAGTCCTATTGAAGCGGAACTTCTTTAGCGACGTATCTGTATCTGAGATTTTGTGTAAGGGAAATTTTCTCAATAAAGGGGAAATAAAATAGATAAAATAAGTACGGCTGCTTAAACTACTTCCATGGCAGTGAGTCGAGGTACTGTAGATCAATCTGGCACCCAACCAAAACTCATCCACCGGGTCTGAGTGGTCGTAACTCTTCTTACTGTTGAGATTCAATGTAAGTGCAATAAATAAATATCTGCAGAGGGGAAAAGGAGAGTGTAATTATCTAAACTTGAGCTCTTTATCTTTTATAGTCTACAAGATCTGTTTGTACAGACAGAATATCAGAGATGCGATATTACGAACATGTCTATATCGATTCATCTTCCCATGTTGATCAAGAATATCAGAGATGCCACATAAGTCGCTTTTGCTTGAGTATAAAATATAATTCAATTAGGGGCTATCCATGAAAGTGGGCGGGGCACGCCAATGACACCCACGAAGGACAGCCTCTTCGTCTGGGTAACTAGTGATTTTACTGGAATAATTCCTTGGCAATGTCTGTATGGTCTGGCACTGCGAATAACCAAGCCTATTTATGGTTGTTGGCCAAAAGATGCCGCAGATATTTCTCAGGCATTTATTCACAAAAGCTTGGAATTTGGTAATTCGCGACATTTCAAGTTTCGGCTCCATTAACCAATATCGGCTTTATGCTCAAATTGATAATGCAAAGCTTGGTGTGCCTAGACACTATGTACGATCGCTGAAATTTACTTAAGTAAACTCGAAAGTTTACAATAAAATTCATATTTACAAGTTATAAATATATAATAATTTAGAGTATAAACAAATGCTTAATTATGTATTATATTTACACATAAAACGTTTACATAATGGCTTCTAACCTTATACATTTAAATTCAAGATTTTTGTTTTTATAAAACATAGCAAACATAACATTCACGTCATTCTAAAACATATAAAACATAGCAAGCGTGGAAAGTAAAAATTTGTAAGGAATTTGTCTATATAAGGAAACATTTCTCTTATAATGATTTATTCGTTTTTAGCTTTGAAAGCGAAAACTTTTTCTTGATTTCTTCGTTTTAATTGAAGAAATAGCCTCTTTTATAAAAAGATGGCATTAAAAATTAAAGTACTTGGCCGTCTCGGTGCGTACATCGAACGTGCAATGAGAAATAGCCAGATGCACTCTCAATATAATCAGCTTTTGAAAATTGCAAAACAGTCCCAGTTGAAACTGCAAGAAGATCAAGAAAATCCAAAGATAAACGGCCAAGTTACCACTTTTAAAGTTGATGTAAGTATGCCGAATAAAGCCTTCGTGCAAGCATTTACAAAAATGCATTCTCGTGACAAATTTCATTGAAACAGGGCCCGCTGAAGTCCCAATATTCTGAGATGTGCAACAAATTGGCCAAATTGTTTAAGCGTTAGAGCAGAGCGGAAAGTCTGGAGGTTTTATTTTGTATTAGTCCGTGAATAATGTGTAATAGTTAAGAATTTGTTAGAAAACTACATTTCTTAAAAAAAAATTTTGTTTGTTTGAATAAATATTTGAAGTTTGTTACATATTTTATTTTTCTTTAAACAATAATGACAAAGTTTACCACATTATCAGTACAATGGACTACACTGGCCTACATGAGTTTTGCGAATAAGATGGGACCTAGTGTTTCCGAATGGATTTTTCATGCTGAGTACGAATTTGGGTTCAAAAACTTTCCAGAAAATAGGGGTTGAAACCCCTAAAAACATTTAATTTTAAAAAAGTGGTCCGCCATAAATGTAAATGTAATTGCATATTCGTAAACAGCGACCCTCAAAACCCCCTAAGTAACAAGTTTTAAGCGATTACAATCAAATTTTGAATAAATACCTTTCTGTTTTCATTCTTTCCTCCACCCTTAGACAATGTGGACCCACCCTTGGTTTGTGGGTCCATATTTCTTTCAAAATGAGTCCGGATAGAAGATAAACGTCAATGGCGAGCGCTACCACACCATGATAACGGACTTTAGTTCCCTGAAATTGAAACCCTTGATGTCGGCGACATTTATTTTCAGTAAGATGGTGCTCGGAATCGAGAATCGTCAATTCTAATAAAATATGCCACATACGAATAGATAGGACCACTATATGGAGGAGGGCCATGTTGTATGTAATTTTAATTCATTTTTGTTTTAAATTAAGCTACAAACGCCAAATTTGGTATATCTAACGTCAATCATAATACAATATCCTAAATATGTCCAAATAAGAGCACTATAGAATATAGACCGATACAAATCTATGGGCCAAATAAAGAGCTTTACCCAAGGTACGGAGTATCTCGAAGTCGAGCACACTCGACTGTAGCGTTCTTTCTTCTTAATATATTTTTTTTTCTCAATACGTTATTTGTCTGACGTTTGTAAATGAGGCTTGGTAGACTCCATAAAGTATATATTCTTGATAAGCTCAACGAAACGACTCGATTTGGCTATGTCCATCTGTCTGTCTGTCTGTCTGTCTGTCCGTCTGTCTGAATGTTGTTGCGCATTTTTTGGGGACCAATTTTTAAGATATTCAGTTGTAAGTCGCTACATAGACTTCTTTTTATTGCAGTTTAACAGAGTATCCACGTTGACATGGCACGCCCACTTTTTAAGGTAATCCTCTTACAAACTACCCACTCACTTTCGACTTTTTTATGCAAATTTTGTTTTATTGCGGTCAATATCACCTTAAAAATGACATAGGGGCTTTTTGTGACAGGACTCTTCACATGTATATGTGTGTGATCCCCCTACTGTTTGAGGTAGCCACTCATACAAACCACCAATCCACTTTTTGCCGTTTTTTATGGAAAACGTTTTTATTCTAGTCAATATCGACTTGAACTTAGACATAACGGCTTCTTATGGACTGATGATTCACATAAATACCAAGGGGCGTGTCCCGTCTACGTTTAGGGGTAGCCTTACCACTCACTCACTTTTGGAATTTTGTATGAAAACTTTCTTATTACAGTAAATATCATCTTAAAATATAATGTAATGGCTAGTTAGTGTAAATATATATATATGTGATTCCATTTTTTACGTGCAGCCCCCATACAAACCCATGACCCATTTTTGGGATTTTTTGTGAAAAGTTTTATCATTTCAAGCAACATCATTGTGACATTTGACATAGTGGCTTCGTATGGACGGACACTTTGCATAACTATCTAAGGGTGTGTCACGCCCACTTTTAGAGGTAGGCTCCAACAAACTTACATTCCACGTTTAGGGTGTTAGATTTTACAAATATATATATATATATATTTTTTTTATACCTATTAAGTTTCCAGCTTGAAACTTCGTGTGAACGGTATTAAAATGTGAATTAAATCATATGTTAGGATAGAAGGCACCGAGAACAAGCCGCCCCCGATTCCAAAAAGTGTTGCTACGCCACTGGTTACATGGTAAAAATTAAACTTGCAATTGAACGATGTGGCAGTTTTTCGATTTAACATCGTTTACTCGGAAAAAAAATAGCCATTGTATACTAAAATACGAAAGTGTCTCGTACTTACCGCAGCCGTTGTATAGCTTGCAACATCCAACGTCAGCACCACTGCGGCAGCAATATAGCAGCAGGCAGCTAGACTGGCATGCAGTATAAGCTCAAGGCGTACCACATTGAAGCCGATAAAGCAACGCTGCCACAAGCGCAATAGATGTGCAAGCAACACACAACTAGTTGCCACATAACAAATCCCGGCAACAGTGTTGTAGAAATAGGCGCGAGCATTATCCAAACGCACAGTGCTGCAGAGCATACACAGTGTACCGAGCAGCGAGCACAGCTGTCGCAATCAACGTAATAGAATGGAAGTTGTACCAATTAGTTACATACTTAAGACGAGAACATTTCTATTGGACTTACCAGACAGCAGAGTTTCAGCACTCCGGAAGTACTGAGCAGATACTGACGATCGAAACGCAGCGTTGAGGACATTTCCGCTTCCGTTTTTGACTATTTTTTTTTTATTTTTGTTTTGAGTTTTTTGGAACTCTAATACGAGTACTTATTATAAATGCAGGTAAATGCAATCAACAAAAATGTATATTTTTTCTTCTGACAGGGCGCGGTTGATTAAAGAAATTGCAAAATCATTTTGTTTAAAATTATTCTTATTAATTTTATTTTAATAATTTGATTTGTTTTGTTATTCACGCGCTTTAAACGCTGCGCTCTTCTTGCTGCTGCGCACCAAACTAATTTGAATGAAAAATAAATAGTACAAGCGGCAAAACAAAAAAACAAAAAAACATATATAAAAGTATCTTTTTTTTTATTAAACAACAAATTAAATGTAGATTTCTTCGACGTATCTAGAAGTTGGTGCGAGTATGAGAGCGCAAATGTGTGCGAGAGCGAATCGCGATAGCTGTGTCGCCCAATACAAGCAATCAAATTGCTTAGTAATCTATATGTATGTGTGTGTATGGCTGTGTGTGTGTGGTTGTGTGTGTATCTGTGTACATTTTAAGTGTTGCGTTTGTTCACTTTATGCTCATTGTTTTGATAAACTTTTGTGCGCTACACACTAATAAAGTGGGCATATCAGCTACTTAAGTGAGACGACATCGAGAGCGAGAGAGTGACCTCGTGAGACTGTGCTTATCAGCGAAATACAAGTATATTATGTAGTTATACATAGCATGCTCCATGCACCTAAAAATGCTAAGTGTAAATCCTGCACTATTTAACAACATATATTTTAAAGTCGACTTTATTAAGTTATAAAATCACGTCTTGACTTGCATTAGTTGGTAATATTGTAGTAAAAGTTTCAGATTGAAGAATACTAAAGATATTACGATTTACTTTGCGAAATTAACTTTATCGTTTGTTGCATCCACAGCGGAAAATATAAATTATCCATATTTATTTTAGAAATGGCAATATAATCATATCGAAAATTCAAGATAAAAATTTCGATATTTCGGCTTGCAAAAATCAGAACTTCTGAACGAATAAAGATCGATATGAAGTTTCAAGTAGGTGACTGTTGTATATATACTGTGACTGTTATATATATATATATATATATATATATATATATATATATATATATATCTCTCTCTCTCTCTCTCTCTCTCTCTCTCTCTCTCTCTCTCTCTCTCTCTCTCTCTCTCTCTCTCTCTCTCTCTCTCTCTCTCTCTCTCTCTCTCTCTCTCTCTCTCTCTCTCTCTCTCTCTCTCTCTCTCTCTCTCTCTCTCTCTCTCTCTCTCTCTCTCTCTCTCTCTCTCTCTCTCTCTCTCTCTCTCTCTCTCTCTCTCTCTCTCTCTCTCTCTCTCTCTCTCTCTCTCTCTCTCTCTCTCTCTCTCTCTCTCTCTCTCTCTCTCTCTCTCTCTCTCTCTCTCTCTCTCTATATATATATATATATATATATATATATATATATATATATATATATATATATATATATATAAATGGAAGTATGTAGTGTGTATATGCCCTATAGACTCCGAAACCGCTCAACCGATTTGGATCAAATTGTGGCAATATTCAAAATAGTCCCGTGGGTGATCCTATGAAGTTTCGTGGCGATTCGATAAACAGAAATTTTTTTGGATTTTTTAGATTTTCCTTCCATTTTTTCTGGAAGGTGGGGAAAGGGGAAGGAACCTACTAGTTCAATATAAAATTTGTTTGCTATCTACAACAAAACTTCGTTTGGACTGAAAAAATAAACGCATTTAAATTGGAATATTTGTTATTTTATTGCGAAAATACGATGTTTATAAAAAAATAGATTATTAAGCTGGTAACGCTATCTTCATCTTATCTGGTGCAACACCATTCTGGTAGTCTAGGAAGCAAGGAGTGCGTTGCAAATTCGCCTGGCACTGCAAGCAACGCTATAAAGTTTTGCCACCACATTGCAGACACACCCAAAAATGTTTTCATTTCACTAATTGATGTAACGAATGTAGGACAATTATTGGCCACAGCATATTGATTGCTGGAAGTGATCAATATGTAGTTTCAACGCCTCCTCATCAACGAACTTTTCCCAAAGCTGCATAGGATTCATTGGACTAATTTGTGACCATATCATCGAATCGAATCTTATCGAATTGATAGTTTTGCAAGCGAGACCATTCGTTTTGGTTTTATGTCTTCAACAATTTCGGGGTCGCTTTCGTGACTTCCTTGTTTTCGGTATTCATTTACAGCCACGTTATTATATTTTTCTTCTTGTTCATTTACGGCTCCATATCATCATAATCACCGCCCGATGACATGTGTTCGTTCTCATCATCGTAAATCCATTCGATTTCGAAATGTCCGGCAATCTCAAAAGGCTGCTCCGATTCATCGCGCATCAATTGAATACTCGTATTGTCGTCTGAATTCCTGATAGTCACTAACAGCATCAAAGTGTTGGTCAAAGTTCTCTTCTCCAACACTATTTCCATCAGACCAATTTTCAAGAATAGCTTCCAGCTCAGTAGCAGTAAGAACTTTCTATTGACAAATCATTCCGTATCCAAATGCACCAACAACATAAGCAGAATCTTACAATTTATAAAATATTACGCAACGACCACCAATAATATGATAAATTTTCTTTTGCATTCTTACGTATACATTTTCTAGCCTATTTCCGGGAAAAACACATTTCCACATTTGGCGAATGAAGGAGCACATACAAAATTCCAAGAAAATAGCGCGTGGTATTTTTTGGCTGATATGTCAAAGTGTAAGTATAAAGAGGTAGATGGTATTTCAAGAAGTCATCGGTTTTTAATTCATTTTAGTGCCAACTAATGCTGATTTCATTTCCAATTCTAAAAATTGATTGTATCATCTATTTTTTACATATAGTTCTTCCCAGAATTGATCAAGTGCCATATTTTCACTACAAATTGTAAGGACAAATACTACGTGAAACCGCAATGGCATGCAAAAAGAGTTATGTTTTGATTTCATTTTCAAGAGAGGATTGTATATAAAAACCACAAGAAAATATCAGAAAGTAACATTTCATTTTCCACTCCAGTGAAAGAAACCAGATGCTAGCAGAATTAAAAGCCAACGAAGCAAAAAGATTGAATTCAAAACAAGTGCTTAAGTAGCTTTATTAAATATGAAGTACTCGCCTGGCCACAATACGTAAATGATACAATACATTAGTTGAGCGATATTTAGGTGCATGTGATTTAATCACAGGGACTGAAAATCACTGATAACAGTTGCTACTCGTTATTGTAATTCATGGCGTAACAGTAATATATCATGTATGTAGTGTTAGCAATACAAAAAGTGTCAACGTATCAAGTAGCACTAGTTAGAAACAATCACTGATATTTACAATATCGATTAGCAACTGATATCAGTGATTTTTCAGTCGTCGTGATTGAATCGCATGTAGTTAAATATGCTGAACTCGTATTGTGCAGCGGGAACCGTGCATACATTTTTTGCAACCCAAATAATCGGTCAAAATTTGATAAATTTATGTTTTGAACATGCGCAATTCCAATTCCAATTCCAATTCCAATTCCAAGCATTTCCTATGAAGATTTTGTCTTGTCTTTGAGAGTTTCGATGTAAATTGCGGTGATCACGGATTTCGGTTTAATATTAATAAATTTCTAGTTGAAATTTGGTGGTTTATGGTGGTTTTTAATGGTCTAATGCTTCATATATAAATATTAATAGTCGTGTCCCTCACAGTTTTTAGTATAGGCTCCATACAATCCCACCACAATATCAACTTGGAATATGATGTGTTAGTTTATTGTAAGAGTGTTTCACCCACTTAACGGTAAGTGCCATACAAACCCACCATCCAATTTTGATTTTTTGTATAAAAATTTATTTATTAACGTTGATTTCAACTTGAAATTGGATATGGTGACTCCTATACATACCAGCCATTCTCGTTTGAGTTATATAGTTTAACTTAAGTATGGTTCTTTTTCATAAATTTGTGCATAAAACAGAGACTTCTATCAATTGGACACCTTACATAGTACATATATCATATTATTTTCCAAATGGTTGCGAAAAGTATAACTGCTTCAATTCGACCGAAATGTCTACTGTTTATAATTAATTTTTATAAATATGTTGTAGTCCAGTGTTCAATTTGAAGCAAACCATTTAGAAAATCATAATTGTGTAAAGCATTGAACGAACTTCAACTGCACATTTATGACACCCTGTGCATTGCTTGCTGACCATTATGGGCGGCGATAAGTATGTACTTCTCAGACCTTATGTAGCAAACCATTCGCTGCTGTGTTGTATGCCTTTATTTATTTGCATTTTAATTTTAGCGCTGCTGCTAAATTCTCAAATTGCGAGTTTATCTAGAATTTATAATCGAATGCAATTCACGCGCTCACACATATAGCTTATCAATTCCAATCCAAGGAGAGAGAGGAGAGAGAAGCAAATATCGAGACCTCGAGTGAGTGTGTTGTGAGTAAGCAAGCATGCACGAGAAATGATTCGTACTGTTCTGTGAAGAATTGTTTTTATTCGCTTCATACTCATTGTGCGAATTACATTAATTTTGTCATATAGTTTGTAACAACTAAAATAGACTGCAAAAGCTTTATAAGGAACATATGTACATATGTATGTATAGTGTTGTACACTCTCATTTATAGAAGACCCAAACACACATATATATACATAAGTGTGCTAGATCTGACCGATTCATTCATAATCAACGTATAATGGAAACCGCTTATGCTAGAAACCAGATTTCTGGACAATGGTTTCCTTTCACGTGTATTGTGGCAAATTCCGGCTCCAAGAATGTAGAAGGTTATATGGGGCAAATTTTTCTTTCATTCGATCGATCCAAAACCATCGGTTCTACCCCAAGGGAGAAGTTTTCCAAACTCTGTTCATGTACTTTATACATTATATAATTAAACGTGTTTCGCTGGTTTCGGAAGATTCCACCCAAAGGGTGGAAAACGGGTTAAAGGATTTATTGCGAACGTTATTTTAAATGATTTTTCATCGAAGCGCTGCCGAAATCGCTAAAGCTAGAGTGCTGATATCTATACAGTTGTTTCATTTTGTCGTGAAAACGTTTTAATTTTCTACATGCATATTATAACTAGTACAACTGTGATCCAAGAATTCAAAAAATCTACGAAATCCAGATCGAAATACAACAAAAATGCATTTTCACAATATGTGACGTATGTAGAGTGCTTGAACTTCGCTTTCGCCGAATATAATGTGTACTCTTGTCTTTCTTTTAATTTTGAATTTGTTTTTCATATTCAATTATTTGTTATTATGTACAATGTGAATAGATTTACGCATAATTTACAAACACTTTGTGATTGTAATGAAACAAAAGTGTTGAATGTGCGAGTGTTGAACGAATAGTTCGAATGTGGCTCGGCAAGAAAATTCTACTTGGGTTTGGAAAACTTATTTTATTTCTCCCTTCAGCTCGAAGTAATAACTCGCTGCACTCGTTACCCTCTGAATAATAAGGTATCGCAAAGCCCTGAGAATAACCGTCTAATGCAGCAATGACAACCTCATTCGACGAAATCAACACCATTTTTCTTCTGGTTTGGAAAATTGGAAATAGTCGCAGCAATTTTTGAAGCATGACAAATTTGGTTTTTTTTTTATTATTTTTATTATTAAAATATGGACAAATCTGGACTATGAATTGGAAATGCATTCAAATAAAAATTTAAATTTCACACACTGGTTTCACAAAAATCAAATTTAACTTTCTACTTTATTCATTTTTGGTCGTTGGGCAAAAGAAGTTCAATCTTGGACAATCGATCTGCATTTACAAAAATTAACATTTCTCACTTCGGGTTGCTGACTTCACAAAACAAATAAGTCATTTTCGCTTATAATAATTTTTGGTGTGTGGGCAAACGAAGTTAAAACTTGGACAAACATAAACTACCTCGGGAGGCTGGCCTAACAAAAAAATAAAAATGAAATCTTTGAATAGGATGAAGAGTGGTTACCACTTAGTGGCGATTTTTTGACGTAAATTAAAATAATAAAGCTAGAGACTTAAAATTTGGTACAAATAATTGTATCGATGTACATGAAAATATATTTTAATTTCATACCGATCTGACCACGCCTACTCTTACCGCCTATATAAGATACAACTGTAATGAAACGTAATCCATTATGCTAGCATATACTATGGATGAGAGGCAATACTGTATATTGACAACAGTCCCCAAACACTGAATTAACGGAAACAACCGCGAAACAACTGACTGACTTAGAACACTAAACAACACAGACGTGAGTAGAAGAGAGAAACGAGAACAGAGGACGAGTTAGTTGACGACGTGAGTTGACGACGTGAGTTGATCGAGGACGGTAGTACAACGGAGAGCGACAGACAAAAGTAGAGCTCAGGCTAACTCAATTTAATTACATATTCACTAAAGTAAACAAAACCAACGTTGTGTACTTACATGTAAAATTACTATAAGGATATTTTTAATAAATCGCTTTAATTAAAAGGCTTTGAGTCTTTATTAATGAACATTCCTACATACATTCATATAATTTTTCAATTGAAATGTTGCACATACACTTATTTTTATTGATGTTTAATAGAGTAACAAGATTGACCCGCCTTTTTTTTACTTTTTGGGGTAGCCCCCATACAAACTTTATTTTATTTTTTTTTTTAAATTCTTTATTTAAATCAATATTAGATTGAAATTCGGTGGATTTTACTGCACAATCGCTTTCGCTTGAATATAAAATATAATTCAATTACATCAATATAAAACCTAATTTAAGTGGAAGGCTCCACCGAAGTTAACGTTTATTCTGGTTTTTCTTTTTAATACAAAAGTGAGCGGTGGGTTTGTATAAGGGCTATCCATTAAAGTGGGCGGGGCACGCCAGCGCCACCCAAGAAGGACAGCCTCTTCGTCTGGGTAACTAGTGATTTTACTGGAATAATTGCTTGGCAATGTCTGTATGGTCTGGCAAGCCTATTTATGGTTGTTGGCCAAAAGATGCCGCAGATATTTCTCAGGCATTTATTCACAAAAGCTTGGAATTTGGTAATTCGCGACTTTTCAAGTTTCAGCTCCTATTATGACTGTTTGCGCTTGCCATGGCGTATCAAGGAGAGGGAGAAGCACTCCAGGTCCAAACCTTGGAATGATAATGTGGTTAGACGATATCTATCTCACCATTTACTCTAGGTAAAGGAATTTGGATTAGAATTGACATGAAATCTCTTTATTATGATTACGGACTTGTGATATGTGCGAACTATAACCAGCCCATACGACTGACTGAGCTAGTCGAGAATACCTGCGACATGTCACGCCTACCACCACTTATCCAGCAAACCGTTCGTAACACTCCATTAACCATTATCGGCTTTATGCTCAAATTGATAATGCAAAGCTTGGTGTGCCTAGACACTATGTACTATCACTGAAATTTACTTAAGTAAACTCGAAAGTTAAAAATAAAATTCATAATTACAAGTTATAAATATATAATAATTTAGAGTATAAACAAATGCATAATTATGTATTATATTTACACATAAAACGTTTACATAATGGCTTCTAACTATATACATTTAAATTCAAGATTTTTATAGTTTTTATAGAGCTTCCGTCTATATAAAACATAGCAAACATAGCATTCACGTCTTTCTAAAACATATAAAACATAGCAAGCGTGGAAAGTAAAAATTTGTAAGGAATTTGTCTATATAAGGATACATTTCTCTTATAATGAGTTATTCGTTTTTCGCTTTGAAAGCGAAATTTTTTTCTTGATTTCTTCGTTTTATTTTGAAGAAATAGCCTCTTTTATAAAAAGATGGCATTAAAAATTAAAGTACTTGGCCGTCTCGGTGCGTACATCGAACGTGCAATGAGAAATAGCCAGATGCACTCTCAATATAATCAGCTTTTGAAAATTGCAAAACAGACCCAGTTGAAACTGCAAGAAGATCAAGAAACTCCAAAGATAAACGGCCAAGTTACCACTTTTAAAGTTGATGTAAGTATGGCGAATAAAGCCTTCGTGCAAGCATTTAGAAAAATGCATTCTCGTGACATTTTATTGACATTTGACAAATTTCATTGAAACAGGGCCCGCTGAAGTCCAAATATTCTGAGATGTGCAACAAATTGGCCAAATTGTTTAAGCTTTAGAGCAGAGCGGAAAGTCTGGAGGTTTTATTTTGTATCAGTCCGTGAATAATGTGTAATAGTTAAGAATTTGTTAGAAAAGTATATTTCTTAAAAAAAAAATTTTGTTTGTTTGAATAAATATTTGAAGTTTGTTACATATTTTATTTTTCTTTTAACAATAATCACAAAGCTTACCATATGATCGGTACAATGGATTATTTACTTATTCTTAATTGTCATAAAAATTTGTAGCCATTGTCCAGGCTCCAATTGGAGGCACTTTGAGGAAAAGCGAGGCATACTTTAAAATTATAAGATGGAAAAACATTTCTCAACTGAATATTCCTTTTTTTTACCGCTGAACGCTGGTCTGAAAATCGAATTTTTTTTAATAAAGCTCAATGCTGAGATCGATGAAAATTTTATTTGAACGCGACCGAATAGACCACGTCCGGCCCGTAGTGAGGAGAGTGTGACTGAAGACCATGACCAATGGATTCGAAGCCTTGCGCAGCATCTTGGTCTGCACTCTTTGTTGTGCTTTATGGGCTGGTAGAATCATCAGTCCATGTTTCTTTCAAAATGAGGCCGGACAGAACATAACCGTCAATGGCGAGCGCTACCGCACCATGATAACGGACTTTTGTTGCCAGAAATTGTAACCCTTGATGTCGGCTACATTTATTTCCAGTAAGACGGTGTTCGGAATCCAGAATCGTCAATTCTAATCAAATATCCCACAAAAAAATAGATCGGACCACGGATATTGCATCGGATATTGCATGTAATTTTTTATACCATTCACAAAGTGTGAAATGGTATTATCAGTTTGTCTGAAAGTTTGTAACGCATTAAAGGAGGCATCGTAGGCCCCATAAAGTATATATATTCTTGATCAGCTCGACGAGATGAGTCGATCTAGCCATGTCCGTCTGTCTGTCTGTCTGACCGTCCGTATGTCTGTCTGTATGTTGTTGCGCATTTTTTGGGCACCACACTTCTAATTATGGCAGTTTAATAGAGTATCAAGATTGACCCGCCACGCCAACTTTTTGGGGTAGCCCCATACAAACCCACCGCCCATTTATGACTTTTTGTATGAAAAACTTTTATATTGTAGTCAATATCAACTTAATAATTGATATGGTTACTTTTAGTAGACGGATGCTTGACATATACATTAATGGACTTGAAATACGATATGGCGGCATCTTATACACCTACTATATTGCTTCATACACATCTACATATTCAATTGGTGGGCGTCCATCTGATCTTGATGTTGACGCCTTAGCATTTGATGACGACGTTGTATCAACTTTAATAACCATTTTGGACAAAAGCCATTTGTTATGCTTTTTCTTAAATTTGTTCATACTTCTGCCGCAATTTGCAAAATATTTTTGGATGTGTAGGTAAAAGTTCCTTACTTTATTATTAATTTCATTCTTTTTCTCCTTCAGTTGTTCAAAAATCTAACTCGAAACAGCGGAAGCTATTCGATTATTCTCTCTACAGCTTTTCATATTCGAACTCAACCTCATCTACAAAAAAATGAAAATACGAGCAAAGTCGCAAAACGGCGCAACAACGATTGCTAATATCAGTTTATATACAGTTTGCACTATAATGAGTTTTTAGTCTCAATAGACGGCCACATTGGTTAAGTTTTCTCTAGTTTTGGACAACACAAATTGATGCACACAAAAAACATTGACAAATATGAACAAAATTTCTTTTAATATGTGTAAACATTCAACATACTCTGAGTTTTCTTTTCCACTATTTTGATTTCAGTCTTTATCAACAGAATAATATTGGTCAGTTCTCAAAGTTAGAAAGGTTTCCAACGTTTTTTACTATTGCCCTCATGTGATCGAACAGCTGACTTTAAAGTGTTGCAAAAAAGCCAGGGCTGCATATAAACAAAAAATATTTATGCGTTTTCTTTTTTTTAGTTAAAGTGTACACATACATACATGAAATTTTTGAATTTATGCTAAAAAAAATCGGCGTTCTGGCCTAATGTGCATTGCAACAATGGACTTGTGCATCGGTACGTAGACCTGGATAAAAATATGACTTTTGTTGCAAACTGTTTCATTTTAAATAAGCTCAAAATCTGGCAGTAGCTCAGCATAAAATACTTTTCATATAGTTTTCAATATGAATTATATTGTGCAAATCCCAAACCTTGTTGCCCGATCTATACGTTTCAATAACTGCCAAAAAAACAAAGCAAACAATTCCGTATATTGTTGTTAAATGTTGTCAAATATGTCTTTGAAATTGTCGCACACAATTTCGATTGTTGTCATCTGAGTGTAAATGCGCTAGTTAGTTTCCTGATCTCCATATATTCATGAAAAATATTATCCACTTATTCACATGGATGTCCACAATTTCATTTATATCGGTTCGTCTATTATCAGACATTGGATTATATTGATCATTTTTTGGTGGGCTGACCTTCATCGTCAAAAATGTTCGTACGACATCTTGAAAATTCAGAATTGAAATACTTTGTATGCAGTACAAGTTTGTCCAAGGTTACACTTCGTTTGCCCATTCTTCGAAATAAAAAAATAAAAAGAAAGTATGGTCGTAGCATATTTATTTATTTTTTTGTTGGAGGGGGGGGGGTTGTATGGCTTGGTTTGGATGCAAACGAAGTTCATGCCGGACAACGAATAAATCAAACAAATTCAAAATTAAGTTTTTGGTAAATGATTGAACAATCGTCACTCACACACAAAACAAAAAACAAGATAAACGTTAACTTCATTGGAACCGAAGCTTTTCAAATTGTGTATTTCGGGTCATATTCCATTTACTTAGTGGCTAGAGCGAAGTAGAGTGTGAGAGAATGACATCGTGCGAGTGAGACAAATAGCAAAATAAATTTATTTCGATACCATCAACCATCAATCAATTTCTTACACAGGTAGTAAGTAAATGCAAATTAGTACAAGTATTCGGTTGCATTTTCAGATGATGTCAACAAAAAGTTGAAACACAATTTGAAAGTGTACTGTCTTATTAGACACAACAAATGGTATACAAATCGTCCGCTATTTGATGTCAGTCGCTAACGCTCTGAGATACTTTTATTATCACATCCTTCAGCACTTACTAATTGGCTGGAATACACTCTTTAAAATATGTTTATATAGTTCCTTGGTGAATTCACCTTGCATTATTCTCATATTTGTTTTATGAAATACAACACTATACATATGTGCTCATACTTTTAACTAAATAGCAAAGTGTAATCTGCAATAGAGGGGGTCGTTAAAAACGTTTTTTTTTTTCGAATTTGGGACGTTAATAAGGCTAACAAGCTGTGCACACATGTCCAGAATACGTGTGATATCTGATATTTGCAGCTCTTTGCCACCTTAGATTCACTTGTGTGAATTGTTAGGGCCCAGGACTCACCTCTTGGCGGTGGCTGCAACCCGAGTCCCTCGCGTCCCACACCCAATCAACCATCCTCTCGTGTGGGACGAGTTTTCGATCTTTGAATGTAACGCGTGGCCATTGGATCATCTCTGTATAATCGTTTGCAGAGAAATTCAGGATCGGTTGGATGAATTTCCGGACGATAGTAGGGTTGCTGAGTTCGCGGACCTACAAAATTCGATGAGCTGCTTTTTGCCGTACTTCTATCCTCTCGTCGTGTAGCATTGCCACCAAAATATTTTCGTGGTGCGCTTGGAGAACATTTTGTGCTACTTCTTTTAACAACGTATGCAACATAATTTTAGAAGCGTTTTTCAAAGTGCCCTCACGTTTGATGCGGAACCATGAGGGAGCGTACACTGTTACGACGAACATTGTAAGATTCTTCAAGTTGGCTAAAGGTTTTGGCGTAGAAACATACAGCCTGAGTACGCGGCTACCTGTGGTAAGCCATCTCGCGTGGTGCATCTTCCCAGGTTTTTTGTTAGCAAGCTTATCAGAGACAACACCACATGACACGGTAGAGTTGGTCTGTGCTGAGTTTATCTCTCTCTACATCTGGAAGCTCATAGGGTGTTGCTTTGAATCTCTTTACGGGCAGACTTTCGCAGTTTTGTAGCAATTTCCCAATAGGTCCCGAAAATCCAGTAGGTCCTGTAGTTGGACCGTCTAAGGTCTCAAAACTATGACGCAACGGCAATTCGTTAGTGTGCAATTGACAAACGTCCCACTGCAAAGGCTGACAAGTTCCTTTTCCATGCAGTGTCAGTAAAAAAAACACTTATTTTCGGACAACGAGAAAAGGTCAACTGTTGTTTGCGAGCTCTGAAAAGTAGGCAAGATATTGATACATTTCTAGTTCCTACCCACTGTAATAAATTTGTTTTTTATCAACAAATCCAAAAGTGGGCAGATTGTTTGTATAGAAGTTACATCCAAAAGGTGGGCGTGGCACACAACTGTATTAAGGCTCATTTTTGTTCTTAGCAGATAGAATATTCATATAATGTATCATGACCACTTTTACGGATAGATCCCATACAAACCCACCGCCTACATTTGGGTTTTTAGATGAAAAAATTATTTGTTTATCATCATTATGATTATTTTTATTATCAACTTTAAGTTCGATATGGTTATTTATGGAGAGACGCTTTACATATATGTCATTGTGCCTCCATTTTTGGGGGTGGCTCCTATACAAGCCACCCGCAAACTTATGACCTTTGTGTGGAAATTAATTTTTTTTTTTCAACTTGAAATCTATGGACGAACGCTGCACAAGGAGGTGTCCCAATTACTTTTGGGGCTAGCTCCGATACAAACCCACTTATACGATTTCGTTTGATGC
Organism: Leucophenga montana; assembly: GCA_035044765.1. NCBI lineage: Eukaryota > Metazoa > Arthropoda > Insecta > Diptera > Drosophilidae > Leucophenga > Leucophenga montana. Next base: position 230,558 of record JAWNNQ010001415.1, on the reverse strand, counting down.
GCCCTCTATCGGATATGCCTTTAATACCGCCATCTACTAAGATAACTAATACGATTTCGTTTGATGCGCCCTCTATTGGCTATGCATATATTTTGTTGCTTCAATTATTTTAAAAATAGTAATTGCTTGTATAAATTTTATAGTTATATTTATTAGTAAATCGATAGCTGAGTTGAGCGATATTTAACTACGTGTGATTCAATCACAGCGACTGAAAAATCACTAATATCAGATGGAACTCGATATTGTAAATGTCAGTGATGTAGTATCATTTATTTCTTACTAGTGCAACTTTGATTTACGGCGCATGAGTAATATATCATGCATATAGAGTTAGCAGCACAAAAAAAAATTAAAGTATCAAGTTGGTGACATGCATGATATATTACTGATACTCCTGAATTATAATAACAAATGGCAACTGAAATTATAGCCCAGTCATCTTAGCCAAAAATAGGGGTCAACCTCGGAATGAGAGATAATAAGCTGTAAATTGGTATAAACCTTTGATTTGGCGTTCTATATGTTGTCTCAAAAGTCTCATAATTTCGTAACTCAGGCTCTTCCTACTATGGGCCGGGCAATGACATAACAAGTGCTCGACCGTCTCCTCCTCATCGGCATTTCCACAGCTTCTGCAGAAGTCCCAGGAGTTCAACCCTACAATCGCGGCATGTCTCCCCAATAGCATTTCCCTGTAGTGCGGAAGGTTGTCCCATTGTTGTCTGGTGGGTATTATGACATCATACTTTATACCGAAGTTAGTGTTTGGTATACAGTAATCCGTATTTGATGGCATATTTCTTTGTAATTGTAATATCCTCGAGTGTCCGAAGGAGCTACTATTCCAAGCTGAAGATTCCCTCAGTCTAAAGGCTGTAACAATTGCTCTCTCTCTCTCTCTCTCTCTCTCTCTCTCTCTCTCTCTCTCTCTCTCTCGCAATGAGATCAAGTGGGATCAAGTGGAGCAATATGTTTATTGCGTCCGTCGGTGTGGTACGTAACGCTCCACTAATACATAGTTCTGCGCTTCTCTGCACCTCATGCATTTGTTTAAGCTTAGAGGCCCCTTTTTATTGCCGGCCACCATACACATACTCCGTAAAGCAGAATGGGCCTAACTACTGCCGTATATAGCCAGTGGACGATAGATGGAGAAAAACACCACATTCTTCCGATGACTTTTTCACACGCCTTCTCTATCCGCTCTACAGTGTTTTTATTCCAGTTGAGCTTACTATCCAAGATCACTCCTAGATATTTAGCGCATTCGCTCATAGTGAGGCTAATGTTGTTAAGTTTGGGTAAAGTCAGATTCGGAATCTTATATTTCCTAGAGAAAAGCACAAGTTCTGTTTTTGTCGGGTTGACACCCAGGCCGCAGCCAGAAGCCCATTTCGAAAGTACCGCCAGTGCGGATTCCATTAGGTTACATAGTGTTTTTGATAATTTTCCTCTTATTAACTACGTCCCACTACGTCATCCGCGTACGCTATTACATTGTAGCCAGCTACCTCCATGAGTTTTAGCAGCTGGTTCACCACTATCAGCCACAGAAGCGGAGAGAGTACAACCCCCCTGTGGGGTTCCTCTAAAATCCACAGGGGAGCCGATGCCTCTCCTGGTTGCGAATTTACAGCTCTGCTGGTTAGCATACTGTGTATAAGAACCACCAGAGACGCATCGACCCCAACATCCGTCAGAGCCCTTGTGATAGCGACTGGGAGAACGTTATTAAAAGCACCCTCTATATCTAAGAATGCAGCTAGGGCAAATTCCTTTCGCTCTAAGGATTTATCGATAGTGTGTACCAGGAAATGCAAGGCTGTTTCCGTTGATTTACCTTTGCTATATGCTTCTTATATGAGCGTCTAAGAGTATCTCTAAATTTTTTATAGGAAAGGAATCTAGACTGATTAGCCTAAAGTCCTTGGGTTCGGCGTGCGAAGCTTTACCTGCCTTTGGTCTATCTATTGTCAAAATAGCTATGAAAATCGAGATCTATTCAACGCGTTATATTCATATTTTTAAGTAATAAGTTTATAGAAAGAAATATAGAAAGAATTTTGACAGTGTGCTTACTTATGCTTAAAGACGACTTATATTGAGAAAAACGTCAAATTCTTAAGACTCGTTGTGCAAAAATCAGGGAATATTGTTGTATCAAGAGAAGTATCACAACGTTGCGTTGTGTTATTTCGAATGTTATGCATATAAAAAGACTAAAATTCAAGAAGAAACCAACCCTTAACCTTGTCTAAATATTCCAATTACCTTACATTTAAGAATTGTTTGTGTTGAAAAGAATCCGAATTCTCTAAAATGATTTTTTCGGCAAAGTGTCCAATTCAAGTGGCGCCAAATCAGGACCCCGCATTTTGCCATTTTTTGGTTAATAACTTTTTGTTGATAGTTAGCATTAGTCTAGTTGAATGACAACAACTAAATGAACTTTAATGTTAGGGGTGTCCTATTCGGGGGTGGTCAAAACTACAAGTTTGATGAGCCTATTTTTGAATTGTCTTTGCGATCTCGGAAATGGAATATGTACGAGTATACTTTATGGTTTCTGCCACGCCTCCTGTTGCCTGTTACATACATTCACATAAACAAGAACAAAAAGAAGTGAAGATTACTTTACGGGTTTAATCAATTTTGTGAAATGACATAAAAATGTTTAAAATAGTTAACAAAATAATTTATCGCCAATAAATATTTACTTAAAATTAAATTGTGTTGGAGCTATAAATAAACAGTAACGATTTTTTACTGTCAAACTTTGTTCATCGTTATATTCGACTGTTCGTACATGCAAACTAGTAGCGAGCAACAAATACTTGCATAAAAAATTGAAATGATATGTAAATGAAATTATTGGTTTAAAGTTTAAAGCACTCCATAGTTTGGTGCGACATAACGTTTGATTAATTCATCCGGACATATATTGCCATAGTACATGAAACAGGGATACTATGTACTTAGTAATAAATGTGTACGATTATATGTACATACATACACAGACAAAAATTATATTGTAAATTTAAGTTTACTCAATCATTCATATTTAAACATAAAGCACAGAAATAGTTAGAATAAGGAATACAGTCAATAAAAAACAAAAAACAATTGATTGAGATTCGGCAAGTCGATGTATAGCGTGCTTGTCAGCCCAAGTAGCTAAATTCCAAAAACAAACAAAAAAATAATGACAATAAAAAAACTAAAACAAAAAAATGCATATATATAAAAAAAGAAGCTCCAATACCATTCACAAGAAATTTTAAATCGTATTGTAAAACATAAATGTGAGGGGTTTAAAAAGGGGCTGCCCCAAAAAGTGGGTGGTACACGCTCATTAGTAGATGTGTATGAAGCGACCATCTATAAGATGCCGTCATATCGAATTTCAAGTTATTATTGACGTTTTCCATAGAAATGCATAAAAGTAAACTGTTGGTTTATATGCGACTACCTCAAAAAGGGGGCGGGCCACACCCATTTATATATGTATATAAATCAGCTGTCCACTAAAATCCACTGAATCGAATTTAAAGCAAATATTCATTTAAATAAATAATTTTTTATAAAAAAAACAATAGTGGGAGGTGAGTTTGTATGGGGACTACCCTAAAAAGTGGACGTGACATATCAATTCGATAAGATACTTCATAAACATGAGACCAAAAGTAACTTAAATAGCGACATTTAATCAAATATCTCCGAAATTATTCCATTCAAAATGCACAGCAACTATCACCCGGTCAGACTGTCATGACTAGATCGACTCGTCTTGACGGGCTGATCAAGAATATATATACTTTACTATGTTTTAAAATTGTGGATACCACGCCCATAACACCCACCATATGGCTATATATCCTTCAAATTCACGTTTCTCAATATAAACTATCCGTAAAAAGTGGTTTTTGGTTTTTTTATTTGCATTTATTTCTTTATTTTTTATCGTATGTTGGTTTTGATCTATTTTATTCAAAGTTACAATCGTATTCAAAGAAGGTGATAATATGCTCTCGATTTTCGTATTTCGAGGTACTGAAAAAATATTTTCTATTGATGTTAGTAAGATCAATATATGGCCTAAAATTCCATTAAATGTTGGACTTTTTTTCAGTCATGATCATATGAAGTATCGTTAGATTAATTTTCCATATCATTCTATATTTTTTATAATGATTTGCATATGAACCATTCTACTTGTTGTTGTTTCAAATATTTAGCTAATAGCTAATAGGTGCTCTCTCTCTCTTTTTTTTGAGTCTTTTCTTACTCCCACCAACTCAAACACATTGAGTAAAGTTCTTTGCATGAGTTGATAAGCGTAAGAAGAATTCGAAGAAGTTAACAGTTAGTTTTGTTCTGATCGCAGGTGGAGTAGAGTGCGTGTTGCGTGTGTGAAAAAGAAAAGTGAAATAAAAATTTAATTTGTTGCATTTAATTATACTCGTAGAGATGATAGACTCTATTTCAAAGTTAATTGCTTAAAATATTATAGTATCATTAAATTATTGCAATTAAATTTACATGTGCTTTTTTTTTTTCGATATCGAAATTCAATTTGAATTTGGTCAAGTGCGAATTACGTATGTAAATACATACATACATATGTGTGTGTTCGAAAAAAATAGTAAAGAGTGAAAAAAAAACGGAGTGAAAGAAGCTGCAAGTTGCACTCTTGCTCTCGCAGAATTTGGTAAGGTGAGTGAGTATTTGTTTATTTTTACAGCTATTTATTTTGATGCGAGGCTGGATTAAAAAGTTAATATATTCCATATAATTTCCTGCGTTGTAACTTCCATTGTAAGACTCGCCCGTTAACTACCATCTGATCATATGTCAAACTTTGTGATTATTGTTAAAAGAAAAATAAAATATGTAACAAACTTCAAATATTTATTCAAACAAACAAAATTTTTTTTTTAAGAAATATAGTTTTCTAACAAATTCTTAACTATTACACATTATTCACGGACTAATACAAAATAAAACCTCCAGACTTTCCGCTCTGCTCTAACGCTTAAACAATTTGGCCAATTTGTTGCACATCTCAGAATATTGGGACTTCAGCGGGCCCTGTTTCAATGAAATTTGTCAAATGTCAATAAATGTCACGAGAATGCATTTTTGTAAATGCTTGCATGAAGGCTTTATTCGCCATACTTACATCAACTTTAAAAGTGGTAACTTGGCCGTTTATCTTTGGAGTTTCTTGATCTTCTTGCAGTTTCAACTGGTATTGTTTTGCAATTTTCAAAAGCTGATTAAATTGAGAGTGCATCTGGCTATTTCTCATTGCACGTTCGATGTACGCACCGAGGCGGCCAAGTACTTTAATTTTTAATTCCATCTTTTTATAAAAGAGGCTATTTCTTCAATTAAAACGAAGAAATTAAGAAAAAGTTTTCGCTTTCAAAGCGAAAAACGAATAAATCATTATAAGAGAAATGTTTCCTTATATAGACAAATTCCTTACAAATTTTTACTTTCCACGCTTGCTATGTTTTATATGTTTTAGAAAGACGTGAATGCTATGTTTTATAAAAATAAAAATCTTTAATTTATATGTATAAGGTTAGAAGCCATTATGTAAACGTTTATGTGTAAATAAAATACATAATTAAGCATTTGTTTATACTCTAAATTATTATATATTTATAACTTGTAATTATGAATTTTATTTTAAGCTTTCGAGTTTACTTAAGTAAATTTCAGTGATAGTACATAGTGTCTAGGCACACCAAGCTTTGCATTATCAATTTGAGCATAAAGCCGATAATGGTTAATGGAGTGTTACGAACGGTTTGCTGGATAAGTGGTGGTAGGCCTGACATGTCGCAGGTATTCTCGACTAGCTCAGTCAGTCGTATGGGCTGGTTATAGTTCGCACTTATCACAACAAGTCCGTAATCATAATAAAGAGAATTCATGCCAATTCTAATCCAAATTCGTTTAACTAGAGTAAATGGTGAGATAGATATCGTGTAAACACATTACCATTCCAAGGTTTGGACCTGGAGTGCACTTCTCCCTCTCCATGATACGCCATGGCAAGAGCAAACAGTTATAATAGGAGCTGAAACTTGATAAGTCACGAATTACCAAATTCCAAGCTTTTGTGAATAAATGCCTGAGAAATATCTGCGGCATCTTTTGGCCAATAACCATAAATAGGCTTGGTTATTCGCAGTGCCAGACCATACAGACATTGCCAAGCAATTATTCCAGTAAAATCACTAGTTACCCAGACGAAGAGGCTGTCCTTCTTGGGTGGCGCTGGCGTGCCCCGCCCACTTTAATGGATAGCCCTTATACAAACCCACCGCTCACTTTTGCATTAAAAAGAAAAACAAGAATAAACGTTAACTTCGGTGGAGCCTTCCACTTAAATTAGGTTTTATATTGATGTAATTGAATTATATTTTATATTCAAGCGAAAGCGATTGTGCAGTAAAATCCACCGAATTTCAATCTAATATTGATTAAAATAAAGAATATTTTCATAAAAAACACAAAAGTGGATGGTGGTTTTGTAGGGGGGCTGCTCTAAAAAGTCGGCGTGGCGAGTCAATCTTGATACTCTATTAAACTGCATAACAACTGGATATCTTAAAAATTGTTCCCCAAAAAATTCGCAACAGACAGACAGACATACCTAAATCCACTCGTCTCGTCGAGCTGATAAAGAACATATACTATACTTTATGGAGTTTACGATGCCTTCTTTATTGCGTTACAAACTTTGAGACAAACTGATAATACCATTTCGCACTATGTGTGAATGGTATAAAAAAATAGAAAAAGTCCATTTTGTATTCATTATAATTGTTAAATTTTTAATCATGCCAGTTTCTTCTAAATGTAAGTATATTTTTGGCTTCGAGTCAATTAAAAATCATCTGAGAATAAACGGTTCTTGAACCAAGCATTTTGTACATCATTTAATAAAATCAGTGTTGACCGTACTTTTGCTAAGCTACGGTTCAATTCAAATACGGAATATTGATTTTTTTATCAGTGTACATACTCGTATATATGTATGTGTATATTTAAATGTGTTTCTGTGTGTATTAGATGCTGTCAACGGCAATTAACACCAGCAGTAACGTGCCACAGATCAATGCACGTACTACGTGCAAATAGGTCGAATGAGGAGGCGAACGATTTAACATTTGACCATCAACACGTTGTTGTTAGTTAGTGTGGTACACGGCTTGCTATCACTTGTCGTACCCAGTCTGTCGATGATAGTTTCCCATTAATTGCATTATATCGTATCGCACGGACGCCCAGTCGACGCACAGTGTACCCAAATCGAAAGAAGCTGGACAAAAGCCAAAACTACAGTAGTTTTTTATAGATTTGATAGTTCGTATGCTTTTGAGGACGCTGATAACGAATCTAATGTCAAAATTGCCGAAAACCAAAGGCCAGATGTAAAATGCTGTCGAAACGAACTTTTGAATTAGAGAGAATATAAGTCAACAGACTAAGCACTGCTTATCAACTATTGTTATAAAAGTATCTCCATGTCAAAATAATGGTTTGAAATAACATTTAAAACAAATATAAACTTTGGAAAGTGTTTGACCACTTCAATACATACTTTTTTAGATAAATTTCATATATTTTAAAAATTAACCATATTTTATATTGTTAATGGACCTTTACAAGTGTTAGAGTGCTTTCTTAAGATTATTTAAGTGGTAAATTAGGCATAGAAATAGGCGTATATTCCATAAAGTTTCTAAGGATATGCGATTTCATATCTATACATTAATAGGCTAGCAGAATTTTGACAATAGATATGCCATTTGAAAGATATTCATTTACAGATGTGCACAATTTGCTTTTTTATCAAATTCTGTTGAATATTTTGGGCGTAAAATTCTTAAACAATGGTCATTCACACAACAAATCAAACACACACGGGCTTTACATGAAATACAAACGCACATATGCAATATATTAAACGATAGCATAATAGCACTCTTTTGCAAGTTGATAAGGCAAGTGCGAATGTGATAGAAGATTACATGTTATACCTCAAATGCGCTTCGCTATTATTTTATTACTGTCTCTCTGTTTTTAGTTGTTGTGATTTTCGCATGGTGAAATAGCAATAACAACAAATAATAGGCAACGCAGGGGCGGTTCCAGAACGCTCTCTTGGGGGGTGTGTTCTTTACTACTTCTTACGGGGGGAGGGTGTTGTACTCTACTAAAAAAAACCTATTATTTTAGGAAATGAAGCGAAAAAAATGTGTTGTAGTTAATAAAAGTATTTTTTTTTGGGGGGGGGGGGGTCTTTTTTGTATAGAACGTTCCGCAGTTCCCCGCAATGCACTACATACTAGTAGTACTATTTATTTAAAATAATTTTGTCCAACTAATTTGGAATTGGGACCATAGTGCAACAAAGCGATTGAGCTTCAAAGACTATCATAGTAAGTCGCTTTACGCCAAACTAAGTAACACAGATTAGCAGAGATTAAGCACTAACTAAATGCATATAAGCATGTAGTTGACCTATGTTGATCTCTGTTGCTACCTTCATTCATTTGAAAAGTGCAATATTTATTTTTAGTTTGTATTGCAGGATAAAATTTAAAAAAAAAAAAATAGGAAAAACGGTGGAACCGAAACTTTACTACACTTCATACGAACAAATAAAATTATTTCTAAAATCTAAAAATATAAATGTGAGTGGTAAGTTTGTATGGGGTCTAGCTCTAAAATTCTGCTTACAAGGAGCGTCATTTGGACTTGTTCCATATAGGTGCTACCTATATCGAACTTCGTGCGTTGGAAAGGTACATGCTTTCACAACTTCCATTTCCAAATTTCATTATACTGGAAGCGAAATTATGGCCGTCGGCTGAGATGTCTATACAAGCGTTTGGAATGACTTCTACGTAAACCAAACGCTTACTTTTCATCGGCAATTGCAATTTTATGAAAATGTAAAAGTCGCACGGTACCAAATCAAGCGGATTCGATTTTTACTAATAAATTTGGTTTAAAATATCGATCGATTGTCTAGCGCATTATCGTGCACACAACTTTTGATAGTCCAACCGTTCGGTCGAAATAAGATAAATTGATACTTTGGAAATGCTTAATTCTAATTCCAAGAATTTCAATGAAGAATTTGTCTGATTTTGTATGGATCCATGCACAGTTTTGATGCAATCTGCGGTGATCATGGATTTCGATTGACTAACATTTATGTCCTCACAATCATTTTTAAACTGCTTTACCACCCATGATAAACTATCATTCACGCATATTTTTCAATGGCACTATCAGTTTGACCCGTATTAAAGGAGATATCGTACACCCAATAAAAAAAATATATATATATATATATGTTTGTCCACGCCAAGGTGGACTAAGATAATGATTGATTTTAGTTATTTTTATTGAATAACATATTTTATATGTTTTGCAAACTTTTATTTTAAATTGTTAAATTTAAATTCTAAATGCAAACTGTATTCTTTTAAAAAATTATCACTTCACAACGCTGTAATTAAACGCGTACGAAGAATCATTCTGATTCCGTAAAATTATTAAGCGAAAGGTGACAGCAATCCAATTTCACGTAAAATGCAACCATGTTGCGGTTTTCCTATCCTTCTTACAGTTTGAAACTAAAAGCCTTTTCCGGTTTGACTACTTTCTTATCTTCACGGCAGCTGAACGGATTGGTTCATTTTTCGCTCCATCCTGCTTCAACATTCAAATTTGGATTAAATAAGTATCAATCGAATATATTGTGTATTTATTCACCTAATACAGTTTGAATACTGCAGTTTAAGAAGCCGCACACTGCGTTGAGTTATTGTCACCGAGCGCATGACTCTCCGACTACAAAGGTCATCATCATCATCATCAATACCTTCTGATCGAGCATCCCGTTGGTGATCAGCCCGCTCCAGCGGGAGCCCCATAACTACCATTTTTCCAATATTCTTGATCAGCTCGACGAGATAAGTCGATCAAGCCATGTCCGTATGTCGGTCCGTCCGTCCGTCCGTCTGTCCGTCCGTCTGTCCGTCCGTCAGTCTGCCTGGTTATGGGTGCCCACTTTTTATTGCAGTCAAATAAAGTGTGCATATTGCATATTATGGCACGTCCACTTTTTAGGGTAAAGCCCCCTATAAACCCCCATAAAAACCCCATATAAACCACCCTTCCACTTTTCACTTTTTGTACGAAAAACTTCTTTATTCAAATCAATATCAGCTTGAAATATGATGTAGTGGCGTCTTATGGACTCACATAAAGTTGAGTTTTTTACACCAGAAAGTGGGCGTGATACGCCTCTTTATATTTATGTGAAACGTTCGTTCCTAAGGAGCCACCATATCACATTTTATGTTAATATTGCCTGTCTTATATCCTTAGAAACTATATATAGAAATATAGAAAAGTAGGTGATAGATGTAATTAAAAGTGAGGAGATCAAACTTTGAAACTTTCGCCCGCCATGAAAAAGCCCCCATAATAAATTTCAAGTCAATTTTCATACAAAATTCTAAAAGGGGCAGGTGTTTTGTATTGTCGCTGCCTTATATCGTAAAAGGGGGATGGTAAAGCCACCACATACAAAAACATAAAAGTGAGCGGTGGGTTTGTATGGGGCCTACCCTAAGATACGATAAGATACTTCATAAACATGAGACCAAAAGTAACTTAAATAGCGACATTTAATCAAATATCTACGAAATTATTCCATTAAAAATGCACAGCAACTATCACCCGGTCAGACGGTCATGACTAGATCGACTCGTCTTGACGGGCTGATCAAGAATATATATACTTTACTATGTTTTAAAATTGTGGATACCACGCCCATAACGCCCACAATATGGCTATATATCCTTCAAATTCACGTTTCTCAATATAAACTATCCGTAAAAAGTGGTTTTTGGTTTTTTTATTTGCATTTATTTCTTTATTTTTTATCGTATGTTGGTTTTGATCTATTTTATTCAAAGTTACAATCGTATTCAAAGAAGGTGATAATATGCTCTCGATTTTCGTATTTCGAGGTACTGAAAAAATATTTTCTATTGATGTTAGTAAGATCAATATATGGCCTAAAATTCCATTAAATGTTGGACTTTTTTTCAGACATGATCATATGAAGTATCGTTAGATTAATTTTCCATATCATTCTATATTTTTTATAATGATTTGCATATGAACCATTCTACTTGTTGTTGTTTCAAATATTTAGCTAATAGCTAATAGGTGCTCTCTCTCTCTTTTTTTTGAGTCTTTTCTTACTCCCACCAACTCAAACACATTGAGTAAAGTTCTTTGCATGAGTTGATAAGCGTAAGAAGAATTCGAAGAAGTTAACAGTTAGTTTAGTTCTGATCGCAGGTGGAGTAGAGTGCGTGTTGCGTGTGTGAAAAAGAAAAGTGAAATAAAAATTTAATTTGTTGCATTTAATTATACTCGTAGAGATGATAGACTCTATTTCAAAGTTAATTGCTTAAAATATTATAGTATCATTAAATTATTGCAATTAAATTTACATGTGCTTTTTTTTTTTTCGATATCGAAATTCAATTTGAATTTGGTCAAGTGCGAATTACGTATGTAAATACATACATACATATGTGTGTGTTCGAAAAAAATAGTAAAGAGTGAAAAAAAAACGGAGTGAAAGAAGCTGCAAGTTGCACTCTTGCTCTCGCAGAATTTGGTAAGGTGAGTGAGTATTTGTTTATTTTTACAGCTATTTATTTTGATGCGAGGCTGGATTAAAAAGTTAATATATTCCATATAATTTCCTGCGTTGTAACTTCCATTGTAAGACTCGCCCGTTAACTACCATCTGATCATATGGCAAACTTTGTGATTATTGTTAAAAGAAAAATAAAATATGTAACAAACTTCAAATATTTATTCAAACAAACAAAATTTTTTTTTAAGAAATGTAGTTTTCTAACAAATTCTTAACTATTACACATTATTCACGGACTAATACAAAATAAAACCTCCAGACTTTCCGCTCTGCTCTAACGCTTAAACAATTTGGCCAATTTGTTGCACATCTCAGAATATTGGGACTTCAGCGGGCCCTGTTTCAATGAAATTTGTCAAATGTCAATAAAATGTCACGAGAATGCATTTTTCTAAATGCTTGCACGAAGGCTTTATTCGCCATACTTACATCAACTTTAAAAGTGGTAACTTGGCCGTTTATCTTTGGAGTTTCTTGATCTTCTTGCAGTTTCAACTGGTATTGTTTTGCAATTTTCAAAAGCTGATTAAATTGAGAGTGCATCTGGCTATTTCTCATTGCACGTTCGATGTACGCACCGAGGCGGCCAAGTACTTTAATTTTTAATTCCATCTTTTTATAAAAGAGGCTATTTCTTCAATTAAAACGAAGAAATTAAGAAAAAGTTTTCGCTTTCAAAGCGAAAAACGAATAAATCATTATAAGAGAAATGTTTCCTTATATAGACAAATTCCTTACAAATTTTTACTTTCCACGCTTGCTATGTTTTATATGTTTTAGAAAGACGTGAATGCTATGTTTTATAAAAATAAAAATCTTTAATTTATATGTATAAGGTTAGAAGCCATTATGTAAACGTTTATGTGTAAATAAAATACATAATTAAGCATTTGTTTATACTCTAAATTATTATATATTTATAACTTGTAATTATGAATTTTATTTTAAGCTTTCGAGTTTACTTAAGTAAATTTCAGTGATAGTACATAGTGTCTAGGCACACCAAGCTTTGCATTATCAATTTGAGCATAAAGCCGATAATAGTTAATGGAGTGTTACGAACGGTTTGCTGGAAAAGTGGTGGTAGGCCTGACATGTCGCAGGTATTCTCGACTAGCTCAGTCAGTCGTATGGGCTGGTTATAGTTCGCACTTATCACAACAAGTCCGTAATCATAATAAAGAGAATTCATGCCAATTCTAATCCAAATTCGTTTAACTAGAGTAAATGGTGAGATAGATATCGTGTAAACACATTACCATTCCAAGGTTTGGACCTGGAGTGCACTTCTCCCTCTCCATGATACGCCATGGCAAGAGCAAACAGTTATAATAGGAGCTGAAACTTGATAAGTCACGAATTACCAAATTCCAAGCTTTTGTGAATAAATGCCTGAGAAATATCTGCGGCATCTTTTGGCCAATAACCATAAATAGGCTTGGTTATTCGCAGTGCCAGACCATACAGACATTGCCAAGCAATTATTCCAGTAAAATCACTAGTTACCCAGACGAAGAGGCTGTCCTTCTTGGGTGGCGCTGGCGTGCCCCGCCCACTTTAATGGATAGCCCTTATACAAACCCACCGCTCACTTTTGCATTAAAAAGAAAAACAAGAATAAACGTTAACTTCGGTGGAGCCTTCCACTTAAATTAGGTTTTATATTGATGTAATTGAATTATATTTTATATTCAAGCGAAAGCGATTGTGCAGTAAAATCCACCGAAGTTCAATCTAATATTGATTTAAATAAAGAATATTTTCATAAAAAACACAAAAGTGGATGGTGGTTTTGTATGGGGGCTGCTCTAAAAAGTCGGCGTGGCGAGTCAATCTTGATACTCTATTAAACTGCATAACAACTGGATATCTTAAAAATTGTTCCCCAAAAAATTCGCAACAGACAGACAGACATACCTAAATCGACTCGTCTCGTCGAGCTGATAAAGAACATATACTATACTTTATGGAGTTTACGATGCCTTCTTTAGATACGTTTCAGTTTGAATACAGGGTTTATTTGTTGTTAATAGCAATCGATCAACTTCCACCCCTCTGATGACGCCATAATAGTTAGAAACAAAATTTTGATATTTACGTTACTGACTATTACAGATAACGATGAACTTCGCAACAATCTAGGTGCGAGATTTTCTAATAATTATACCTAGAAGTTCTCATGGATATAGAAGTGAACTTAATTTAAATATATATATATATATATATATATATATATATATATATATATATATATATATATATATATATATATATATATATATATATATATATATATATATATATATATATATATATATATATATATATATATATATACTAGTCTTAAATTCTAAATAGTATACTTATGTAAGTTACTTTAATTTGTATGATAAATAAAAACTTTGCACTTGCGATAACCTCATAACTTTTTATCCAGCTTTTTTTACGTACAAAAGGCGAGTTACTACTAGTGTTGGGTCGTTCATTTGGAGTACTTCATCCTAATGAATGAATTGAATAAATTTGTGAATTTAGTTCTTACCGCTCATAGTTCATAGCAAAATTACCGCGATTTAAACACCAGATTTTATAACTCCCATACAAAGTGTGAAGAGTATTAAAGCCTCTGTTTTTTTTTTTTTATTGTTACGAGAAATTCTATATTCTAAGAAGTTATATAGCCCAAATACCATGGTCGCACAATGCACACAAATTTTTAAAGAATTGCTAAAGATGTGCTTACTCCTTTAGAAAATAATTTTGCCGATAAAATTTAAAAGAAAAAAGTTTTTAAAGCATCATACTCGTTTATAAGTACTTTTTTATCTACTGCTCTTGAAATTTTTCCCAGTAACAATAATGCTTTATACGAGCATTGTCCTCTTGCACTTGTATGCGAGTCACGCTCGAGGAAATAAATTTGGCTGAAACGCAGCAACTAATTTATGAAAATGAACTACGTTCTGTGCTGACAGGCGAACAGAGCAGAGCTGAGTTGAGTTGAGTCCTGCTGTGCACAAAGAGACAAACCACGCAGCTGCAGATATGCGGTAATATATTGCAGAACAAAATAGTTAAACTGGGTGTGGGAGCAGCATTCGAAATTTGCTTGCATCACATACAAAGTGAGATAGATAGATAGAGCAGAATTCGTACAGAATATATTAAATACTAAAGTAAACCAAACTGTGTATCGACACTGGACGACAACCGACTGGTCTAGAGCTCAGTTTTTCATTTGGTAAAGCAATTTCCTTTGTGCTTTGTATACGACAGGTAACGAGTTTTCACATAACTATAATAAAGTGCTTTTCAAAATAAATCGAAAAAAAAGAAAAATGAAACGCGTTCGAAGCATACGACAAGTTGACCACGTTGTATCCATATCCAACTATATTACGAGGGCTATCTTGTGTATTGTGCACCTGAACTAAGTGTTGGTGCCTGATGACATTTCCATTGGAAAGTTTACCATTTTTTGTTCAGCAAACAAACGCTGAATATTTTGATGTACTAGCAATTTTCGAAGCACTTTAGCCACTCAGAACACAGGAAAAAAGGTATTCTAAATATACGTTTGAAATTCTTGTTTTTATCCGAAAGCGTACTTTAACATTTTAAGTAAGATTCGTACTCGATTTTCTTGAATCAAGTATAAACTCTCTCATACCATTCACACGAAATTGGTGGGTTTGTACAGGGGCTACCCAAAAAAGTGGGCTGTACACACCCATTTGTATGTGTCCGTAAAGCGACTATTCATAAGAAGCCACTATATCAAATTTCAAGTTGATATTGACTTAACTGGAGTACTTTTTCATACTATAACACAAAAGTGGGCGGTGGGTTTGTATGAGAGCTACCTCAAAAAGTGGGCTAGTCACACCCATTGATGTATATGCGAAGCGTCCTACAATAAAAAAAGTTGTTTTTATACAACAAATCAAAATTGGGCGGGTGTTTTCTATGGAGGCTACCTAAAAAGTGGGCGTGACGGTTAAATTTTGATACTCTATTTGACTGCAATAAACAGAAATCTATGCGCTAATTTACAACTGGATAGCATAAAAATTGGTCCCCAAAAAATGCGAAACAACATACAGACGGACAAAGTCCTTCATATGTGCCCCCCAAATGTGTCAACCAATTGTGTCCCCCTTTGTGTCCCCCCAAATGTGACTCCCTCATGTGTGTCCCTCAATATATGTCGCCCTAATGTGTCCCCCAAACGTGTCCCCCCAAATGTGTCCCTCCAAAAAGTATCAACCTCATATGTGTCCCCGAAATGTGTCCTCTCTATTGGGTCCTTTCTATTGGGTCCCCCCAAATGTGTTCCCCTCTCCCCCTCATATGTGTCCCACCAAATTACTACACTTTTTGTGTGGAAAAATTGAAACACTTTTTTCTTACACTCATGCGCCAAGTGTGTGACGTGAAGAAAAGAAGTAGAAGGCTAAATTAAAGAATTTCTATTTTTCAACCAACAGCCATAAATAGTAGTTTTTGATGGCGCTTCAACGCCGACAGTCGAAGTATGTTGATTTATGGACTCTTGTTTAGCTACTCCACGTTGAAAGTCGTAGTAAATCATAATTTTTGGGCGAGATTAATTTTTTAATTCAATGTAAACAAAGAAGGCGCTAAGATACACAATATATAAGCGCTTTTTCGAATTCTCAAAGTACTTCTTATATGATATGATATGTTTTAGCTCTTTCAGCGATGCAGTTTTTAGCTTCTCAATCGTGGGCAAACGCCGTTCTTTCATGGGTCTTTTCAATTTTGGGAACAGAAAAAAGTATCAGCGCGCCAAGTCCGGTGAATACGGTTGCTGAGGCATGAATACTTTTTAACGTGTTATTTTTGCTAATAGCCTGGTCACACGGTCCTATATTTTCTTGTCAGATTGCTATGATAGTCGCGCCACCTCGTGTGCCCATGAAAAAATATATCTCGTCAACAATGTCGCATTTTTGGATATAGCTCCGTTTCTATTTCGTGTAAGATTTCCGTGTCATTTTGTTAACAGTGTTGTAAAGTGTTGCAAAAAGTAAAAATCAATATTTTGAAACAACGCAAAAAGTAAACATCAGCTTTTTAACTTCATTCTTTGGACTTGTTGTTCGCAGCAGTGCTGGGAAAGCTGATTAGTTGTTGTAATCAAATGTCACTTAAGTAAAAAAAAATTGTTTTTTAAATACTTAAGATTTTCAAGCTAGAAACAATTACTTGATTTAAATAGTTAAACTTTACAATTACTTTTAAATCCTGTTGAAAATTACTTACATTTTAGCTCAACTATTTTTTCAAATCAATTGAATTTTAATTGAAAATTCAAGCTTTAAGTCAATTATTAAAGGCACTTGAACCCACTCAAGTGCCAGCTTATATTTATTCATTAATTTCCCTTCCATTAAATATTTAATTGGGATATTTCCCTTCAATTAAATTTTCAATTGTGATATTTCCCTTCAATTAAATTTTCAATTGGGATTTTTCACAGTAAATATTTACTTGAGAATTTTTTATAAAAAACAAATACAAATTATTTTTAATACGGTGAAGTCTTGTATTTTCTCGGGGTATCGAAAGCGAACAGCTGAATTTGTCATCGAATATCGATAAGCGATACCAACATAATTTTAACGTTATACAAAAATCTGGTATAAGGTAGACACCTGATTATAGTTCGTGTTTGTTGAAATTATGCAAGTCAAATTGCGATATACTATACTCGATACTATGTTATTAGTTTTACATCTCTAAGTTTGAAGAGTTCCATCTCCAATTGCAGTGTTTCCTTTACCATTATACTTCACTCTAAATGAAACGTTCGTCGTGTTCACATCGTTTGTCGTATGTTCTGACCTCCAGTATTAAGTAAATTGAAAGGGGTTTTTATTAAATGAGACAAAAAAAAAATGGATTTCGATAGTGACGACAGCGTTAAAGACAAATATTTTGTTCCTCTTGAAAATCCTGGGCGTATGTCTATCTTCTGCAAACAACAAAGTAGTTCCAGCTTCAAAAGTACTGCGTAAGTAATATCAAAGATAACAATTGAATGATGAAACGTGGTGTAAACTTAAATGCAAATTTTGTTCGGCTCCCAAATGCTTGCAAGGGACGTTGGGTGTTTCATCTAATTTTGCTGCCCACTTGAAAGTGCATCACCCTGAGCAATACGCCAAACAGTAAGAAAACTTTGATTCAACGGTCTTGAATTTTTAGCAAGCAGTCCCACACCCTTCAGTGCAGTGGATAACCTCGATTTTTGAAATATGTTTAAGGGAACAGGAAAGGTAGTAGAAAGCAGGGGAACCATGACAAAAATATTGACAGATTCACACACAAATATGGTTCTTCAAATAAAGACACTCTCAAAATCAAGTGAAACACGTCTGCACTACAGCAGACATCTGGTCTGCACGCCAACGATCTTTTTTAGGGTACACAATCCATTGGATTGATGAAAGGACGTTGAAGCGAAATTCTCTGGCGCTAGCATGCCGTCGTTTGGAAGGCAGACACACTTTTGACAGAATTGCTGAACTAATTACTGAGATTCGTTTGGAATATGGACTACCGGAAAACAAAATTGTCAAGACTCTTAAACTTTTGTAAAGCCTTGAAAGAATATGGGATCTTAGGTAATTATGTTTGTTTCTCAAGGTAAACTACGATGAAAATGTGGAATATATGTGGATATCTTAAATTGCCTAGTAATTTTAGATGCGCAAGCCAAAGTTTAAATCTTCTGGCCATCACTGATTACTTAAAAATTAAAAAGACAAATGCAGAAGTTTTAAATCAGCATATGGAAACCTTTGGAAGGTATGAATTGTGAATCAGTTTGGAATTTTTTTTTTTTAAATTTCTTGCATTTTAACAGGTGCTCAAATTTGTGAATTAATTCTCATCGCCTACTGTCCGCAGAATTCATTCAAAAAGTTTTAAAAGTATCTTTAAAAACGCCTACTGTAACACGTTGGAATTCGCTCTTTGATTGCGCAAAGCAACTGTTGGAATTTAAAGAAGAAGTAAATGAACTCTGCATGCGCTTCAACATCACCACAATTTTCGGCTGAAGATTTTGAGTATTTAAACAGCTGTGTATCTTTTATGACGCGGATAGCACCATCTTTAGATTTTTTGCAATCTGAAGAGCGAATGTTTTTTGGATATTTTGTTACAGCTATTGTTTCGCTGAAAAAGAAACTTCAGCAACTGCAAACATGCGTTGTGGTTAATCGCCTGGCGTTCGCATGCGAAAAATTGGTGCATCGCTCCAGGAACGTTTTAAAGATTGTTTTAATATACTAGCGGAAGGTGCTGAAGACGCGATCGTGGCGGCAATTTCTTCGATATTCGATGACAAAGTCAGCTGTCCGCTCTCGATACCCCGAAAGAATACAAGACTTCATCGTATTAAAAATAATTTGTGTACAGCTGCTTTTGTTTTTTATAAAAATTTCTCAAGTGGTGAAAGATCACAATTATATATTTTTAATGACAGTGAAATATCCCAATTAAATATTGACTGGTGTGAAAAATCCCAATTGAAAATTTAATTGAAGGGAAACAAATAAATAAATATAAGCTGGCACTTGAGTTGGTTTAAGTGCCATTAATAATTGACTTAAAGCTTGAATTTTCAACTATTTCAAAATTTTAATCGAATAATTCAATTAAAATTCAATTGATTTGAAAAAATAGTTGAGTTCAATTTAAACAGTTTTCAACAGGATTTAATGGTAATTGAAGCATAAGTAAAAGCATTGATTAGTGTATTTAGCTATGTGAAATAATTGAATAAAAAGAAATGTTAATCAGCACTCCTAATCAGCTTTGGTTCGCAGCAACCATTTCCGACACAAAATGCTACGTGCACGACTTTTTCGTCATTTCTCTTCAGCCTTTTGCTTTTTTATTTGAATTTTTTTATTAACTGCATAAATTGCTAATATAGCACAAATTATCATGCTTTTATACATTATAAATGCTAGTGTAGTAGTGTTATAAACGCGATTCTGCTGCCACTGGAAATATTTTTATGTGATATTTTGACAGTTGCGTGCAACACAAGTCAGATAACATGACACGGCCGTGTGATCAGGCCATAACAAATCTTGAACAAGCAACTATGTGCAAGCAGGCTCAAATTTCGTGATGCAAAAGCAATGAATTGTTTTGCCAAAAGTCCCGACGTTTTCTTCGTATTGCTTCAAACGGCGCATATCTTCAAGTTAATATTCCTTATTGACGGTACGACCTTCTAGGATAAAGTCACGATGCACCACGCCATGGAAATCGAAGAAAACACATTTGACAGAACTTGGCGTCTTTTTTCAGTCTTGCCTCTCCTGGCCGCTTCTATTGATATGATTGGGCTTTGGTTTCGATGTCGTAACCATATACTCATATTTTATCATCCATTATGACCCTTTTGAGAAAATTTGGATCATCGTTCACATCATTCAACAGTTCCTGAGTGATGCTCATGCGTTGGATCTTTTGGTAAAAAATGACCAATTTAGCAAAATTCGCTGCCATACGTTTTATGCCAAAAACATCCGAAAAAATGCATGAAATGAGCCAATCGATATGCCGACACCCTCGAGAACTTCTATAAAATTGATTCGACGATTTTTCATATTCTTCACTGCTTCAACGAATTCATCGTTTGTTGACGTGCTGGTGCAGCCAGGGCGGGCATCGTCATTAACATCTTCTCGGCCTTCTGTGAAGAGCTATTACCACTTATAAACCTTTTTTATATTATTCACACATAGTATGAAATGGTACTATCAGTTTGTCTGAAAGTTTGTAACGCATTAAAGGACGCAACGTAGACCACATAAAGTATATATATTCTTGATCAGCTCGACGAGATGAGTCGATCTAGCCATGTCCGTCTGTCTGCCTGTCTGTCTGTATGTTGTTGCGCATTTTTGGGGACCAATTTTTATGCTATCCAGTTCAAAATTGGCACCTAGACTTGGCGAAATGGTTTGGTCAATATTATAAACTTTTATGAATATTATTGTTTACAAGCAAATAATTCAATCAATTGATAAAATCAAATGATTCTTATAATATTATTTCGAAAGGTGTATCAGTCACATATATCCAAATTGTATATACATCGACTATCTTTAAATAGGTAAAGCATTCGATTTCGTCAAGTCAACTCACCATCATAAACATCAGCTTTGGCATAAGCAAAATTGAATGAATTCCAATCACCAGATTTAGCTGCTGGTGATATCTTGTTGTCTACGTTCTTAGATTTGACAAATGTTTTATTTTCTTTATAGCTGCTAAGTACACAATTTGATACTTCATGTGAATGCTAGTGAAGCATCGGTTCCACCAAAGTAATGGATTTTTTTCCCTTGTTCTATATTCATAATATGCACATAAATTTGTCTTTTAGCAACCAATAAAGTTTTCTTTTAAGACACATGCTGCGTATACGTATACACGTACATTGCCATTCATGGTGCTAAAAGCGCGTTGCAATTTGCGAACGTGTTGCATTGCGATTCGTTTATTTTTGTGGCATGCTCGAAGCGTTGATTTCGTAGATGAGAAATTGCCACAAGCTACAACAGCAGAATTGAGTTTTGCAATAGAGCGTAGTACACACACACACACACACACACACACACACACACACACACACACACACACATATATATATATATATACACATGCAGCTAAATTGCTTGCAAGTCATTTAGCATGCATGATGTAATTTTTATATATTTATATTTGTATATTTATTTTGGCACGTAGTTTGTAACACACAGAAGAAGGCATCAAAGATTCCATAAAATTTGTACATATATGTAAGTACTAGCTGGCCCTCGCAACGTTGTATGCGCCCACTTTCACAAAATGACGAACAGAGAAAGGGTCACACATACTACTGTGCATGTATATTCAAACAAATGTTTTTTTCACACATTCATATGAGTCGACCACAGATCAACTGCAATCTCATGAACTTTTAAATGAACACAATGGTTTTTAATCGATCATTTCCTATGCGATAAAATGCTTTTACCGCATTTTACTTCGATCACGCACACATGACCATATGAGACAAACGCATGAACGCTGTACAATCTGCGGCTTTCAGCTATACATTATATTTTAATTATATACTTTACATAACATTTCATTTACATTTACATTTATTCATATATTAAAGACTATGTGTTATTGTGATATATGAGCTATACTTATTATTGTAAAGTTTCATTAAAATCTATTCAGAAGTTTTTGCGTGAAAGAGGAACAAACATCCACGCATCCATACAAACTTTCTCGTTTATAATATTAGTAGGATATATCTTCTCGATCAGCTCGAATATGTCCGTCTGTCTGGAACTAGAACAGGAACTAGTCCCTGGGTCTTTTTTGAATCGTTCAGTATGACCTGATGTATAGCCTACCACCGACTCTATTTTGCAGTTTCGAGCCGTCTGTGAAGATCCTTAATGATTTTTCTATATCTATAACTATTTCCATTTCCTGTTTCTGTTTTTGCCAGCCTTGTCGGGTTGGAATGCGAACATCGAAGTTCTTATTGAAGTACAGCATAGGACTATAATAATCTGTACTTGGTATGTGTCTTACTCCTGTCCCGTTCTTCCAACAACCACATTATCTAAGCCTGATGACCGTTATTGTGGCATTTTCCCTTAGATCAAGATCAAGTGTAATGAGATGTAGTATCGTTGCACCTTATTCAACTATTGGTCTTACTACGGCAGTATACAGTCAGTATATAATTGCTGTAGAGACTCTCCATCTATATCTTAAACTTTTGACTTTTTTGCACTCGAAGAGCGCTACTGTTACTTTCTTCGCATACTGTTATACTGTTTTTTCGCATACTGTTATGTTCTCATTCCTGGACCTTCCTATCCAGTATTGGGTCCTGGAATTTAACTCTAACTCCAAATATGAGAAGTGGAACGGATTAAATTGGTTATCTTGTAACTTCTTGAAAATAGTAGGATTTAGTGGGATTTACTCCTAAGCCTAAAGAGTCTAGCCAGCTAGAAAGTTCCTTAAGTGCTGTTTCCATTAAGCCACATAGTGTTTGTGGGAATATGCCACTTATTTCCACAGCAACGTCATCGGCATAAGCTATACCGCAATAGCAACCCTATTCCATACGCCTAAGCATCTTATCGATTGTTCTAACCCATATAAGTGTGGATAGAACTCCCCATGGGGGTGCCCCTATCGACATAGCTGCGAGCGAATGAGTCTCCCAGTTCGGTATTCACAGCTCTGCAGCATAGCTGTGGCCTGATTAGGCTTACTAGTGTGGCATTTACTCCCAGGTCTTTCATAGCATCTGTTATTGCTTCCGGTTTGACGTTGTTAAATCTCCCTTTATGCGTGTTGCGAGTTTGAGAGTCTAATAAGTATATCTATAAGACTCTAGCGTTTTAAGGAGACAGATTAAGAGACTTATGGGTCTGTAATCTTTCGCGCATACATGCGATGCTTTTCCTCTTTTTAGAATGAAAACCACCTTAATTTTCTTCCAACGTTTGGGTATGTGATTCAGTTTAAGGCAGGCTTCATAGATCACATATAGCCACATATGTGGGGGATTATATGTTTTTTGGAGTTATGACGGAAATATGCCGCCTGGTCCCGGAGATTAATAGTGTTGAAAAGAGAGAGTTCCTCAAAATCTTTTGGGGAACGCTACTACAGAAAAAAAAAAAAAAAAAAATCAGTGAAAACAACAAGTAAAAACAGGACAAAACCAAAATACAACCCCCCCCCCCTCACGGATTCGCCAATGATATAGGCAATCTTTATTATTGTTGTGTATTTTATGGAGATTTATAATAGTTCTCATCATACCAATCTTAAAGTTTCTATCAGTTTCTATCTAAGGCTGCTTCAAGGCGTTGCAAATACACCAACATAATTGCAATACTATTTACACTATGTCGTAGGGTATAAAAATGAAACAAAACTTTTGAATTTGAGTTTTATTTTTTCCTGGAACGAGCGAGTGTTGAATACATAAAATGAAAATGTGCGCGTCAAGGGGGAAAAGTTTTGAGTGCAGCAAATCCAACTGCAAGTGCATCCCTCTCTGACCAACTATTTGCTGCAATTTTGTGGCAGCCCTTAAACATTTGCAAGCAATAAATTCCTATTAGCTTTGTGCGTTAAGCGTTAAAAGAACAAAGGATTCGGGACACCAGTCGCTTTGTCGTTATAAATGATTATCGCACGAACTCGACCAACAACATCATCAATCAAATTCGTACTGCAACAATTTCGCATCCATACTCAACACACAACAATTTCCTCATACTCATGACGCTTTTGTTCATTTTATATCCGTCTTCCGATTGATCTAAAACCGTATGCTGTAGTGTCCTTTATGCTACACTGGCGACTGTTGCATATCGTTGTCAGCATCGAGCAATGAATGTCCTTTGCACGTAACTCAATTGAAAGGCGTCGCTGCTAATTTTGTAAATATACATTTGACATATAGGTATACTTTTTGTGCTGTTTACTGTTTTTTATAGTGTGAAATGGTATTATCAGTTTGTCAGAAAGTTTGTAAGGCGTTAAAGGAGACATCGTAGACCCCTTAATGTATATATAATCTTGATCAGCTTGACGAGACGAGTCGTCTGTCTGTCCGTCATCCAGACGTTGCTGCGAATTTTTTGGGCATACATTTTTAAGATATCCAGTTGTAGACTTTTTATTGCTGTTAAATAAAATAAAATATTGGCCCAACCCAACCAACTTTTGACTTTTTGTACATGTTGAGACGATATTGACTGCTATAAAAAAACTTTTACCTTTTGCATATAAAACATTTTTATTGCAGTCAATATCGGCTTAAAATAGGGCCAAACACACTATCCCCCTTTAGGATTTTTCATGTAAACTTTTTCATTTCAGGCAAAACCAACTTGACATTTATGAACGGAAGCTTCGCATAATTTTGAAGTAGCTTGTCACACTAGGGGTAGGTCCCAACAAACTTACATCCAACGTTTAGGTTAGATTTTACAAATATTTTTTATTTTGTACCTGCTAAATTCACGGCTTGAAACTTCGTGAGAATGGTATTAAAGCTTCGGTTCCATCGAAGTGAACCTATTTTTCAGTAAATTTCCTTGCATTTTACGACAGTAGCTTCGTCTTCAAGCGCTGCTGCTGCTGCTTCTTATGTTAATAAATGCCATTTTTACTTTTTCTTTCGTTTTTTTTTTTGCTTGGCTCGTTCTTCTTCGGAAAAAAAAAAACCATTTTCGATGCTCATTTTTAATTCATCGACCTGCAGCGCACATCAATCAATCAATCAATCAATTTGTTTAGTTGCTCTTGCTTTCTTTGCTATACAAATTATTTTTGCCTTCTCTATCTTTCTCCATTATTATTTACCCATATTTAACGAGACACACACACGCACACACATAGACAGTTTCACATATATAATACAATACATATGTACAATACAAAAAGCCTGCCGCTCGTCGTCCTGTCTGTCTATGTGTCCGTCTGTCGGTCTACCGCTTGTCATGAGCAATCTAATTTGCTTTCCCCTATGTCTTGTCCTACAGTTGCTGCCAACTTTTTTTTAACAATTTTATGCCCTACTTATATAGTGAAAAAGAGGCTATAAACATATCATCGAAAACTTTGTGATGTAGTCAAATATCATCGGAAAAATATCATATCATTGACTGCTATTAAATAGTCGTAGTATTTATTTGGTTGCTTGTAAATAATTCATTGTTTTTGAATCAAACCAATGAAATCTGATGTTAGTACTATTGGTCTATCCGATATTGGTCTCCGATATTGATATCCGATATCTATATCCGATATTGGTCTGATTTGCCTTAAAATTTTTGGAACTGGAAAGTTCAAATTGCAATCAATTTTATACAATTTTCAGGGAGTTTTATCAGTTGAATCATTTTTTAATACTTTTCACACAGAGTGTAGTATTATAATTTAGTCACAGTGTTTGTAAAAAGTCCATAGGGGTTAAATCGGGACTTCGTGGAGGCCAGTTTATGTCACCTCTCCTGGAGATCAATATGCCAGGAAAATTTTCATCCTGAGCCTTTAATTCTTGCACCAACTGAATTTTGTAGGGGTGCAGCTTTAAATCTTTGTGTAAAATGCGGAAATGCATGCTTAAAGCAACAGCATGCTTCCGAAACGAAAAATCCGGGTTGTCACGAACAGACTGAGTAACACAGTCTACATTTTCGAACGTTCTCGAAGACCTTGGACTCCCGGATTTTGATTTTTCCAGCGTTGAAACGGTCTCTTCAAACCTCTCGACCCATTTTCCAATGAGTCGACGGCTTGGCGCATCAATTAAATGACGAAAATGTCGAATACTGCAGAATTTTCTACGCGCTACAGTCGCTGAATTACCGTTTTTGTAAAACTCACGTACGCACAACGGACGGTCCGCTCCCGAGAAACGCTCCATAGTGACTAAATTCCCAAAAGCTAGGCATACGGTAGATTGACATACCGCCCGCGCCCCTCGGAATAGTTGCGTTCACGCAATCAGCAAATCAAATATGAACTTTCTGTTGAGACACCCTGTATCTCATGATATATTTAATATAAGCCGTTATTAGTATTTCTGGTTTCTGTCTGACGTAAGAGTCTTAAATGAAAATGCGTAAAAGTGTACATAAACTGCGATGCCACCGAAGTTACTGATTACCCTCACTGCGACTTCTTTATGGCACTGCCGTCTATTTTAACTTTGCAAACTTTTTTTTCATTTTCATTTATATTTAGATTTTTATTTTAAGCAGCTTTAATGCTCTTAAATATATATACTTTTCGTCAACATCGTTGGCCAATTTTAAATGCTTTCTAATAGCTTCTGCAGCGGTTGTTCCTTTGGATACATACTATTAATTTATTTACTTTTGAAGTGATGCTGATTCGATTTGGTTGCGCTTAATTGGCATTTCACAGATATATATTTTTTTTACGATACTTTGTCGGGAAAAGTTGATAAAAGCATTTCCGGTGTACTATACTTCATCTCTTCATTTTTCTACAACGTTGTCAAATTCAGAGTTTTAATTTCATCTTTTCTACACTCGCGTACACTGCAAACAAAACGAATCGATATATTTATATAAAGATTTATAGCTATTTATTAAACTTGGATGCGTGTAGACCAGAAGTGGATAGTAAATATAAATATAAATACACCGGAAGTTGTCGAGACACTGACAGCACTTGGAAATAGAGGGTGACAGTGAGAAAGCGACAATGTAACAGAGGTACAGCACGCATGAGAGACAAAAGAACAAGATGTAGTGCTGCGGTCGACTATTAGATACCCTCTACTCAGTCAAAAAAGTACTCTATATTCTATGTGTGATATCGGATAAATGTAAGATTCGACCATAACAAAGATTCGTAAAAATTACAAAAGAACAAGAACAAGAAAAAGTTAACTTCGGTTGAACCGAAATTTAAATACAATTCACATGAAGTTCAAGTTTTACACTTCGAAGCAATAAAGAAACAAACCTAATCGTGGGTGGTAAGTTCGTTGGGACTATCATTAAAAGTAAGAAAGACACGCCCAATGATAATTATGTGAAGCGTCCATCGATAAGAATCCATAGTGTCAAATTTTAAGTTTATAGTGACTGGAATAAAAAGGCTTCTCATACAAAGTGGGTGGATAATTGGTGTGGGGGCTACCCAGAAAGTGGACGTATCCCACTAATTTAAGTACATATCATTGGCTGATCCAGGATTGTCACTGGGGAATGTATTTTTCGCATCAAAAGAGTGTGCATTTTTAGTCTTAGAAACCATGTTTTTGATCATCAGAATCTTTTTACCAATAGAAGAAATTACGAATACCAAAATCAAGCATATTTGCACCAATAACAGATATCATCAGCATCATTCAATTTAAAATCAATTTTATTTTTTTTAGAAGCTGACCAAACCATATATTATTGCTATATTAAGTGATTTTCATCAAAAATAAAATGTCAAACGAGAATTTTATACCACCGGAAATAGTTTAATAGCTGTTTAATTTTTAAATCGATTTTTTTTTTTATGAATTAAAGGCCGTTTGACTGGAAATGTTCTCTCTAACTTAGTTCTCAACGCCTATGATGACTAAAACTTTGCAGTAATGAGTGCTCGTAGTTCCGGTTCCGGTGTTATACTCTAGTGCCAAACATAAAAAGAACACAAATGGGCAGCACACGAGTAAAAACCAAGAAGATTACAGCACACGAGCGTGCGAATAAGAATAGCTCGAATAAAATAGAAGAGCAAAATACACATGTGCTGATAGTGTGCATGCAACTTTTACTCTGCTTGCTAATAAACTATTTGTAGATGAAGCAAATTTTTTTAGAAATGCATTACATGTACATATCTATTGAATGAAATACGCTGGAATTCAAGACTTAAATTATGCAGTACAATTCAGAAACTTTAAATTTTGTGTTTAAAACGAAAAGCAGTAGGGTGAACATTTTTACTCAAGCACTGCGTGGCACTTTGTTAAATTGACAAACCAAATAATGCAGCTACAAGTTGCTGACACTAGACACCCCCCACGACTACTTACTCCATGCTGCTGCAGATGCTGCCCCATTTCCACGAAGCAATTTGCAGCTTGACTCATAATGCATAACGTAAAGTGTCGCACGGTTGATTTTCTTCTACGGGTATCGTCCCAAACTCTCCATCATCAACAATCCCATGCAACATGCAACAGTACGAGTAAGAGTAGCAAAATAAAATTTATTTTCAATTTCAAATCAATACGAAATGCATTTTAAGGCAAGTTGTATAAGTTTTCGCTAGCTGGTAAACTATAAAGCCAAGCACGTTTTTCTTGCGACTGAAGGTTAGCAAAAGGCTGAGTTGTGAATACGTGGTTCCGATTTAAAGAATATTGAACATATTTCATTGGTAGTATTGCATATAGGTAGCTAGGAAAGCAAACTGGCAAGCAAACACAAATGAAATGCAATCCGCATCGTTGGAGAAATGCGTCCAACTGCGCTCGAAAAATGCAAAAGAGATGCTTGCAACTGACTCACTCAGGTGTCTCAAATTTGGGTGGCGGCGATTGTAGCTGCCTTGCATCCATTCTTTTGTACCTTGCCCGCTCAAACGTGCCTTTCATTTTGCCGCCGTATTCCGCTTTATGTAAATTCCTTCTTCAATTGCATGCTTGGCAAACACTTTGCTCACTTTAAAGTTTGATGATAAATAAATTAAATAACAAGAAAAAAACTTTAACTTCGGTGGAAGCGAAGCTTTAATACAATTTGCAAGTAAGTTTAAACAGTATACTTAGCAGCTATAAAGAATATAAAAACCTAAAAACCTAAACGTGTATGGTGTGTCTTTATGGGTGCTACCTAAAACTGGGTGGGAAACTCTAATTTATATATCCAATTGCAAGTTGATATCAACTGTACCAAATAAGTTTTCATATAAAAGTAGGCGGTAGGTTTGTATATGTGGTGCTCAAAAAAAATGGGTGCGGCACGCCTATTAATATATATGTGAGGCATCTGTTCTTAAGAAGACTCCATATCAAATTTCGACTTAATATTAACTGTAATAAATTTGTATATGAATATAGAGATTATTTCTGCTTATGACCAAAATAGGCCTCCATACCGTAATACAGCCAAGAATCTCCAAAATAGACGGTCAGAAAGACAGACAGACAGACAGACAGACAGACAGACATGACTAGATCGACTCGACTCGTCGAGTGTGTGTGTGTCTACGAAGCCTACTTTAATGCGTTACAAACTTTCTGACAAATCGATAATAGAAACACATTGCTTTTGCCGGAAACCAAGGATGCAAACATTTACTATTGAGATTTTGTAATTGGGAGAAACGCTCCAAATTTCTGAAATTTCTACAATTTATCACGAAAAATAGGAAAAAATATTAACTTCGGGGGAATCGAAGCTTTCCTTACATAATATAAAACATTTGCCAAACGAAAATCGTAAACATGAGTGTTAAGTTGATATAAGGTCAATCTCTAAAATTGGGAGCACACACCTCGTCATATTTATGTGAAGCGTCCGTCTACAAGAAGTCATTATGTCACCATGGCTTCTGTACTGCTTTCACTTGAAGAGTATGTTGAATTTATAGCGTATATCCTTATCGCATTCTGCAAGCTAGTGTGAATAGTGTAATAATTTTGTCACGGAGTTTGATCAGCTTGACGATACGGAACAAAGTAGCCACATCCGACCGACGCGACGGTCTGTATGTCCGTAAGTCTGTCTGAATTAAAATTATTCCCCCAGGTATTAATATGTCGATCTGAAATTGGACTTTCCATGTAGCTAAACTGAATATAACATCACAATGTTACGCCCACTTTTATGAGTAGTCCCCGGTTTTTGGAAGATAAACATTTTTATTAGGGACAGTGTCAACTTAAAATTGCTTAGAGTGGCTTCTTATGAACGGAAACTTCACATACATCAATGGGCGCATCCCGCGCATTTCTAGAGGATGTTCCTTTAAAGGCCATCTGTCCGTGGTTGTGGTTTTGTAGGTTAAATGTTCTTATTTTTCTAGGTAACAACCTTAAAAGTGTAATGAACTAAGATTATTATCCATGTTCATTTTTATAACGTTTACACAAACATATTGTCACTTCAGTCGCACAAACTTTCCTTCGAGTGGACTAAATATCATGAATCTTTTGACTAGAAGTTCAAAAATAACTTTAATAACACTAATAAATTCCCTATACCTAAAGTTCTGTTTAGTTTGAGAACGCACCTTGTAAAGTTACGAGTGCTTTGAACCAGTTGAACCGTGGTTCGAGCGAGTTTAAAAACCGGTGCATGAAGCAATCCAATGGTTCAAATGTACAGCGAACCTGCGAAACGAACCAGTGCCAATTTTAAGGTGGTTTGCATTCCGGGTTTTTCATATTTTTTCTTCTTTTAGATAAGATATTTGGAAATCATGCTGAAATCCGGCAGCTACACTAAAATATATGCGCAGTTTATATATATTATTTTTATTGATAATGCAATGCCCACTTTTTCGTGTGCCTACCACATACAAATCCATCGCACTCTTGTTTATTTTTGTACAAAACCTTTTTTAATTTATGTAAAAGCTACAAATCTTTAAATGCAATACAAATAAAGTAGAACAATAAAACATATATTATAAAAACCTACGTTTCACTGTGTTGTACAGATTCTGAGAAGCATATATTAAGTATACAAGGGTCCGTTAAAGTATAAGGTAACGCGGATAAGGGATGAGGGAGTAATTCAGTTTGTTACGTAAAATTTCTCAAGTTTTTTAATAGTGATCCATACATACGCCCACACCGTGTTGTAGCTAAACGTGCTGGAGAACGAGTCAATAAACCAATTAAGTTTTCAAAAAAACAAGAGAGAATATTAACTTAGGTAAAACCAAAACATCAATAGTCTTCATACACACGCCTTCATTCCATTTTTAAGGTGATTACCTCATAACTATCTGATGCTCCATTGGAGAACACAATATCAAGCTTCAAGTTAATATTGAATGTAATGACAAAGATTTTTATACAAAATCCGAAAAGTGGGTGCTGGATTTGTATGGTGGCTATATGTGCAAGGGGATATAGTATGTGCAGCCTAGGAATATAGGGATTCTCCGTACCAGAATACTGAAGGACTAGTTTAGAAACATACAGACAGAGGAAAGACAGACAGTAGAATATGGCTAATGCAACCCGTCATGTCGAGCTAATCAAGAATACATTTATCTTATGAGGTCTCCGATGCTTGCTTCTATGTGTTATACACTGCGTGACAAAATTATAGTATCGGGTGTACAAATTCGGTCCGTTTTCAAAATATGACTCTGGTTATTCTGTGGCCATTTCTCGATAACTCCAAGAAGAAAAAATACTACGCTACGCAACATCAAAATCAACTTCAAAACCGAATATTCATGGTTCGAAGTTCATGTTGCCTATCTGGGGAGACCAAAAAGGGTGTTGTGTACTATGAGCTGCTACAATGTGATTTCGGGTGATTGGTATTGGCTACAATTGATTCGATTGAGCCGTGTATTACAAGAAATATGGCCGGAATATGAGCAAAGAAATTACAAAGTTATTTTTCTGCGTGACAACATTCCGCCTTATGTCGCAAAATTCGTAAGCAAATGTTTGGAATCGCTCATCTGGGACTTTATGCCGCACCCGTCGTATTCTCCGAACGTTGCTCTTTTTGATTACTGGTTGTTCCAACGGAACCAGCACGATTGGACAGTTCATCGGTTCATTTATTTCGGAGAAATCGAAAATTGGCTCCTAACTTAGATTGCCAATAAAGATGAAACATTTTTTCGATATTTGCTTCGAAAATTACCTGAGAGTTGGGCAAAAGTAGTAACCAGCGATGCAAAATAGTTTCATTTGTTTTGAAATAAATGCATTTTTGACCACAGAAAAAAAAAACAACTAATTTGTGTAAAAAAAAAAACAACAACATTCAATTGACCATAGTGGGAGAGAGGGCAGAATTTCTGCAGTATTGGTGTGCTAGAGACCCTCGTGCTAAATACTGGTCGCGTCCGGAAGTTTACTCTACAGCCCTGGGCCCTATAGAAATATATGGCCCAGATAAGTGTCTTGGTATAGGCACCATTGGCCCAAAATGGGTCACTATACTATTTACTTAGATACCATTGGATTAACTATATAACAAGTTATTTGTTGTTTGTAAGACTTGCTAAATGTTTCTTATTTCTTTTAAAAATATACTCGTATTTTTGTTTTTTTGTTTTTTTTTGGTAAAAATCTTGCAATTACGTGAGATGAAAATTTTAATTTCAATTTCACCAACGCCATCATTGGTTTTTCTTATTAAACTTTGAATTTTCGTTGCGGGCAAACAAGCAAAAGCACGTACACACGTATCGAAAGAGCAAAATGATATATGTACTCCTAATTTGTTTACATCCATACTGAAATGCACTTCATCCATGGATTTAATATGATTCAGCTCATCTTGCAACACAGAGAATGAAATTTTGCACACATGAGGAAGTTAAATTATGTGCGGATCTGCCTTCCTTCTCAGCTTCGGTTTGATTTGTAAGTAATTGTATGGATGTACGATATATCTATATATATATAAATAGCGTTCAACAAATTCAAATGAAATTACGCCTTTCATTGAACTTGAAAAAAGTGACTTGAATAATAACAATTTTCACTAGCAAAGTTGTGCACTGAAGCAGCAACTCGCCCACGACTTTATGTACTTACATGTATGAAAGCGCATATTAATAGATACATACGTATATGTGTATAGATACTCGTAGATACTCGTGTAAGACAACAGCCAATCCGAAAATGGCATTTAAATGTCACGCAGGGAAACTGTTGATGTGCCGTGTGAATGCTACTTTGCTTGTGCAACTCACATGCAAATCAAATTAACAGTAATGCAAAAAGTGGAAATGTGAACAGTGTCTTCAATGGAAGCGGTGCCGGCGGTTTCATGACCGCGAGTAAATGGCAAATGTAAAGTTGGTAGTTCTGCTGTCAACATCGTCAAAGCGTTGATTGCATTTACGCGTAACGAAGGCCTTAGACAAGCTCTTAGTGTTAATAAAGGACCTATGCAGTCACATATTGTATTTGTAAGTATGTATTGCTCAGTGTGTATCTCAAAGAACTTAAAGTATTTTTGCACATACAGACAGCAGCCAACTGAAAACAAGCGCAGTTCATAACTAGCACCATCTATATTTTGTACTTATTTGAACTTAAAGACACTTAACATTATATTCAGAAAATGATGTTATTGAGTATTGAAAAGCATCACATAAGCTAAATAATAAGCAGCAAAATATTGAATCATCCTTTACAAAACATGTACATCGTTAAACTACGAATATACTCGATTTACATATATATCATATAATTTAGAATATGAGGAGAACAGTTTAATTTACTATAAAATCAGTGGCGAGTCGAAGTAAGATATGGAGATGAAGATATATGGATATGGATATGAAAACATAGCACAGACCTACAAATACCGGGGTCATGTCAGTTGTTGGAAGTAATTTGCTGCGTAGAATCCGAATCCGTTGTCAAAAAACGGCGTTTTTTCCTATATTTGAGGTAATGTACATTGTGCAAAAAAATTGTATGGTGTGTCTGTCTAATTACATCATTTAGTAATACTCTTATTACGTCCGTGCTATAAGACGTCTATTTAATTACTGAATGTTCGAGTGTATTTCATTCTCACACTACTTCACATACATTTCACTTATACTAATACTTATAATTAAATACTACCATGGTGCTGCCAGATTGTACCAACGATACCACATCTCTCGCCCACTTATTTTGGTGCTAGTCTTGGTACCGCAGTGGAGTCTTCTTGGACCGTGTAGAACAACGTAGTGTAACTTCATTGGATGATGGTGATGAATTCCGAGGTGGTGGTGGTGTCACCACCGTTTCTGATGCAATTCCAATATTACTTATCGCCGGTTGTTCGTTCTCACCATATGATATGGGTGGTGTCATGTTGTTTGCTAATGGAACAGGCAAACCCTGACACTGCTGCTGTTCATTTTGATCGCTCAGTTGTGATTGTTCAACTGAGTCACCAACCTTAGAAAGTTGGTCTACATGACGTTTCCAGGTTCGTTGGTCATCTAGACGAATCTGGTAGTGTAAGTTGCCTTGTTGCTCTATCACTCTACCGAACAGCCATTTATCTCTGCCCAAATAGTCACGAGCCGCCACTCTTTCTCCCAGGGTAAAATATTTCTCTGCTTTCATTAGATCGTGATGTGATTTCTCGTTTTGCGGTAACATCAGTTCTAGTCGAGATTGTATCTGCCGCCCAAACATTAGAATAGATGGAGATTTGCCCGTGGCAGGATGAATAGTTCTACGATAAGCCGTTAATATTTTTGGAAGTTTTGAGCCAATGTTGCTGGCCGTGCACTTTGAAGCTTTCAATTTTTTTTTAAAAGTTTGAACAAATCTTTCTGCTTGAACATTTGTAGCGGGATGATATGGAGCTCCTTGAAGATGACTAACTCCATTAATCTTTAGAAATTGTTTAAATTGATGTGCGTTGAATTGTGTGCCATGATCGCTGACTAATTGTTCAGGTGTACCAAAAGTTCCAAAAATTTCCCTACACTTGTCAATCGTAGTTTGTGTAGTCATGTTGGGTACCATGTGTACCTCAGGCCATTTACTATATGCATCAACCAACACAAATAGATACTTGCCCAAGAATGGTCCTGCATAGTCAACGTGCACTCTCTCAAATGGTTTTTTAGCCAGATGCCATCTATGCGTTGTAACTTTCTTCGGGTCTGCGCGCGTAACTTGACAAGCGCTGCAGTTCGATACCATATTTTCAATTTCTTTGTCCATTTGATACCACCAACAATAGCTTCTTGCTAAAGTTTTCATTTTAGTTATGCCGAAATGAGCAGAGTGTAGCTCATCCAAAACTCTTTGCCGTAACGGTTCTGGCACGTACACTCGTATGCCGCGCATAACACACCCGTTGTGCAGGCTAAATTCTGTTGTTGCAATTCCGAATCGATCTTTCGGTGAAGCTTCTCGCCCAAACTTGAGACAATTGAGCAACACTTTGATTTCTTTATCCTTCATGGTTGCCTCTCTTAGTTCCGCAACCGTTACTGGTAAATTATCCAATATCTCTTCTTCAATTATGTCGACCTCTTCTCTGAACCTGTACTCGTCTTTACTTGGTAGACGGGATAACGCATCTGTATTTGCGTTCTCCTTTGATCGTTTGAATCGAACTTCGTAGTCAAAATGTTCAAGATAAATCGCATAATGTTGCATACGTGTAGCTGACAATATTGGTAGACCTTTATCTGGAGCAAAAATTTGAGCTATGGCTTTATTGTCCGTTACTAATGTAAACTTTTTTCCGTACAGGTATTGATAAAATTTACGAACGCCATAAATTACTGCGTATGCCTCCTTGTCAATTTAACTGTACCTTTGTTGCACCTTACTCAATGTCTGTGATGCGAACTGTAATGGCTTCTCAGTGCCATCAGGATACTCATGACTGAGCACTGCTACAACTCCAATTGGGCTTGCATCTACTTCCAAAACTACAGGTACCTTTGGGTCGTAGTGCGTTACAACAATGTTACTTAGCATTTGCTGTTTAATGTCACGAACCGCCTGTTCGCATTGCTTATTAAACACAAATTTAACTCCATCTTGTAGGAGTTGATTTAATGGATACGTTATCCTGCTTAAATTCTTCACGAATCTGCCGTAATAGTTAATCAGACCAAGAAATGCACGAACTTCCTCTTTGTTGGTCGGCATCTTCATGTCTTGTATGGCATCGACTTTGCTTTGTAATCGATGGATGCCATCTTTGCCAATCAAGTAACCACAATACTCGATACTGTTCTTCATTATTTCGCATTTAGCCCAGTTTACACGCATGTTGTGTTTGTCCAAACGACGAAATACTTCCTCCAGTCGCTGTATATGAATCTTATCATTTTCTGCCGTGATTTTGATATCATCCAAAAATACCGATACCAAAGGTATGTCACCAAATACCTGTTCCATTAAGCGCTGCCATTTTGCTGGATCACTTGCCACACCATACATCAAACGAGTGGGTTGATATAGGCCTTTATGCGTATTCAATGTCAGAAAATGTCTGTGCTTCAGAATGTACCTCTAACTGTAGATACGCTTGCGATAAATCAATTTTAGAAATTTTTTCACCTTCTTATAAATTGCTAAACAGCTCGTCGATTGTAGGTATAGGATGTCTGTCTATAAACAATTCCGGGTTTAATGTAACCTTGTAATCGCCACATATGCGCACAGCTCCGTTGCGTTTACGCACGACCACAATCGGCGTGGCCCATTCGCTCTTGTCTACTTTCACCAATAGACCGTCTGCCACCTGATTGTTGAGCTCTTTTTCTACAGCTTCCCACAAAGGAAATGCTACAAGCCTTGCTTTAAGGAACTTTGACGTAGCAGTCGGTTTCAGATAAAGATGAGCTTGCATATCTTCAGTTTTTCCCATAGACTCTGAAAATACTCTAGGATGCTTTTCTCTCAGCATTCGCTCAATCGAAATCTGTGTACAATTTGTTGCGATACAATTTATCTTTTGATTAACTTGCAGTTGATTGGTGAGAACCTTAGACCAATCCAATTTTAACTCACGCAGCCATTCGCGTCCTAGAAATGGTTTGCAATTTGATCTCACAATGTAGAGTTTTGCGCCAGTCGTACCCTTGTCTGTGCGAACTTGCGCGGTAACATATCCTACACAGTCTAACGCCACTCCGCAGTAGCTTACCAACTCTATATCAGCCTTGCTGACTTTTGTTTTTGGAAAATACTTCTTTGCTTCCTCCAAGTTGATAATTGATACCGGCGAGCCCGTGTCGACTTCGAATAGTATAGTTTGGCCGTTTACGTTGCAATTGTAAACCACTTTAGCCCTTTTTGTTCTCTGATCGTCAATATTGCTTATATGTTTCCTTTCTTTCAAACACATTAATAATAATGGCAATTAACAATAATGGCATTTTGCTTCTTTAAATTTGCACTCATTCGCTGAACGATTAGCATTACCACAACGAAAACATTTCTTTGTATTTTGTTTTTGCTTTTAATCGTCATTCTTTTTGACATGATTCCTTTTAGTCTGCATTCTGTGCACACTTGTTGTCTTTTTTTTTGCACCTTCTTGTATACACGTATTAAGTTCTTCACTTCCTCTTTCCACTGCTTCGAACACGATCGCTATGTTGACTGCTTCGTCCAAGGTCAACGTTGTCTTTTCCAACAATCGACTTTGCAGCCGCCGATTTGTTAAACCAAACACAAATTGATTACGTAGTGCAGTATTCAAATAGTTACCAAAGTTACAATTTGTAGATAGGCGTCTCCATGCCGTCAAAAACTCACCGCATGACTCGCTGTCCTTTTCTTTGCGCATGTTGAAACGGTAGTTTTCTAAGATTTCGTTTGGCTTGGGGTTGAAATGATTTTCCAACACATCCACAATGCACTTGAAATCCAACTCCTCAGGACTGTAAGGTGCTAACTTGTCGCAAAGCACGTTGTATGTACTCGCTCCTAAATAATACAAAAGCATTTTTGACTTTTTCCTTTGGTCGCAATTGAAGAATTCCATTGCCGGCTCCAGACGCTTCACTCATCGTGAAAATGTTGTAGCATGTGGATCGAAGGCGTCGAAATTAAAAAATGCCGTATTCGCCATGTTGCTGCTGCTTTGTTGCTCAGCGTCTTTCGACATTCCTTTAATTTCACTTTTCTTTAAGCTTTGCACTGTAATGTAAACGTGCACGCGTTTTTTTTTTCGTTTTGACTCGTCGTCAGTTATTACGTCCGTGCTATAAGACGTCTATTTAATTACTGAATGTTCGAGTGTATGTTCTGTATATTTCATTCTCACACTACTTCACAGACATTTCACTTATACTAATACTTATAATTAAATACTACCATGGTGCTGCCGGATTGTACCAACGGTACCACAACTCTTACCCTTTATTTTGAGAGTTCAAGAGATCAAATACGATTTTTTCTCGCAAAGTTATGGCTATTTGAAGTTCGACATCATAACCCGGGTACATAACCTCAAATATCTCAAAATCTTGACGTGATGGACCAAATCTGACCCCGGTTTCGGATTCGGCTGTATTCGATGATGTCAGGTCCCAGACTTTGCGATATACAACAGGACCAAGAATATCAGCGTCTATAAATTTTTATCTTCGTTCGACCGAGGGCTTTACTTGTAATTGACTTGCTGAGCCGATTAGCTAGCGTGATTCTGATATTCATGTTAAAGTTTTTGTTGTTGGTTATCTCTATTAGACAAAGTTTTGCACAACATTGAAGTGAACACCAAATAATGCGCCTGATGCACGTTTACCGCACCAATTTCCATTCGACGTTTTATATTGTATATGGTCTATTTGGAAAATGTATCCAATCCACTAACATTTCTGGCCTACCATTAAGACCATCCGAACTTTATAATTAGTTCTCTTACTATATAATACAGATATATGTCAATAGCAACACAACGCAATTTATTTACATACATGCTACAAACTTTAGCATTAATCAAGCAGAAATGTATGCTGACAACCTCTCATTCCCTTTCTCTCCCAATCATCGATCATGCCACGCACTAATCTATTTTATTCGTATGCGGTACACTACTTATCTGCAGCCCATTGAAAATGCATTTTCAATGCAAGAAGAGAGACACACACACACAAATAGAATTATACAAATATTACTCACATGTTCTTGTTGTTCTTGTTTGCTGCTATGTCTTACACAACATCGTTTTTAAAAGCTTTTGATTACCTTTACTTCGTATATTTATTTGATTCTGCGTTTTTTTAACTCTAACCAATTTTTTTTTCTTTCTCGTTTACAAAATCAATTATGCCATTTATTCTGTTACGTTGAGTTAGCCATAAGGCCAAAATATGATTGATACTTGTTATTTCACATTTAATTCTTTTATTTTTTCTCGATTTACACCAATTTTTCAAAACTAAACATTTATTCACTTAAAACAGTGTCACTCACATATGTTATGACTGATGTGCTCTCTCTTTTCCTTGCTCTCCTCATCATCGTTCCAAGCTTCTTTTTAACTTCGTATATTTATTTCACTTAAATGCTGCGAATGTCAACTCGAACCAAATCTTTCTTTCTCGCTTACAGAATCAATTATCCCATTTCAATTATCCCATTTCCTATGCTGAGTTGGCCATAAGGCCAAATTTCTCAAAATGGGATATTTTATTTTATTTTATATATATATATATATATTTTTATTTTTTATTTT
The DNA here is from genome assembly GCA_035044765.1 of Leucophenga montana. Lineage (NCBI taxonomy): Eukaryota > Metazoa > Arthropoda > Insecta > Diptera > Drosophilidae > Leucophenga > Leucophenga montana. Next base: position 190,790 of record JAWNNQ010001415.1, on the reverse strand, counting down.
TCTACGATTCATAGCAATTTTTCAAAACTTTAAATTTAATCGCATGAACATTTGATAAAGTGTTTAGTGTTTGTTCTAACAGTGGAAAAGTTTTTGCCTCACCCTAAAGCAATTTTGAAAAGCAGACAGTGGAACTGGGCTATAATGCGACTATCAAAACACTACAGAATAGCGTCTGTCTATATGACGCTACACGCATGGCAGGATAGGGTCGTTTGCAGAAGTCCACATTAATAGGGAAAGTTACTGATTGCCATTCACTTGGCTATGGCCAAAAACGGTTCTTAGGACACGTATCTCTTTAATATCCATTCCAAGGTATAAAATTTGTGAGAATACAACGCCCTATCTTTAACGGTTGGCGGGGTGGTTATGGTTGCGGCCACCACAAAGCTTTCACCACTGAACACACAGAAAGAATCGTCTTTTGATAACGACCCCCCGGGACAACGTCCGAGTGGGCAACCGACTATGCGTTGGAAATAATAAGTCTGGGACGTCCTCTACAAACTTTTTAGTAACAATAACTGACACCAGCGATATTGGTGCGCCTTCCTACGTGTGACCATGACCGATAAAGCGCCAATAAAGTAAGTTAATAAGTAAATTATTATACTGAGGACGCGGTGAGCTCTTTGATTAACTTGAATTAATTTATTTTAACAAATTTATTTAAAAAATATACTGTAACAAATTTTCAAGATAACGGCCAAATATATATTACGCAATAACTAAACAACGACTTTAACACTGAACTTTTCTAACGGTGGCCAAATAAAAATTTGGCCATATTGTTTTTCACTTCACATAATTGGTTTTGAAACTTTTCGACGATCCGATTGGGCTGCGGTGTGTTCTGTTTCAATGAAAATTGTTTGTCGAATGTCAGTAAAATGTCACGAGAATTCATTTTTGTATATATAGGCTTTATTCGCCATACTTACGACATTTTTCATAGTGCTTTCATCGACGATCGTCTTTGTGTTTTCTTTAGCGGCGTCAGTTACTTGCTGTTTCATCAATGCATTTCCCTCTGTTAGATTAATTAGCTGCTTAGATTTTTCCTTCATGTTTTTAGTCACATATTCAATAAATGGCGAGGCCCTTAGACGATTGAACAGTCCAACTTTTCCCGCCATCACAAAAGGATTTCTTTTTGAATAAAAGAAACTGCAAATGCCTCCCAAAGTGGAAAAACAATATTTTCCTTTGAAAATTAAAAACGAATAAGGCATAACAACAAAAATGTTTCCTTATATAGACAAATTTTCACTTTCCACGCTTGCTATGTTTTATATGTTTTATATAGAATTGAATGCTACATTTGCTATGTTTCATATAGACGGAAGCTCTTTTAAAATTAGAAAATCGTGAATATAAATGTATATGATGAATACATAATTATTTGTTTATAGTAAGTTATTATTTGTCTATTATTTATAAACATAAATTTCATTGTAAAGTTTTTAGTAAAATCGGTATTTGCTGTTTACTTAAGTAATATCTGCTGAGAAATATCTGCTGCATATTTTGGTTAACAAAAATTAAATGGAAAAGAAACGGTCATAGTGGCAAAACGAGTCAAACATTGCCAATATGTCACTCCAGTCGATTCCCCTGTTATCGAAACGAAAGGTCACCTTGCGCAAACATAGTTTAAAACTATGCTATCAATAGAATAATAAATTTGTCACGGAGCTTGCAACGCATTCAAGGAAGCATCGGAGACCCCATAATATATATATTTTCGTGATCAACACACGCGACGAGACGAGTCGATCTAGCCATGTTTGTCTGCCTTTGCTTTGCTGTCCGCCCTACTCCCTCAATCTTTGGTATGTAGACTTTTTGGAACCAGAAGCAACTAAAAAACTCAAAACTCTCCGCGATTTACCCACCAAAATTGACCCGAACTGTTTAAAAAAAAAACACATTTTTATGCATTTTATTACAAATGTTTATTATCGCCTTCAAAATAGGCTCCTTTTGAGTCAATACAAGAATGGCAACGGTTAATCCAATTTCCATACACTTGTTATACGCATCGGCCGGGCTAGCACTTAGTTCCTTCAACGAATTTTTTTTTATTTAAGTTTCAGAAACAGAAAAAAGTCACAGAGTGCCAAATCTGGTGAATACGGAGAGTGAATGATTTTCTCTTGCGTATTTATATATAGATGTCGCTCAAATGGCTTAAAACTTTTGAGATACAATGCGAATACGCATTTTTTGAGTATTACTTAAAAGTTATGGAATGTGCGTCAAAAAGTTTCAAGTAATAAAAAAGCAAGTAATTCAAACATGTGCACCTAAATAGCACATGTTTGTTTTATAGGGTTTTTCAAAAGGGACATTTAAATTTTTTTCAGGATATGTCAATGTCAAAGCCTCAGGCAAAGTTTACATTTTCATCATGGTGAAGTTGACGAAATTATTAAAAATTAATATTGAAATTTTGAGTCAGTGGTCGCAACTCCAAGAGCGCAACTTTTAAGAAAAATCATCTTCAGCGATGCAGTCTTTTTTTCGCATTATGGCTTTGTCAATAAACCAAAAAATGCGTATAATATATCAACTGTCAAGTTTAGTTTTCCTAAAATGATACAGTTTTTCATGAAGAATCATGAAAGTTGGAAGTAGAAGTGTATGGGGGATTGTATAAGAGGGAATCACACCAATTTATCAATATATGTGAAGCAATTATCATAAGAAGCAACTATATTAAATTTTAAGTTGGAATATACTGTAATAAGAAAGTTTTCATACAAAATTCTAAAAGTAGTAGGCGGTAAGTTTCTACACGCTTCTTGATATTTATGGGAAGCGACCGTTCATAAGAAGTTTTTCAAGTCAGATATCAAGTCGATATTGATTTTAGCAAAAACGTTTTCCATAGGCAAAGGCAAAATTTGGCTTTGTTGTTTGTATTAGGGCTTACCCCAAAACGTGGGGGATCAGTAGAAGCCACTTTTAAGGTGGTATTGACCGCAATAAAAAAAATTTTTCATAGAAAAAGTTTTAAGTGGGTGGCTGGTTTGCATGGGGGCTAGCCCAAAAAAGTGTGTGTATGGGCACTCCAATAAACTGCATTAAAAATAAGTCTCTGTGCCGACTTAGAACTGGATATCTTACAAATTGTTTAACAAATGGTTAAATGCTCAACAACGTCCAGACAGACAGACGGAGAGGCATACAGACAGGCGGACATAGCTAAATTGACACGACCCGTTGAGCTGATATATATATATATATATATATATATATATATATATATATATATATATATATATATATATATATATATATATATATATATATATATATATATATATATATATTTATGGGGTCTACTCCTTTAATGTGTACAAACTTCAGACAAAAAAATCAAATACAATAAATTGAAAGTAGAAACTAATATTTCTCATGGTTCGAAGATCATTTTCAATCGATGCCACACACACTATACTGATGCGATATATCCATGTAATGGTTAAATGAAGCAATGAAGCTGAACAATTGACTAGCTCACATAAATGTGGCGCGACTGGAGTAGATTTATAAAAAGTTTCGTTTCCGTGGAATTCACTTTGTAAATATTACAAGGGGATCTAGCCGCCTGTAACGTTACATATTTCAGACAAACTAAGTGTACCATTTCACACTAAGCGCCATTTCACGACTTGCCTATATCTTTATAGCTCATTTTTTTTTTTGACCATAAAACGTATTACCCAGATCGACCACCCAATAAATATGTTTCAAAGATATTAGTTTTAGAGCTGCCAACTTGACGTCACATTTTCGATAGCAAAATCACAACAAAAACAAAACAAATTTTTATTAACATTTTGGCACCATGGAACGCAAACATGCATATTATATTCATGGATTGGAAGATATTTTGTTTCTACTGTAATTTTTTCACTCTCATCCATTTTATTTATGTTCCAATTTATACATTTCATGTGTTTACATTTGTGCAAATACATTGACTGTCCACCTTTTCAGAATTTAGCAGCTGTTGAACTCAACCGAAAAAATGAGGCAAAAGCAACACATTTTTCAACGATAAAAGCCCAAAAAATCGATTTCTACTACAGGGCTACTCGAATTCGATTTAGTGCTATTGTACAGTTGTGAAATTTTCTACAAAATATAGTTTTGCAGCAATGACATATTTTGGTAATATGTATTTTCCAATATATTTGTAAGTCGTGCAAATGATATCAATTATTATTGAGTAGTATTGTCTTCATGTAGTTCAAGAAGAAATATAACACTCATATGCTTACAAAAAGTTTACATGCTCTATTTTGTGTCTGTGGTCATCGTTGCAAAGCGCTGCTGATAATTTAATTAATTATGCGAGCAAACGTTAATTAAACGTGCACGCTACTCTGCGTATTTGTATGTATGTGCAAAGTGTATACGCCATTCGTATAGCGAACAACAACAACAACTCAACATAGAGATACGGACAATAATGGATGGGACGCTCATCGAAGACATCGAACAGCATAGCTTCATCTTCACTTACTTACTTAGTTCTGTGGCGCTACAATCTATTTATTGGTTTTGGCCGCACGTTCCAGCCGCTATAGTCTTCTGCGCGTTGCTGCCAATTGTTGTTAATCCCAAATTTATAGATGTCTTCCCAGGCTTGGTCTTCCAACGCATGCTTTGTTACCCTCTCGGACGTTTTTCACCAATTATGTTTTGGTTTCCAATATAAACCCCTGTGCTCGAGCTCCAGATTAGATGATAAGCCCTTTGCAGTCGTTGAAATTCTATGCGCAGGTTATCGATCTGATCAAATATACATATATTTTATTGTATTGTAAAACATTAACGTCGGGTGGGTTTGTTTGAGGTTACTCCAAAAAATGAGCGGAACAGGTCCATTAGCATATGAGTGTGAATCAACCATCCATAAAAAGCCACCATATTTCAAGCTGATATTGACTTTAATAAAGAAGTTTTTCATACAAATGCATAAAAGTGAGCGGTAGGCTTGTATGGGGGCTAACCTAAAAAATGGGCTTGGCATGTCTTTTTTGATATTCTATTAAACTGCAATAAAAAAAATTCTATGTGCTAAATTACAAAAAATTACCGGATCTTAAAAATTGGTGTTCAAAAATGCGTAACAACATCCAGACAGACAGACAGACAGACAAGACATGACTAGATCGACTAGACTCGACTCGTCGAGCTGATCAAGAATATATTATTATATACTTTATGCGGTATACAATACCTACTTTAATATACGTTATAAACTTTCAAATTGCTAATACCATTTCACACTATGTGTGACTAGTATGAAAACTACAAGAAAAAACGTTAACTTAAGTAAAACCGAAGCATTAATGTCATACTTTTCATACAAAAGAATAGCTTTAATTGTTAAGCAATATCCTTTTCAACACTTCCAAGGTGTCTTTCGAAGAAATGAAATAATAATATTTTTGTTGTTATTAGTTTATTTGCTTTTTTTTTGGGTTCTCCAAAAATACATAATTTTTTTGTTTATAAATTTTTCATCTAAAAGGTATATACCGAAATTTTGCAGATTAAAGTAACAATAAAAACGTTTAATGCTATCCATGATATCTTGCATTTAACGCCACAAGAATTGCTGGTGAAATTCCTCGTGCTTTGCTTCCGAATGGTATATTTCTTGACTATTGCATGCATATGAGTTCCGGCAATTACACATCAAGTTGCAACTACGTTGCTGCTGTTGCTGTTGCTGCAGTTGCAGTTGCTGCAATTTAAAAACATTTTCAACTGCTCTCTTGGATAAAAATTCATATTTTTGTTGAAGCGTTAGAAATTCTGACTTTCCAGGTCCATTACAGTAGTCTAGAGCGCTGAATTGATCTAAGTCAATTAGAGCAAGCCAAAAATTTATGGAATGAAGATTTTCCTCAGCTACAGCAGAAAATTTTGAAGATTTTTCGTCATGATTAGTATCGATATCACTTATACCATCAATACAATCATTTGCAACTTTAGTATCCTCTGGATCACTGAGTTCAATAGCATCAGTTATGCGTTTATTGTTTTCAATAAACGCATATTGTTATTATCTATGAACCAGCGAGTGTTAATGAGAGATCTAACTTAAGGACTACAGCTATACTCACATTTCCAATCACCTGCATTAATTTAAGTTGATTGATATTATGTGTACATTGGTAAATATATAAATTTTCCAACATATCCAAACTCTTTGCCTTTTTAATCAATGCCTTGGCACATTCCTCGGTTATGGAATTAAGTAGATACTTATTACCAAACTCCGCCAGATTTAATATAATATCGACACTGTGCTTTTCTAGCTTTTCGATATCATAGCTATAGATATACTCTCGAAAATATTCAAAGACTTCCTTTTCCACATCTTTGATAACCACCTCGCCGGAAACAGCTTCCTGATAGTCACCATATAGCATGCGCTCAAACACCTTAGAAGCACAGCTAAAGATCAATTTGCAACAATGAAAGGTTGTGGCACCATCCTCGTTCTCAACTATGAACTTGCAATCGGCGTGATCCGCCGATGTTGCGAGGTTTTGGAATGGAGAACGCAACCTTTGAGTTACACGACAGCGTGTAAATATTTTGTTTAATGCTTTTTGGAAAAATTTTTTTTTTTACTTACCACTGATCCATTTTAACTGCAGATATTTGTTACTTGATTGTGACATTCGACATAAATTTCAAAAACTATTGTAATAATTCGAGATTTACAATATGCTCGGTTTTTTTTTAACATTTTATAAAATAACAAGACCAAAACAAAAAAGGAGCTAGATGGGGGCTACCCCAAAAAATGGGTGGTACATGCGCATTAAATGACCATTTATGAAACGATTATCTGTAAGATGCCACCATATCGAATTTCAAGTTGATATTGACGTTTTTCATAAAAATGCTTAAAAATGATCTGTGGTTTTATATATCACTACATCAAAAAAGTAGGCGGGACAAGCAGTTGTCCATTAAAATCCACTAAATCGAATTTCAAGCAAATACTGGTTTAAATAAAGCATTTTTTTATAAAAAACACAAAAGTGGGAGATGAGTTAGTATGGGGCCTACCCCAAAAAGTGGGCGGGGCACGCTCATTTGTGTATGTATGTTAAGCGGCTATTCATAAAAAGGCACCGTCTATGTTTATTATGTTGATATTGACTACAATAAAAAAGTATTTCATATAAAAAGTGAAAAGTGGGCGGTCGGTTTGTATGGGGACTCAACCTTGATACTTTATTAAACTGCAATAATTAGAAGGGTGTGTGCAAATTTTCAACTGGATAGCATTAAAAATTGGTGCCCAAAAAATACGCAACAACATACAGACAGACAGACAAACGGACGGACATGACTAGATCGACTCGTCTCGTCGAGCTGATCGAGAATATATATACTTTATGGGGTCTACGATGCCTCCTTTAATGCGTTACAAACATTCAGATAAACTGATAATACCATTTCACACTATGTGTGAATGGTATGATGAAAGATATAATCTATAAAAAAAATTGCGATTAACATTTTCGAACAAAATGAGGCCAATTTTTCCGGCTCCTGTTGCTGCTGCTTCTGGTGTTCTGGTGCTATTTGAACCATCCACAATATTCACGCCGTCGATGTTGTCATTCACTATAACTTTAATACATACTCGTATATACTTAGCCATTATCCTTGTGTCGTCCGTCTTGCTTCGCGTCTGTCTGCACTTGTCGTCGTCTGTGCTTAAGTTCATTCATTGTTTTTTATTTGCCCGGCCGTGTAAGGACAGCCACCCAGTTGACTTTACTTGGCATTGTTTGGCATTCGTGTGCTTAGCGTTTATAGCGCGCCTGAATGCACGCTACAACTAAATTTACTTAGATTCCTTACAACTGACGCACACCCACTCAGCGAACAGGCTAAGGACTTCTCAGCCAACCACCCACTTATCCGGCTGCCATACAGTAAATATCTAATTTATTTGTAACGCACACAAAGCTAAGCACTGACAGTAACTTGTTCCACTGTGCGACGCGGTGCGATTGCGACGAAAAGTAGCAGATTTGTATGGTAAGAATATGCTGCCGGCAGGGTGCTTCGGTTGCCGCTTGTTCCTGATGGAAGGGCTGGCAAGGGAAGGGTAGGGAAGGGTTCAGTGTTAGCTGACGGGATGCTGCACAGTCAGTTGTGCTTAGTACTGTTGTCATACGCGCTTATGAGCTTGACCTTGACATTGTCACTAAAAACGCTGATAAACTAAGCCCTAATCCACTGGAATTATGTACATTCGGCACTTGCAGACAAAGTACACTGCGTTAGATTTTTTAGATAGAGTGAACGAATGAAACATATACATTTAGATACTTAAACACAAACACTATGCCCGAAAGAGATGCAGAATTGTTTAGTATTATGTGCAGGGACTTGAAACAATCAGAATTTTTCGATTGCTCCGCTCATTGAGTTTCTTGCTCCGCACCGAAAAAAAATATAATTTATATACCATGTACCCGTAGGGTAAAAGAGTACATTACGTTTGTAAAAATGTATGTAACAGGCAGAAGGAGTCGTGCCAGAACCTATAAAGTATATAAGGCTGTTCACGACACTCAGCTTCGCACTTGCATACTTTTTTCGAACTGCACAACAACAAAGTATACTGACGAGAAAATTTCCCAAGTGTCTAAACTCAGGCCTTGCTTACAAAGCTTTCAGCTTTCAGGGTTTAGCAACAAAGTGGTAGCACTGGCAAAATGGTAGTACTTTCGTGGTATTTTTTAGTAGAAATAGCAACGAAGTGCCAAAAATGATAGAAGGAGAATAAAGACAAAAGAAAACTTGAAGTCTGATTAGTGTCAGTTATTTTTAATCGCATCTCTCGCAAACTGCAGAATTTGTTTTCCAGCAGTCCGAAGCAATTTTCGCAATAATAACTTCAGACTGCTGATTAAATCAACGCAACTTTCCTGTCTCCATAAGATATGAATTGCTTCTGCATGGCGAAAGCAGGAAATTTGACAGGGTATAGGCTGAATCTCCTGCAAGCCACTGCTCGCCACTATATATTTTCCTATATTTTCCTAATCATAATCTGCACTTGATCCCAGCAGCAGAGGGTTACTTTACGGATTTAGGAAGGAGTTCATACAATGCTTCTGTTGTTAATTTGAAAGTGTTACCTAATGACAGTGCTCTCTTGCTTTGTCAAGCGTCAGTCTGTCATTTTGTTTACAAGCCTACGGAAGAAAGTGGTGGCCCCATACAAATATTCGCTCAATTTTTAAGTATTTGCATGTAATTTTTTTTTTATTTGATTCTTAATTAAGCAAAAAATTTGAAATTAGAATTTTTTGTAAGTCAAACCTTAGAAAAGATATTATAAGAGCCCAGTGTTCATTCTTGTAAATAATCTCCCATAATTTGTCTCGACAGATGGTAACATACGTGTATGTCTAGATGAAGTAATAATAGACGTAAAATAAAATACTATAAGAAATTCTACATAAAAAAGTTAAGAAATAGAAATATTTTCTAAATAAATAAATATGTAAAATACACAAAATGCGCACATGCGCCGTATGTACTAGTTATATACGGTACACCGTATCCCAAACAAATATTTTTATCGAATGTATTAAACAAATGTACTCAGGCATTAGAGATAAACATTGTGTGTTTATGTAGCAATTGAAAGCAGATTAATAATAGTTTATGTTTTTTCCATTAAATTAAGATGTTGTGCATTCTACGTAGCTCTTCATTTCAGTGAAATCCATAGACTGCGTTTTATTTATCGATTTCATTTCGTAAGTAAGTTGCTGAACAATATTTACCCGGATCGAACCACCGTGACGGGGAGTCCCATTGGGGTGCACCCAATTTGGAGTTTTAATTTAATTTATTATCAAGTTTAACAAAATATCCCGCACCACTGAAGAATATAATCTAAAGTTCAGTGGTGCGGGTTCAAGTATTCGTTCAGGATCCACACGTGAATGTGGCACATCTACCTTTATGGTTGCCCCCTACAAACCCAACAGCCACATTTAGGATTTCGTTGAAAAAGTCAATATCAACTTGAAATGCATGACATGGGCTCAAGGGAAGAGCCTATTCTTCACAAAAGTGGTGGGATCGTCGTATTGTTATTATTTTTCTTTCTTCGCATGTAGAAAAATAAAATTTATAGTATTGTAATATATATTATTTAAAATTCGCCCATCAATTGTTTTACGAAGCGTTTGCGGTCCACAAGTATTCCATGTTCCAGGCTCCGCTCCGCTCAGAGTCCCTGATTGTAAGTAATTGTATGAATGAATGCGCGAATGAATACGCTGTATAAGTAAATAGAACAGCTGGAGTGCTGAGCTGAGCCACTGCCGTCCTCGTAGTTACTTCTCCTCGTCGTTCTCGTCATGGCTGACACCAATGAAATAAAAACCAGACAGAAAAAAAGTAAAGAAAACTCTCAAGAAAAGTCTATGGAAAATCGAAGAAAATTCGTTGAAATAAAAGAAATAAGCATGTATGTAGATATGTCATCGTTGTTATCGTCGTCTTCGTTGTCGCCTAAATGCTGCATAAAATCAATTTTCATTGTAATTGGCAACTTAAAGGCTTAAGCAGTTCAAGGATTTGATATTGGAAACACGTTGTCGCCATCGGCAAATAGCAACAAAGCATGAAGAAAATACAATATATTTATATGAGATATATTATATCGTACATATGTTTGAACGTGTGTCATTCCATTCAATTTCTTAAGAAGAAGAAGAAGCTATATGTATATATCGTAAAACATACATACATACTTATATCCAATGTTATCTACATTACCCAATAAGTATTCTTAAAATCTGGAATCAGTTTTGTATGGACTATGAAGTACTAATATTTGTAATTAATTCATTATATAACCGAATGTTTGATTTTTTCAACCACATAATTTCACTGAGAGCAAATTTAAGCTTGCGAGATACCCTGTATCTTGTTTCCACCTTATATTCTTTAGTGAACCAATCTGACCATAGAATTGATGAAAAATTAGAATTAATTACTATACTTATAAGCTTTTCATACAAAAACTCAAGATTTTGGGGCATGTAAACTATGGGACTATCCCCTAAAGTGGTCCGATCTGGGTATAAATGCAATATTTTTGTAAGTACCGCGTAAGGTACGCCAAAATTTAACATTTTCAGCTTAATTAAGAACAAAAATTGTTTACAAAATCTTATAAATGGGGGGTAAGTTTGTATGGGGGCTACGACTTGTTATGTCCCGAACTGGACGTAGGCGGTAAATATCATTATGATTTACTTAAGATTCCCAAATTTGGCAGTTCTACCATAATTAACAACAAACCAACAAAAAAAGTGATATACTAAAACATAAAAATGAGAGACAGGTTTGTATGGGCGCTACCCTTTAAAGTGGGGTTGGCATGTTCATTTAATATTTGTTAGCTGAAGAGGGAGAATGAGAGTCTAAATATTCAAATTTGTAGTCTCCATATCTTATAGTCTCCGAGATATGTTCGTTCAAACAGACGGTCGGGCAGACGGACGGACAGATGGACATCAGCTCATCTGCCGATGCTGATCAAGAATATGTATAATTTATAGGGTCTGCCACGCCTCCGTATCTCTGTTACACACATTTACCAAAACTTACTATATGTACATTTTGATCAACTTCAACGACTAGCCCTATTTCTCGCTGAATTGGTAAGTAAAAAAGCAAAATTGTCGCATCTAGGCCAAGGACAATCAGCAGGGGTTACAGTAAACTCCATTGCGTCCCCAAAAAATGATGTTTCGTGCGAATTTTGACTTGAAGTCGTCATTGGCCAGCTTGGCCGTATTTATGCCGAAATGAGGTCATATTCCATTAATTATGGTAAACTCTTAGCTTTCGTCCTATGCTCTTAGTTGTTGCATATGGCGTCAACAATGTATTTCCATCGATCTCAATTAATTGTTACATCGAATTTCGTTCAAGAAAGCTTTAGATTGGCCTTCATTTAGCGTAGTTCTCATCTATGTTTGCACGAGGTGGCCTAGTCGTCTGGATATCTGGGGACTCCACTGGAATGGCATATTGGCAATGTTTGAGTCGTTTGTCCACTGAGTATGACCGTTTCATTTCCATTTAATTTTTTCTGCTATTGGACTCATGTCATAATTTGAAATATTTGTTAACCAAAATATGCAGTAGATATTTCTCAGGCATTTATTGACACAAGGATGGAGTTTGGTGCAGATTCGGTCCGTGCGCCTAGACAGTATGTACGATCGCATAAGGCAAATACCGATTTTACTAAAAACTTTACAATGAAATTTATGTTTATAAATAATAGACAAATAATAACTTACTATAAACAAATAATTATGTATTCATCATATACATTCATATTCACGATTTTCTAATTTTAAAAGAGCTTCCGTCTATATGAAACATAGCAAATGTAGCATTCAATTCTATATAAAACATATAAAACATAGCAAGCGTGGAAAGTGAAAATTTGTCTATATAAGGAAACATTTTTGTTGTTATGCCTTATTCGTTTTTAATTTTCAAAGGAAAATATTGTTTTTCCACTTTGGGAGGCATTTGCAGTTTCTTTTATTCAAAAAGAAATCCTTTTGTGATGGCGGGAAAAGTTGGACTGTTCAATCGTCTAAGGGCCTCGCCATTCATTGAATATGTGACTAAAAATATGAAGGAAAAATCTAAGCAGCTAATTAATCTAACAGAGGGAAATGCATTGATGAAACAGCAAGTAACTGACGCCGCTAAAGAAAACACAAAGACGATCGTCGATGAAAGCACTATGAAAATTGTCGTAAGTATGGCGAATAAAGCCTATATATACAAAAATGAATTCTCGTGACATTTTACTGACATTCGACAAACAATTTTCATTGAAACAGAACACACCGCAGCCCAATCGGATCGTCGAAAAGTTTCAAAACCAATTATGTGAAGTGAAAAACAATATGGCCAAATTTTTATTTGGCCACCGTTAGAAAAGTTCAGTGTTAAAGTCGTTGTTTAGTTATTGCGTAATATATATTTGGCCGTTATCTTGAAAATTTGTTACAGTATATTTTTTAAATAAATTTGTTAAAATAAATTAATTCAAGTTAATCAAAGAGCTCACCGCGTCCTCAGTATAATAATTTACTTATTAACTTACTTTATTGGCGCTTTATCGGTCATGGTCACACGTAGGAAGGCGCACCAATATCGCTGGTGTCAGTTATTGTTACTAAAAAGTTTGTAGAGGACGTCCCAGACTTATTATTTCCAACGCATAGTCGGTTGCCCACTCGGACGTTGTCCCGGGGGGTCGTTATCAAAAGACGATTCTTTCTGTGTGTTCAGTGGTGAAAGCTTTGTGGTGGCCGCAACCATAACCACCCCGCCAACCGTTAAAGATAGGGCGTTGTATTCTCACAAATTTTATACCTTGGAATGGATATTAAAGAGATACGTGTCCTAAGAACCGTTTTTGGCCATAGCCAAGTGAATGGCAATCAGTAACTTTCCCTATTAATGTGGACTTCTGCAAACGACCCTATCCTGCCATGCGTGTAGCGTCATATAGACAGACGCTATTCTGTAGTGTTTTGATAGTCGCATTATAGCCCAGTTCCACTGTCTGCTTTTAAAAATTGCTTTAGGGTGAGGCAAAAACTTTTCCACTGTTAGAACAAACACTAAACACTTTATCAAATGTTCATGCGATTAAATTTAAAGTTTTGAAAAATTGCTATGAATCGTAGAAAAATAAAAAATAAAAATATATATATATATATATATATATATATATATATAAATAAAATAAAATATCCCATTTTGAGAAATTTGGCCTTATGGCTAACTCAGCATAGGAAATGGGATAATTGAAATGGGATAATTGATTCTGTAAGCGAGAAAGAAAGATTTGGTTCGAGTTGACATTCGCAGCATTTAAGTGAAATAAATATACGAAGTTAAAAAGAAGCTTGGAACGATGATGAGGAGAGCAAGGAAAAGAGAGAGCACATCAGTCATAACATATGTGAGTGACACTGTCTGTCTTTTTCCATGCATTGCAAATGCATATTCAGTGAGCTGAATATATTGTATTAGACGTCGCTCAGTGATTCGTGCGTGGCATGATCGATGCTAAGGAGACAAAAGGAATGAGAGCACAGCAGCATACGTTGCTGCTTGATTAGTGCGATTAGTTCGTTGTTTATATGAATATTAATTGTGTTTTGTTGCTACATTGACGTAAATTGAGAATATGCATAATTAAGAGTTCTAATTTTAAAGTATAGGCCTTTTATAGTAGCGAATTTGGTACATTTTACAAATAGACCATATATACTTTAAAATGTTGAATTGAAATTGCATACATTACGCAAACATGTACGTTATTTTTGGATGTCCCGTCACAACATAAATTGTTTGTTCAATAATGTGTAGAGGTTTCACCTCTAAATTTGCAGCTCCAAAAAATGGTTTTAATCTCTTTTGAAGGAAATGTTCAATAAGACTCAACATATCATCATTAAAAGATATAGTATTCAACGACGTGTCACACTGGTTTGTGTGGACTTTGGGTTGATTGATATTAGCCGGTGTGGAGTCGCATTTATGCCGAAACATAATCGAAATTTGGAACAATAGTGTGAAGTACACCATAGATAGCCAGAGCGGTTATTATTTTAACATAGTGAAGAAATTTTTACACCCTCCCATTGCATCCGCCAATAGATAATGGTCCATTAGTTCTGCCAGAGGGAAAATACAGCGTTTGGTGTACTTAACATACATCTAACATGTTTTCTTCGTAACTGAACTGAATATTGCAAAAGCAATCGTTATCTGATAGAATTTACAGGTCAGCTGTTTAGCGCTGATTGGTCATATTATTAAGTTAATCAGTGTCAATAAAGTTAGCAGACCAAGGTTTTAAAACTAATTGGTTTGTAAATGTGATAATTTTGTGTTCTAAATAAACATTTTGTGTTCGGCTCTAAAGCTCAATACTGAGATCGATGAACATTTTTTCTACCGAAAATACTTTCACTCAAAAAACGGGTGACAGAGAGGGTGCATTTCCATTATGTGTGGACTTTTCACCTAATAAATACCTGATTTTAATATTCCATGTTGATTTGCGAACACTGTTTTTTGTTTGTTTGACATAGCAGTAATGATTAAAAATTTCGGTGGCAAAAATTTTCATCGATCTCAGTATTGCGATTATAAAAGAAAAACAGTCTGGTTTGTTCATTTTCTGTTAAGTTATTGTAGTATTAAGTTGGCAGACCAATATAGCCATATGGGGAAAATATGATTATGAATATGCAATTTTGTAAAACTGGTTTTATGCTGCTTTGCTTTAAATATAAATTTGGTGCTCATTGCAAATATAAATAAAATTATGACCATTTCCAGCTAGCCACCTGAAATGTGGCAGATCATTGCATTGTTGAAATAATCTTAAAATATTACTAAATTACAAAATGTTAAATATTTAAAAACTAATGCTATAATCATCTTAACTAAACTGACAAAACTTGGGGAAGTTGCTCCAACTGATAAAATATGAAGGAAATGGTTTTTGACATTTCAAGAAATGCGATTTCGCATTGAAGACAAGCCTCGCTCTGAACAGCCAAAACAAAAAAAAAAAAAAAAAAGAGTTGGAAGAATTACTCAATGAAGATCAAAGTTGGAGGAGCATGCAGTTCGTTTTGGCAGTTCATCGGTTCATTTCTTTCGCAGAAATCGAAAATTGGCTCATAACTAGGAACGCCTCTAAAGACGAGACATTTTTTCGCGATAGAATTCGAATCTTGTCTAAGATGTGGGAAAAAGTAGTAACCCCCAGCCCTTCCAATCAAGTTTTTAGTTTTGATTTCATGCAACGTTATATATTTTTAGGTTTTCCAATTTGATGACAGCTTATAAGAACACAGAAAAGGTTTATTCTGTAATATAAAACTCGGTTTGTTCTAATATTCACTGAACACCTAAATCCATTGTACAAATAGTTAAAGTCAATTTGATATGGCCTCGTTAAAATTTGTTAACACGTATATGAAGTAGCCCATATCGTATACTATTTAGATGCAACATGAGCTATGCAACCAGTCATTAGCACCAAAAGCGTACTTTTAGACGCACGTGTGGTTTTCCCGATGTTCTAATGGAGAAATCGTGCTTGAAAAGTTCAAGAAGCCAAAACCAACAAGAGAAAATATGATGAAAATGAGACACATATACTTATATAGAGAGAAACAGAGATAGATATTTAGAGTAAGCTAAATTTCACTTTCAACCACAATAATTTCTCACTGGCCAGTTTACCTTGAAAAATTTTTACTACGTATATCGTCCTTTTGTTCTTACATTTACTTCTGCTTCGTCTTCGACAACAGCTCCTTGTAGCTCCAACAACAACAAACAAAAACAACAACACGCAAATTGCAGTGCTTAACGCTTATAGAGATTGTTGTTGTTATTGCTTTTTTGTGCTTATTAATTTATGAGCTCCCTGAAAGCTTTAAACGCATTATCCTTGCTTATTGTCGTATATCAAATTTAATGGCTACGAATTCAACTGTGCGCTTCGTTGGCTTGGCTTACACAAGATATTTTCTTTTTCCTGCCTTTTCATTTTCGTTTTTCATTCCACTTCCTCCACAGCCATTTTAAATTTTGATACTTTACTCATTTTTATGATTTGTGTAAAAAAAAAATACGATAATTTTTGAAATATTTCAGCTCATAACTTTCAAACTATGGAACCGATTTTAGAAAACTGAAAAATGATTTTTTGAACAATTATCTTTATTTTGATAGACGCGACGTCAGACAGATTTGCTACTCCTAACTGGAGCAATTGCTACAAAAAAAAAAAAAATGTGGAGCTGCTTTGAAAAAAAATAATTCAAATCGCGAAAAAGCAATCATTTAACAAATTTTTTCTTGTGAGATTTTCGAGTTTAGTAGACCAAAATCTAAAAGAAAACAAGAAATAACGCTAAAGACGAGTGTGCTCGACTTTAAGATACCCTGTACCTTGTTTCATGTTTGTTATATATCCGATCCAAATTGACCCGGACTGGTGGATTTAAACCTAACCGGTAAATCGAATCGGTAATTTATCTTCTTCTTAAGTTGGCTGTCGCTGACACTGTTTGAGCAGGATGCGATAATTAATCTATGTTCGACAACTGCTTGTTTACGACGCGAAAAGTTTGTATAGCGATTTTAAACATGGACAAAAAAGATTGAACAACTAGTTTGTTTGAAATTTTGTGTTTCCAATGGAATCATTCAAAATGTTACAAAAGTATTTTGAGGAATCTACTCTATCGAGAACGCAAATATTTGAGTGGCATAAAGCATTCAGTGAGTTTCGTGAAATCGTAGTAATCTTGCCTCCATTCATCTCTGTTAACGACAAAAACATCGAAAAATTGATGGAAATTGTGTTCGTTAATCGTCGTGTTGGCATTAGAAAGATGGCAGAAACACTCAATATCACTTATGGATCAACTCAACACATTTTGGTTTATGTTTTGAGTATGAAACGTGTCGCCGCCATACTCGTACAAAAAGACCTGAATTTGTTGCGTTTTTTGCACATTCCAGCTTGATTGTGACGGAGTTTTTGGCCAAACATGAAACAAATGTCATCACACAACCACCGTATTCACCAGATTTGGCACCCTGTAAATTTTCTCTGTT
Organism: Leucophenga montana; assembly: GCA_035044765.1. Taxonomy (NCBI): domain Eukaryota; kingdom Metazoa; phylum Arthropoda; class Insecta; order Diptera; family Drosophilidae; genus Leucophenga; species Leucophenga montana. The sequence continues at coordinate 173,015 of JAWNNQ010001415.1, read as the reverse complement.
TCCGAAACTGAAAGGAGCATATTTTGAAAGCGATAATAAAGATTTGTATTCAAATGCATAAAAATTTGGTTTTTTTAACAAATACGGGTCAATTTTGATGGTATATGTACCATATGTACCATATATTTGTATAGGGCTATATTTTATGGTGTTCCGAACTGGACCTAATTGAAAAATTTAAATAGAATAACCATAAGATTCACCAAATATGCCATTTCTAGCGCAATTAAAAACACTACCCCCTAAATTGAGAAGCGCATATTCAGGTAAATCACTTTATCTGCAGAGGAAAAAGGGGGCATCTAAGTACCTAAACTTAAAGTCTCCAGTTTCTACAGTTACGAAAAACTCGTCGTAACCGAATTCAAAATAGCTGCCCAAATTTTGAAAAATGGAAGTTGCCCAATGAACATTTTTTGTATGGGATTCGTTTAAAAAGAGTAATAGGCTAAATGTTTATATAACTCCGTATAGGCACAGAATTTTAATGCAAAGTACGCCAATTTCTATATCCAATTTAACATTTTAATTATAGTAAAAATTCATTCGAGTGATTAATGGCAAAAGTTAACCGATTTTTATATTTAATACATCTATTTTTTTTAAGAAGAAAAGTATGATAAATACATTGGGGTAGTCAAAAAAGTAGATACAAGTAGTCAGCGGCTGTCTGGTCTGACCAAGGAAGACACTCCGTTTCGGGTAGGCACAAAACTAGAAAAACGGAATAATATCGTTCTTTACACGCTTGGCTTATCAGCGGAATACCGTAGAATTGAAATTACTCCATATTTACGCATTTGTTTTGATTCGCTTTCCAATTGCCATTAATAGATATGAGAGACTTGCAATCTACATAAATAATGAAATTTAAAGAACTAAAGTTATTATTCAGAGATACTATTGGAGAAGATAAACTTCTCAAGACACCTCCTTTTTATGCCAATTTTGGTCATCCATAAAATTTCAGAATGGTAAAGTTTCGGAAAATATAATGATAATTAATTGCAAACTCATTTGCAATGAATTATCAGCAAAAAAAAAAAAAATTATGAAAATGTGTCCGATTCCAACAATGTTTCTGATTTCTCTTGTTTCTCTGCGATTTAAAAAGCATTGAATATTATAATCAATTTCAGCACTTCGACAATTTTTTATCACTCCAGTATGAAAAATCGGAGATATCACCAAAAACAAATCTACAAGAATGATATGTTCAAGTGCGAAAACGGAACATATTTTGCAACGCCTACATATTTCCGTTGGCACATTGAAAGTTTATGAAAAATTAAATAATAATAATATAATATATAATATAATATAATAACAATAAAAACAAAAATTATACAAATTAGAATTAGCAAAATTCAGATTTCACTCTTTTGAAGCATAAAATGCATGCGAATTATAAATGGTAGATATCATTGTGAATGGTAGTCCACGCAAGTGACGAAAGGCCACCTCATTGTGGCCATATAGAAGCTTGTACTGGTAAGTCCGATCGAAACGTGTTATGAACCATTAAAAAGGTCTTGAAACGTACATTATGTACAATATGTTAAAACAGATCGCCCCAGTCCGAAATATGGTGGGTTGAAAAATACCCATCCTCAGTCGGTATTCGGACTCGTGGGAGGCAATCATCTCAAGGTATATAAAGGTATATTTCATATAAAGTTTTATCCAAACAATTTATTCATCTTGTCTATTAAAATGTCTAATATCAAATAAAAAACAACCTCTTGACGATGTAAAACCAAGTGACGAAAGCCTACTTGCAACTCACAAAACTTCTGATATCAATTTTGTGGCCAACGATTTATTTGTTCTTTTTGACCCTCAACTCACTTTTAATGCCCGTAAAGACTATTTATCAAACAAAGCTACGGGGTTGTTAGTATTACTAAATAATGCTCTAAAGAGTTTGATGATCTCTGCATTGCCGAGCTATTATATACTTCATTGATACGACCTACTCTTGAGTATGCCTCTTGTGTTTGGAGCCCAGAATATGGTGCTCATCAGGCACGTATATAAACTGTTTACAAGCCGTTTCTGCTTTTCGTATTGTGTAACTTAGACTGGAACCGAAATATTAATTTACCTCCTTATGGCCATCGTTTAAACTTAATTAATCTTCCCACTTTGGTAAAACGTAGAGCAAGCAGTATTGTTTATACAAATGCTTATATCAGCTGAAATTTAATTTCCATTCTTACTAGAGCTATTAAATTCTAGAAATTATTCATTGTTTTACGAAAATATGTGCACTACCTATTATGCATGCAACGATATTTTTGCGTTCTATGTTCTCCTTATAACACAAGTTCTATTATTTAAATACCATCTATCCGTGAATTTTTCCCGTAACGTAATTTTAAATTTAAATCTGTAAGATTTGTTTTGTTTTCCGAGTTCGTATTTTTAATTTTAAGTCTTAGTATTATTACTTTTACTAGAGTTCTCCTAGTGGTCGAAATTCGACATTCTGTCTTTAAGGTAGCCAATGATATAAATATTCATAATTCAGAATTGTCAAGGAAAATGCTATCGTCTGTAAATCAATGCTTGACAGCCATAGCTCTAGTGGGACGAACACCTTCGTGTTTTCACACACATACGAACGGACGCATGCCGAAGTCGGCTGCTTGATGATTAAAAGAAACAAAAATTGGAATTAGTTTCGTTGTATTTTGGCATACCATACAAATTATAACTCCGAAATGATTCACACTTTAGGAGCTCTCTTTTTGGAGCACAAAGAAGATGGAGAATATTTATTTTTATATTTTTCCCACTAACACTAAATGAACCGAAAGAAACAAAAATGTAGCAGCTATAGCAAATTGGGAAAGCTGAGAGAGAAAGGGAGACAGAGCTTTGAATATGTTCAGAAATCAGGCGAATATATTGTGTTTAAGAGGGTTAAAAAGGGTGTGCACTTGCCTATTTATATATAGATATTAGTTGCTAGATTTCTAAATAAATAAATAAATAAGAAATTAATAAATAAATAAATAAAACGAAAAACCAAAAACTTTACTTTATGCAACAGTGTAGGGTATCGTATAGTCATGCCTATAAACTTTTTACTTGTTTATATTTCGGTGAAACTTTTAGAACCAATGGGGTTAGTAGCTCTTAAATTTTTGAGCTGTCACTTTTCGTATTGCTGCCTGAACTTTAATGGTTTTTTGTTCTTGTGTTTTTCTTTTTCATTATTTTAGCTTTATGCCTCTAAAATAATCTCAATGCCGCTTTTTCTTATTAATTTTCAATTTCGTTCAAATCGAAAAAATAAAAATAATATTATGTGTGTGGCCTATGTGGCGTATGATGAATTTGTGCGATTTCAGCTAACAAATGCCTCAATATGTATGCATGTATCTGTGTGTGTGTGTGTGTGTGTGTGTGTGTCTGTGTCTGTAAAATAAAATTTTAGCAAACACGTATTGAATTCACAGGCGAATGCGTCAAGTTCAACGACGTCGGAGATGGAGACGAACACGGAGACGGAGACGGAGACGGCACCAGCGACAGCTCCTTTATGTATGCAACAAACTGCGTGTTCATTTAATGCGAGAACGCCTGCGGCACTAACGCATTTAGACGCATTTCGCGCATTGGCTGATTGACTATTCGCGCGTATGGAAGCGCTACAGACAGATGTCTGTTCTGTCTCTTCTGTCTGTCTGTCTGTCTGTCTGTCTGTCTATCTATCTACAGAGAATTCATCGCCAACATCAACTGTCGGCAGCCAATTTTCATAGTCTATCAGTGAGTCAATGTGACGTACAACTCCATTACTCAGCGTCGATAATTCATCAATCACAATCTTATATTGTACAAGTTTACTCGCATTTGTATATGCTGCGTTAAAAATTCAACATGTTTGAAGATTTTGTCGGCAGATTTTGGGACGCATAGGGTAAAAGGGTGCATTAAGTTTGTGCGAATGTATGCAATAGGCAGTAGAAGGTGCAGTAGAAGACTAGTCAGTCGATATAGATATGTCCATCTGCCCGAGAGATCTCGTAGACCATAACAGATAGAGGCTTCAAGTAGAGATAGAGACTACTTCAAACTATTCTCTTCCCTCTTAATTTTTAAGTTTTTAAGTTTTTTTAAGTTTTTGTATGAAAATGTTTTGTTTTGTTTTTATTTGTTGAACTGTATAGACTCAAGGTACCGTACTACTACAAGAGTCACTTGAAATTTCATAACTTGAAACCAGTTTTCCGCAGTGGTAAAAAAAGGAAATTCAGTAGTCAGTTCTTTCGAAATAGTTATTATAACTAGTGTTCTCCCTGTGGTTGGAATTCAACCATTATAGCGACAATACAAAACAGTTCAGTACATTTACAGTTCATTTGATATTGCTGAGAGCATTAAGTACGACCAACATGTTGGGCTCATCATAACGCTGGCCCGTATAAGCGTATTCGTTTTTTTAATGGTAAGTGCATCAAGTATAACAAAATTTATAATATAACAAAAATATATATATAACAAAAATTTGTTAGCAAATTGGGAGAGCTGAGAGAAGGAGAGCTCAGGTCAAATAAATTTTTCGTGTCCCTGCTCGAATTACTTCATTTTTTTTTTCTTCAAGAGTCAAATCAAACGCATCAATTGTGGTTGGTAGCAATTCCGCGTGATGGTTATATTGGGTTTTATTAGCTTATAGTGGATTACACCCAGCTGAGCGCACCAAATACAGAGCATAAGTTTGGATCCATGTATATTTGGCTTCGCCGTTGATGGTTGGCCGGACTTAATATATAATATGTATCTGTAAGTATTCTATATGTTTGGGGGATGGGGTCGTTTGCAGAAGTGGAAACTTTTTTGAACGTTTCTCTTGGTAGCGGTCAAATTACGATTCTTTTGTAAACGGCTCAAGCACCTCACAAACGTCCGTTAGGACACGCATTCCCTGGGTAAGTCACAGAATCTCCGTGGTGAGCAAATTGTCGTTCAAGCAGTTGCTCATAGGTGAATAAACCCCTCTCCCCATCTCTCGGTTTCTACTCGTAAGACAATCAAAATCCTTGCTTCTGGATCAGTTTAACCTTGCCAACTCTTCTTGACTTTAATACGCGTCTTCATTAAACAATGCCTCTACTGCCTCATCTTTAAAAATTTTCGCACTTCAAACGAAATGCCGATCTTCATCAGCTGCAGATTTCTACATATTAAAGCAATAAATTAACAGCTCCCCAAAATTACAGAGAATTCGGCTCATCGAACAGACATTTTTAATCACGAGTAACAAAATCATATAAACATAATATCAGCAGTAGGATATAGATAAGATATATTTACAAGATGACCAAAGATACTACATGCTGCATATCAATATAATTAAGATGTTCAGTTTGTTGTGCATCAGTGGAGAAATGCAAACCTGCAAGGTCTCCTTCTTGAGGAACCGTATGCATGAAATTGTTGTTCAGAAAGTTTTGTAGTCTGAAAGAGTTAAGATTTCGATTGAAGAATGCGAACAGTCAATCATTTCTATGCGTTTGAGATCTAGTGTGCTGCATACTTCACAATGTTGTTTTACAAGATCACGATTTACAAGGAACAATTTTAAACAAACTGCAATGAAACTCTTGAACACGAATCCAGTGTTTGTAACGCTTCGACATCTGAACTCAAAAGAGAGAATTTCTTATAACCAAATGTTCCAATCAAATTTTATGTATTGCTCATTTAAATTTATCATTTAATTTAATTTTGCGATTTATACTTCAGTTATAATTCTAATGTAGCAATTAGCTCCTTCTTTTCTAACTTCAGTTTTTTTTTTTAATTTAAAATCGTTTTCAATTTTCATTTCTTCTAATTGAAGCTTTCGATCTGCACCATCAATTTTTCTATGCTCCAATTTAAGCTTGCGTTCTTCAACTTCTTTTGCCCACAAAAACTTCTCTTTATCAAGCTTGTAGAGCTCCTCACGATACTTATTTCTATTTGTTTCCATTTACATAAGCTTTCCAACTGAAGTGTTCTGGCACCTTCGCTTAGTTCTTCCCGCAAAGGACACGTCGGATGAATACTCATTTTCGGATCTGAGCATATTTGCTAATGGTGGTTCATCTTCGCAATGTGGCATGTGTAAAGTGAACACTGTCATCTGTCATCTAAACAGCGAGTCTCCGCACAACCGTTTCCATCTCTTTGCCTCCGGATAAAATGCCACTCAGCTGCTCGTAATATGGCCAAAGTTTTAATAATTTATCTGCGAATATAAAATGTATATTTTAATATTTAAATTTAATAAAATTCCAAGTTGCATCTATCTTCGTTTACTCTAAAAGTTTTTTATAATAAAGTTGTGCAGTTGTTTTCTGTCAGTTTAATATAATAGAGATTAAACTAAAAAAAGGAGATAATTTCGTACCTCAATATTACCTGTGTATTTACATATGTTAAAATTGCCACAACTTCATTTGTAGGCCACTTTTTGGTTCAGAATCCCTCTCGCGCTTGGAACTTAACTTCTTTTCCGCTTGCAATAAAAATAAAATAAAATAAATAGATTATTAGAAAGAAAATGTTTGTTTACTTACTTTTGCTTGTGAATGTGAATATAAAATATAAAAAATATACCCAAACAAAAAAAAGTTGTAGGACACTTTTGACACTGTATTTTTTGAACACTACTCTGATACACAACTTATCGTAGTCAAGGGCTTGGCTCATGGCACTAGTTGTGCACATTTTTTCAGAGCAAGTTGTTGTAGCCAGTGCAAAATTTTGATACACTGTGCACCGATGCACTACAAACTGAACACCTTAAATGATTTGGGAGTTGTGCACATTTTTTCAGACAGTGCAACATTTGGTGCGCAGTGCGCACCGATCCACACCTTAAATATATTTATACCGACTACTGCACACCGCTAGCGCCGTCTTAGGAAAACGGCGGGAGCAAAATTGTACACCCAATAATAAAAATTGTATATATTTCCAGAACGGAAAGTTTATAGATTTTAGTTTATATAAGGAGCCTTAAACTAGTTATGGGGTATCTCGAAGTCGAACACACTCGACTACAGTGTTTTTGTTTTTTTTTAAACGATTTTTAATTTTAGCGTTGTGAGTTTTATGTGCAGAAAAAAAAATAAAAATGACAAGTTTGAAACGAATAAGATGAAATCGTGTAATATGCTCAATGTTTTCATATTTTAACTACTCGTCGGAAATTTTTCGACCATACACATACATTTATACTTGCACACGTACGTTTAGATGCTGCTAACATGCACAGATAGATTTCACTGCCATCCAGTGTGGTTGAATGGAGCTGAATGGAAAATTATTGTAGATACTTGTATGTAATTTTTGCTGTCGGTTTCTTGGTATTTATTGTTGACTGCATGTTTTCTACAACTTGTAGAGACCAAATACTTCGTCTTGGATTTTTGACCTCTAGACCTATGAGACGATAACTATCTTCGTAACTCGCCATCATCACTTCAGGATGGATGTACTCCATTAATAGATTGAAATAGTTGCACAATAAAGTATCACTCTTTCTAAAACCGCTCATACTTACAAAGGGCTCGGAGATATTCTTTCCTACTCTGAAGACGTTTTGCTATGTGTGATAGCGTCATCAACGATATTTGCTGCGTTACTAATTTCAGACAGGATATTCGGAAAATTCGATCTTATCTTCGTGTAGAAAGTGACCCTATAAATGACATATAATATGTTTTCTGCGTCTTTGTTGTACTCAAGGAACTTTTCCAGTATTTTTTGTAGAGCGAAAATTTGGTTACCTGTCTACCTCTTTGGTCTGAAACCACACTGATACTGACCTATGTATGAGTGCATGCGTGTATGGCTCCAGCCATTTACACAGTACGTGGGCCAGAATTTTGTATCCAATTGAACGGAGACTTATTCCACGGTAATTCGCGCAGACAGCGGGTCTTCTTTTGTTAAAGAGAGGACAAAGGCCACTGAGATTCCAATCGTTTGGCATGCATTTCTCGGACCATATTTTGCATAAGAGTTGGAGCATACGCCTTAACAAATCTTCGTCACCGGTCTTGAATAACTCAGCTGACAATATCGGAGCCTGCCGCTTTGTTATTCTTTAGCTTTTTAATTACTGAGTCGACCTCGTTGTAATCCTCTTTATAGTTGGTGGATCAAGAAATGCTTCTCTATCGCCGGTATTGTTCGCTTTATCGCTCCCAAGTAGAAGTGACTTCTCCATAGTTTCAGTGATTCCTGTCCATCTGTAACCAGACTTACATTATTGTCTTTGCAGAAAGAAACTTCGGGCTTAAAACATTCGGTCAGACGCTTGACCTTTCGAGCCTCATTACATAACACCTCAACATCCTCAAGCTCACGCTTATCTTATTCCTTTTCTTCCGTCTTAAAAGACGTTTTCCCTCTCTCCGTTTCTCATGACATCGGTCTCTAACAGCTCGCGTGGCTTCCGACTGCAGAGTTCGTTTGTGAGCGGCGTCTTTCCCTGCAGTAGCTCGGCGGCACTCCTCGACACACCAAGGGTTCGTCACAGGTCTGATGTACCCAATGATCTCCTTGGCAGCCGTATTCATGGAGTGGGGGATATGTCTCCACTGCTCACCTATATCTTCAGAAGCCGGGAGGACTCCCGGAACAGTTGGGGCAGTCTGGCTGAAAAGGCTTCGGCGGTCTGTTATGATAGCAGCTTACCGATGTCTGGCTTTCGTTGAGTGTTGAGAGGTTCGGAATGCATCATGCTGAGCCTGGTGCGTACCTTCGCTGCCACAAGGAGGTGGTCCGAGTCGATGTTAGGACCTCGTAGCGTTCGCACATCCAACACGCTCGATGCATGCCTTCCGTCAATCACAACATGATAGATTTGGCTCCGTGTATTTTGATCGTTACTGCGTCAAGTAGCCTTGTGTGTGTGTGTCTCGGTGTGAAAATCTGGTGCTACTGATTACCTTGTTCAGACCTACGACGAAATCGATTAGCCTCTCTCCGTTGCTGAAGGTAGCATCGTGAAGGCTAAATTTTCCAACTGTTGGGCCAAATATTCCTTTCTTCCCAATTTTGGCGTTGAAATCGCCAAGCACGATTTTTAAATTGTGATTGGGGCAGCGTTCATAGAGACGTTCAAGACCCTCACAAAATTCTCATTTACCCACATCGTCTTCAGTCGAGGCTGTGCACAAATATCAAACGGGAATTGTACCCGAGGCTTCCACTGTGTCTTCACTCGTAAATGTTGTTTTACGGTGGCGGGAACCAAACCCACCACATCAACCCCTAATTAAGGGGAGTGGTTGACTTCTTACAAATTGCTCACCACCTGGGTTCCGTGGCTTATTCAGGGGATACGTGTCCTATTGGACGTTTGTGAGCTGCTTGAGCCGTTTGCAAAATAATCGTAATTTGACCGCTCCCAAGAGAATGGCCAAATATAACTTTTCACTTCTGTAAGCAACGCCATTCGCCGTCTTTAAGCACTTTTCTCCAAAAAAATATCTGAGTTATGTCTTAGTAAATATTTACAATCGTTTTAACGTATCTTATTTTAAACATTTGGTTTTCTGCATAGAATTTTTATTTCATGTTAATATGTATTTATGTTCTACGAAGTAAAGTGACCTGAAATAAACGGTCTCGTGTGAGTGGCAAATTTGTTGCCGCTTTGAGAAATATGTAATAAACAAATATTCCATATCCATACAATTGTGCTGTTTAAATGCATATTAAATGTTGTATGTTAGGTTATCTATGTATGTACATTCTAGGGACACCACGGACTGCTGGTCTAGCTATGCCCATGATTGATTGTAAGCCAGAAAGTCAGCACAAGTACTTCCATGTATGTACCAGTATATAATAGGTATGCGAGTGAGTACATCATTACGCACACGGGCGTGTTAATACCATGTCATTTGTATTGCAAAGTTACATATGTACATATCGAAGCTAAAAAGAAATTTAAATGAGTTCGTGTAAATTTCGTAAACGCTCGAAATTGATTTATATCTGATGGATTGTGAACCAAAGCCCCCAAACCGAGCGAGTATAATCCAAGCTCAGTCAGCGTTGCTAAAAAAAAAAAAAACAAAACAAAAAAAAAAAAAACAAATAAATAAAGGAAATTTCGAGTGAAATAAAATTTTTTGGATATTTTATGAGCTCTGCATTGCTGTCTCTCCGCAAGTTGCAGTTGACTGCTTGAGTGCCTAAAAGTATACAATAAAATGTATTTCAGCATCAAAAATTGACAGCCGTGTCTTCAATTCAGAGTTTTTATTTCATTGTACAATACATACCCTGCACGTACTTTAATATCAGTTTTTTCAAGACGCTTGTAACTCAACGAAATATTTAGTATCCAATAAAATCCTTTTTACTTTGGTTAATTGTTATTAAAAGGCTTATACAGCCACCGTACTCAATGTAAAAATAATTTTATTAAAGAATTTTTTAACGCGCTTTAAAGGAAGCATACGTAGTTCTGATCAACTCGTCCAAAACTAGCCATACCCGTTCGTCTGTATGTCTGTCTATATATCTAGAGTCTGTGGCAATGCGAACCAGTCTCTCAGTTTTAGATTTATCGATCTGAAATTTGAAATGGAAACTTATTGTTTTCTAATATATAATATATAACTATATGTAGTTTTTCCTACTATAAGGTTTAATCTAATGCCTATTTTTCGGATTGTGTGGGAAAGTTTCTACTTAAAGAAAACAACATATTTTTATTACAGAAGGAATGCTTTAGATATATACATAAGTGTTTCGAGCTCAAGTTCTCATCGCTCCGCTGACCGCACATTGTAAATTTAGCTATTTATATTATGTTTCTCAGGAAAGTGCCCCGTGATTCATATCTATTTATATGTATCCACAGTATCGAAACATACATAAATCCTTGTGTACAGCTGTATTAATCTGTGTTGCAAATGTACATAAAATTAGTTATAATATCGAATTAGTTATAATATAAAGCTTCGCTTCTCCAGAAGGCAGCATTTCCCATGAATTTTTGAGTTTTTATACCCCATTCACACATAGTATGAAATGGTATTATCAGTTTGTCTAAAAGTTTGTAACACATGATGTGTTATGAAGTTTGTAACACACGATGATGAAGTATATTTATATTCATAAACAGCTCGACGAGACGAGTCGATTTAGCTATGTCCGTCTGTGTTTCTGGATGTTGTTGCGCATAGCAGTTAAACAGATTATCCATATTGGCATGTCACACCCACTTTTTGGGCCCCTACACAAACCAACCGCCCACTTTTCAGTTTTTAGAACAATTTTTTTTTATTGCAGTTAATATCGACTTAAAGTTTCACATGATGCCGCACTTTTAGGGGTAATCCCCAACAAACTTATGTCCCTCGTTTAGGTTGTTAGTTTTATTACTTTTTTTTATACAACGTACCGAAAGGGTACAATAAGTTTCTGAGAATGTATGCAACTGGCAAAAGAAGACGTGATATGAGTATAGATATTCTTGATTATTATCGGAATATGAGTCGATTTAGATATATACTATCTGAGAAACTATGTCAGCTAGAAACTTCAAACTTAAACATTTACTCGACTCGGTTTCCAATGCTGATCAAGTATATACTATATATTTTATGGGATCTATCACGCTCCCTTCTGCCAGTTACATACACTATTTTATAAAGACAAATTAAAAAAAAATTGCTCAGAAGAGTGAAATACACATATCTGTGCTTCTGTAGCGGAGATCCAGAGGGTGGAGAATTCATGCTGTTGTCCAGCGGATTAGCCGCAGAAAGGTTCTAGGCATGTACAGAACCTGTTGCTAAATCTTATAATTTCCTGCTTGACAGTTGGTATAAGTAATTCACGGGGCTTAACCATGTTTCTAACATAGCATTGTGCACCAACGAGCCAACGCAGGAGCTTCGACTGAAACATTTGCAAGATATTGAGACTTGAGTTGGAAGCGGTGCTCTATACTTGTATACTATAAGCCTATAATAGCATGTTCTGTTGCATTCTTGCCAGTACAGATCTCTTCCATTCTTCTGTGTATTGTTGTTGCATTATCCTCTTATTAACTGCGCCATTGCCTAGTAAAGAACTTTGACTCGAGAAAATGCCAAATGGGGCGTTTTGATCGCTTTTCAGTCAGAAATTATAACTTTCATTAAATGTCTCTCAATGTAAAGGATTTAGGTCGATGTTGCTTGCTGCTTTTAGTGAATAAAATAAAACTTTAAAAATAATTTTTGATGATGGGCATCAAAATCTCGGATTTGCGTAAATTAAATTTGTTTTTCTACTTTTTCACGTGTATTTCTGCGGGTTTTTAAAGATTTTTGCAATGAATCATTTCCAAAAATATCACCTCTATAAGTTCATTCAGTTAAAAATTATCCAAATCTGTCGATTCTAAGATGAAACTAACTCAAGAACTGAAGCCTCTTGATCTTTTGAAGCGCCGAAACTTCTCCGATTGGGCTTTGCATAAAGCATAAATATTCTGAATTTTATTGAAAAACCTTTTCTCAGCGATGAAGTTCATTTTTCGCTTAATAGCTTTGTCAATATGTAAAATATGAGTTATTGGAGCGCAACAGACCCACATGTGCTACAAGAGACTCCATTGCATTCACATAAAGTGACCTTGTGGTGGTTTGATTTTATGCCGGAGACGTGATTGGATGAAAATTATCGCTATGTTACGGTGAATGAAGTTGGTTATCGTGCCATGTTGGAAGACTATTTTTGGCCAGAATTGCATGGACTTGCTATCAGTAATATGTGGTTCCAACAAGATGGTGCCATATGCAACGCAGCTGGTCAAACTGATTGTCCTATTAAAGGCGAAGTTAGGTAACCGAGTAATGTGGAGAAATGAGCCGGTCGAATGGTGGTTTCATCTGGCCGATATGTGTCGAAGAGTGGTGGAAAATTGGCTCCAACGGTTCGGTCGTGCTCATTTGAACGAGATCGATTTTCATACTTTAATGTATCATGTGTAATGCATCTGGAATACATTTCAACCTAGTATCTTAATAATTCTGCGTTTGATATTGTCCTCATTGAAAAAACCCTTTATTGATCTATCTATCTGTCAATGTGTGTATTCTGGATCTTAGTCTACTTTAAGACAGGCGCTGATAAACTATTCCGAATACACACATCTGCTTCCCGTATGCAACTAATTTTCTGACGAAATTTCTCTTATAATGTTTCTTCGCTATTGTTTATGTCCTCGTTTTCGTTTAGCGCCTGCAGCACACTTAAATGTCAACAATATAGCACGCCTTGTACTCAATTTCAGTCGGAATAATTACTTAATGTAAACGAAGCCCCAAAGCTTACTTCACTTTTTATGAGTTCACTTCAATATGAGTTGACTTTAAAAAGCTTCAGGTATTTTGTCTATTAACCTCTACATTTTAATTTCTGTTGTTGTTCTTCTTGTTGTTGTTGTTGCCCTTGTCTTTCTATGCATTATATTTCCAAATTCCAAAATTGCTGCCTGCAGCGCAATGTCTATTAGAAAATAAATAGCATCGACATGGCAGCGCGCTGCTAAGCATGCATGAGGACGTTTAGTGAAGCAATTGCTTAAAGTTTCATGTACGAAAAAAGTAGGGGCGAGTGGGCTATCTAAAGTTTGGATGGTTACATTCAAAAAGTAAACAAAAATATTTTACAATACGCGTTTCATAATTTTAAGCTTCATAATTTTTAACTCCACAACATTATTATATGCTTCAAGTAGATTGTGAATAGTTCTACAATTTACTGACAATGTTTGCACCGCGTTAACCCTTTGATGACCGTGACAACAGCCATACCGAGATGATTAATCGTACGATTGTGCCAGACCATCGATGAACATATGGTCAAATTCAAAGGACATAACATGGCAATGACAACATAACATTTTCAAACAGATTGAATAGCTTTTTCCAAAATTTATTTATTTTATTTTCAAAAATTTAGACAACAGATTAGTAATTTCGACCTCAAAAACAATATTTTGCATTAGATAAGTGAATGCATTTGTTTCTCATAAATCACTCGTGGATTTTCTGAGCACCAAATGCGAAAATTTTGCCTGTTAACGAAGCCATTGAGATGAAAATAGGCCTCGTCACTAAATATGATTTTGTCTTCAAAATCGGCATTTTCTTGATGTGTTATTCCATAAATAACCTCATGATGTCTACGTTATGTTTCAATAAAAGTTTCATAAATTTTCAACGAACAACAGTATTATATGTAAAAATCAAATCCGAAGCTCTACTTGGGACACCCGATATATATAAATGGGCAAGTGCAAAAACCCTCTTAAACACAACATATTCGCTTAAGTGTAGCGTATTTCGCGTAGCTGCACTCTTTTTTGTTCCTTTGCATGTCAATAGTGCACCTCCACGTTAGGCCCGAAACCAGTGTTTAAAACTGAATTGTATTTCAGTTTTGGGTCCAGGTTTCGGTACGTACCGAAACATAGCGTGTAATGCCCGTTTCCAATAATATGGCCTTCTAGTCGGCGTTCTAGCTCTGACACTGAGTCCTAGTTAGCGTTATACGCTGATCGAGCCTGATTCGCAGGGACCACTTGCTTCTTATGCGCCCATGGCCCCGGCACTACGTCACGCACTGGTTATGGTTATTGGCCACTGCAATGCAATAGTGGGTGGTGGGTTTGTATAGGGGCTATCAATGAAAGTGGGTGGGGCACGACTGCACCACAATCGTCTAGCACTGTTCGCATCTATGTTTGCGAAATGCAGCCTCATCGTCTGGATAACTGGCATCATACTAGATACTGGAATCACTGTTTGGCAATCTCCCAAGCCTATTTATTGTTGTTCGCCAAAAGATGGTTCAGATAATTTTCAGGCATTTATTCAAAATAGGATTTGGCGTAGATTCTACTCGTGACTTTTCACGTTTCAGCTCCATTTATCAATATCGGCTCTATGCTCTAACAAATAACGCAAAGTTTGGTGTGCCTGGACCAATGTACGATCGTTAAAAATTACTTAAGTAAACAGGAATCACTGATTTGACTGGAAAGTTTACAATAAAACAAGTTATAAATGCATAATAATTTAGCATAAACAAATAATTATGTATTATATTTACACATAAACCGTGTCCATAATGGCTTCTAACTATATACATTTGAATGCAAGATTTTCTAGTTTTTATAGTTTTTATAAAACATAGCAAGCGTGGAAAGTAAAAATTTGTAAAGAATTTGCCTATATAAGGAAACTTTTCTCTTATTATAATTTATTCGTTTTTCGTTCTGAAAGCGAAAAACTTGAACTATTAATTTTCACACAGAAACCAAATATTCCAAGTGTAAAAGTTAAATTCTTTTGAAAATTTCCAAAGTTTCCATAGCGATGATTGATCAAATAATAAGAATATTAACAAGTTTTGGACGGCCAATGGACGCTAATCAAATAGCTATGGCTGTGGCAATGAAGGCCAATTGCTTGTATCGGGATATGCCGAACATTTCAAGAAAAGTGCATTACGCACTTAACCACTGCATAAATTTCCATGCTTTGCGGAAGGATGGCGACTATTATTGTTTAAATGACAACGATCAGCAAAATACCATGGAAGATCTCTTTAATTTTTATATGAGTAGCAGCGATGAAGATATTTCTGAACAAACTTCAGCTACTACATCCAAAAGTGACATTATTACATTGAATCAAAATTGTCTCGCCGAACAGGAGAAGAGACAGCGAAAACAGAAGGTTTCGAAGGTTTTGACGCAGGGATGTCTGGTTGGGTGCACGGAGCTTGGCAAGCCAAAGAAAGCGCCGAAGTTAAAGTCGAAGGCAGCAGCGAAGACTTTCCAATCAAATATGGCGCCGATCACAGCCAAGCATCGTAAGCGTCAGATAGAGTTGAAGAAGGAGAAACACGTTAACTCATCAAAATCATCATTGATTCCTAACAAAGAGCAACTGGTAAAGCGTCGTCAGCGCGGGAAGGTGCTAGTACAGGAGGAGCATGATCATGAAGCTGTACCGGCATCCAACGCAGGAAATAAGCGACAGGGACGTAAGGTTGAAGTAAAGAAGAAAGATACAAAGAAAACGTTTTTGGGTTCGGAAGGAGCTGTTGCAGTGCCGACTTTAGAAAAACGTCGTCAACGCCGGAAGGTGGTAGTGAAGGAGGAGCTTGATCATGAAGAAGCTGTACCGTCATCCAACGCATCCAACGCAGCAAATAAGCGGCGGGGACATAAGGTTGCAGTGAAGAAGAAAGATAAAGTGGAACCGTTTTTGAGTTCGGAAGGAGCTGTTGCAGTGCCGACCCCAGAAAAACGTCGTCAACGCCGGAAGGTGGTAGTGAAGGAGCAGCTTGAGCATGAAGGAGCTGTTGCAGTGCCGACCCCAGAAAAACGTCATCAGCGCCGGAAGGTGCTAGTGAAGAAGGAGCGTAAAGTCAAAACGACCACGAACACTCAATAGACGTCAGTGCCGTGTGAAAAAGAAGCGTGATGTTAAAAAAATCAGTAACATTTACAGCCAAATCTAAATTTAATGCAAACAGCAAGACAAAAAGTTAAAATTGGATGTTATAGCTATTGGCCAACAAAATCTGAAAAACTAAGCTAAATTGGAAAATCAAAAGTAAATTTTTAAAATTGTACACGAACACGTTCAGCAGCTAGCAACTCATATATTTTGATATTCAAACGGAAGACATAAATAAATAATTAATTAGTATGTTCACGTCAAAGTAAGTTGACCGATTATATCGAAAATATACAGATAAATCGTCCTGACTTGAACTTTCATTATTGCTGAACATTGATTATTGGTTTATTTATTATTATAAATCAGCTGTAAAGTATTGTCATACAATTTTTCAAAAGTAAATACTTTGTTCAAATGCGTCAGTGACTGTCACACACATATATCTGTCTCACTCTTTCTCAATTTTAAAAAATCTATAAAAATTTTAATAGTAATTATTAGCATACGTTACACTTAGCGTGTCTCATCTTGCTTA
Organism: Leucophenga montana; assembly: GCA_035044765.1. Classification (NCBI taxonomy): domain Eukaryota; kingdom Metazoa; phylum Arthropoda; class Insecta; order Diptera; family Drosophilidae; genus Leucophenga; species Leucophenga montana. Next base: position 155,987 of record JAWNNQ010001415.1, on the reverse strand, counting down.
TGCATTTTTCATATATTTTGCTAATAAACAGATATCCATATAACAGATAATCTATTGATCGGCAATAACACAGCATAAATTTCATAACGGTCTGTCGAATAGTTTAGACCACTATAAAGCATATATATACAAACAATTTGTCACTTCAGCTATGCCCGTCTGGCTATTGTCGATCATATATTACAAAACTGAAAACTCTGCGCCCTGTGCAGACATCCCTGAAAAAAGAAGTATGATGGCATACAAGTTTGATCTAAAACTAACCGAACGTTGGAAAGGTACATTTGTTTTCTTTCGAAAGCAGCTAAGTTCATGCTATTCGTTGAACAGATTACAAAATTACACACGTTTTAATAACAGCAGTTTTTGTACAATAGTTATGTCGTAAAAAAAAATTTTATGTATAAAATTTTGTTACAAACTCGGTAAAAAATTAGCTGAGATTTACAAATTGTTATAAAAAAATTTTACGACGATGATTGTCATGATGATTTAAATAATGATCCAAGACCTGGACGATCCGAAGCATCTAATCGTGCTGAGTTAGTAGAAAAAGTAAGTGATGCAAAATTCACTTCAAAACGGTCGTTATGATTTAAATGATGATCCAAAGACCTGGACAACCCGAAGCAACTAATTGTGCTGAGTTTTGTGGAAAAAGTAAGTGAAATAATTGCTATCGATGCAAATTTCACTGTGAGAAGGCTGGCAGAAGAATTAAATTCATCTTACTGCACAATCTACAAAATTTTAACTAAAGATTTGGGTAAAAGTAGGGAGTGTGCACGTTTTGTTCCACATCAGTTAAATGATGATAAAAAAATCGCGTGTATTTTTGATGAAAAAACAGATTTGTCGCATCGAACACCCTCCGTATTATTCCCAAAAATGAAAACTGCAATGAAAGTAGCTCCTTACCATGATATGCCAGCCATACAAGCAGCCGTGACACAGGTGCTAACGAACATCACAAAAACCGAGTTTAAAACGTCTATGGATAAATTTGTTGAGCATTCCAAACGTTGTATTGAGTTAAATGGATCGTATTTTGAACAAATATTAGATTTGAAACATAACAACATGCTTGTTTTATTTTTTAACTAAAAAGTTCGGTTATTTTTAGATTATACCGTGTATGTCGCTAGCTTAGATAAAAAAAAGCACTAGCTTTAGGTAGTACCAACGTTTAAGTACTAGCGCCTCGGCGTCCTACCTTGAATAGCTCCAAGAAATGTATTTACTTAATGACATCTTCCCTACTTCAATAGTTCGCAATATTTAATATTTTTACTTAGGGGTATGGCGTCACTTATTTTTTCTGTGGAACTTCTTAAGGAATTTTCAATATAATAAAATAAGTTGCCGTATTTCGTATGAAAAGTACTGATACTGGACGTAACACGTTCATTTTCACTAGTGTGTTTATTCTGGTCATAAGTTTTTATACCAGGTTTCAAGCTGAAAAATACGGATTTGGTTTACGAGTTGACACGACTGCCCTCGTCAATATAATCAAAAAAATATATATGTACTATTTTTCAAATACAGTGACAAAAACATAATAGTATTCTTATTATGTTTGAAGAGTATATTAACATGCATTACTATAAAAAGACCTAAAAATGAGTGATCAGTTTATATATTCAGCAACATGCTTTCATACTTTCAATATATAGTCTAATGTCGTATATTCTATTATAATTGATATAAGTAACTTCAGTAATAAATTATGCGACTAAATTGAGTAATGCAATGAAGAATATAAGCTATAGCTACGACCTAAACTGATTTAGTGTAGAGTATTTAATAAAGGTTGATACATATATATGTAACATGAGGTACTGTTGGCAGCAAAGGGCAACACTGTCTTGTAGTTGTCGTTGTAGCAATCTGTCACCTCTATAAGTACATCCATTTAATTCACCGAGTGTTACAGCAACAATTATAAAATTATTAAACATTTAGTTCAACATTCCATTAATTATGTATTAAGTCTGTTATTATTTATAATTTTCAACCACAACATTTTATTTTGATTTACATTAATTTGTTCATATATTAATAACTTTATAAACAATATAATGTATCAACCGCAATTTATAATTAGACATTATATATTGTTTACATATAGTAGTTATATTAAGTAAATTTGTTCATTCTTTCCATTTGTTTCCTACAAATACATTTTTTTTTTAATTCTGTTTAGTCATGTTGAAATTAAAAGATAACACCACAATCAGTAGTGGTCAATTTCTCATTCGGCATACCGGTTTTTATGTCCAGACGTTCCATTTGCTGGAGTACATCCATACCTTCGACTACACGTCCAAGCACGACACCATTAATATCCAGCCAATCTGTCTTCTGGGTACATATTGCGAAATGCGAACCGTTGGTAACCGGGCCAGCATTGGCCATTGACAGTATACCGGGTGCGGTTAGCTTCAATTCGAACTTCGACAAATAGGTGGTGTGTGTCTTTATTGTACTCATGGGTCTTTTCCAGGATTTGGCCTAAAGTGAAAATTTGGTCACTGGTCCACCTCCTTGGTCTGAAGCCACACAGATACTGGCCCATCAGTGCATTCGTGTATGGTTCCAGCCTTTTACACAGTACGCGGGACAGAATTTTGTATCCTACTGAAAGGAGACTTATTCCCCGGTAGTTCGCGCAGCCAGCGGGTCTCCTTTCTTGAAGATAGGACAAAGAACACTGAGATTCCACTTGTTGGGCATGCATTCATCGGACTATATTTTGCATTTGGTGCATACGCCTTAACAACTCTTCGCCACCGGTCTTGAATAACTCAGCTGACAACTCATCGGATCCTGCCGCTTTGTTATTCTTCAGCTTTTTAATTACTGAGTGACTTCTCCATAGTCTCAGAGCTTCCAGACTTCCATTATTGTTTTTGCAGAAAGAAACTCCGGGCTTGAAAGCTTCGGTCAGACGCTTGACCTTTTGATAAATCTTTCGAGATTCATTTCTTTGACATAACACCTCAACATCATCCAGCTCACGCCTTTCTTGTTCCTTTTTTTGTTGCGTCTGAAAAGGCGTTTCTCGCGTTGCTTCCGACTGCAGTGTTGGGACGTGCGGAATGCATCATGCTGAGCCTGGTGCGTACCTTCGCTGCCACAAGGCAGTGGTCCGAGTTGATGTTGGGACCTCGTACCGTTTGCACGTCCAACACGCTCGATGCGTGCCTTCCGTCGATCACAACATGATCAATTTGGTTGCGTGTCTTTTGATTGAGACTGCGCCAAGTAGCCTTGTGTGTGTGTGTCTCGGTGTGGCAATCTGGTGCTACTGATTACCATGTTCCGACCTGCGGCGAAATCGATTAGCCTCTCTCCATTGCTGGAAGTAGCGGCGTGGATGTTCCGACTGTTGGGCCAAAGATTCCTTCCTTCCCAATTTTTGCGTTGAAATCGCCAAGCACGATTTTTACATCGTTATTAGGGCAGGCCTCGTAGAGACGTTCGAGACGCTCTTAAAATTCATCTTTGGCCGCATCGTCTGCTATTTCCGACGGGGCCTGTGCTTTAATGAGAATATCAAGATAATCGTTTTCTTTTTGTTTAAAGATGTAAGAACAATTTCTCCCATTTGCGTGCCATTTACCAAATAGTGAAAATCTCCTGAAAACGATTAATTTATCCTACGACTAAATTATTTTAATTCTGGCCTAAATAGCATTTTTAAATTAGCTGCCATTTCTATAAAAATATGTGAGTTTTTCGCACAGCCTACAACACTTCAATGTTTTCCTCTCACAAATAAAAGAGGTAAGAAGTGGCCTTTCCATTTTTATCACACCTACAAGAACAAAAAAGTATATAAAATTAATTTAAAATAAATTCAATAAGAATTTACATTTTGCTTGCCACATTTTCGCGGTTACTTTCTTAGTTGTTTTCATAGATATGTGAGCTTTGCGATGCTTGCAATCGAGAAATCGAGTTATCGGACTAACTAAAATAATTGAAATCATTAGAAAAATCGAATTTGGAAGACTCGTCCAATATGAAGTCGACTTTTTAACATACCTAGCTGAACCTGCACGTGGACCAGGTAAAAATATTTAATTGTAAAGAAGAAAGAAAGAAAAATTAATAATTTATTTTGCTGCTTAATCAATGAATTGAGTTAAATGTTTTAAAATAATGAAAATCTCAGAGACAGCAAAATACAATTCTAGTTTTTCCAACTTTCTTAGCTAGAAAGAGAATCGGAGACCGTGTTTTCGCCTGAATACTGCTCAGTGTTTCTCCCCGTGTTTCGCCTGAATACTGCTCAGTCAATTGTGGCAATAAATAAAATTGCAACAGCAGAGCGGCGCGACGTGGCGCTCAAGTGAAAGGAAGAGGTCTGTGTGTGGAAAAACGAAACGATGAAAACGAAAATAGCAACATTTTTTAAATCCGCCATTAAATTACAAATATCCTTTCCAACTATTTAAAGCGCATCGAAGAAAAACAAAAAAACCTTCGCGAATAAGGCGGAGAGACGTAAAGCAGAGTTAAAATGTCTGGTATTGCAACTATTCGATTGGGTGCGGAGAGAAAAGCATGGCGCAAAGACCATCCGTTTGGATTTGTTGCGCGTCCAGCTAAGAATCCGGATGGCACACTTAATCTGATGACCTGGGAGTGTGCCATTCCTGGCCTAGAGTCCACCCCGTGGGAGCGTGGCCTATACAAGCTGCGCATATTCTTCAATGACGACTACCCGACATCGCCGCCGAAGTGCAAATTTGATCCTCCTCTTTTCCATCCAAATGTGTATCCTTCGGGTTACGTGTGTCTGTCGCTGCTCGATGAAGAAAAAGATTGGCGCCCAGCCATAACCATCAAGCAAATCTTGCTGGGCATTCAAGAGTTGTTACATGAGCCCAACATATATGACCCAGCCCAAGCTGAGGCCTCTATTGTTTACCGCACGGACCGTCAGCAATACGACAAACGTGTGCGGGCACAAGCTCGCACATATGCAGCAACTTAAAGGATATTACGAAAAGCAATATAAAACAAAAGAAAAAGAAAAAAAAAACCGAAACAAATAAATATATACCTGCAACGTACAAAATAAAATATGTCTAGTCCTAAAAATTAATTATAACATTTTAATTTATTTAATACGTTATGTGGATGAATAAAACAAAAATTGTTTCTATCATTTAAAAATTGATATTTTTTGGAATAGTGAAATGATGAGACACGAAGTAAGGCTTTAGAATTCCATTGAGCAGATTTATAATAGGCTCAAGTACAAAAAAATTCAAACCTAAGTAAGCAAATCTGTTGCTTGAGCAACATAGAACAAAAACTTTTCTAGCACAAAAAACCTGTAGCACGCATGTAGACGGCAAAGCGCTGTAAGTGGGTGTCAGTACATATGTATGTGTACTGTGTGTACGTGAGTGTGTGTGTGTTCGTCAACATAACAACACTCGCTACAAATATAAAGCTGTAAATACATATATGCACACATATTGTACATATACTCGTTCATACGTAGAAACAAAAAAGTAAATGGAGCTAATCTGACGTTTTCCTTTCGATTTAATATCCTTCTTCCTTCCCAAACAAAAAAAAAAAAATTTCAAAAAATTCTCAAAAAAAAAACAGAAAATTCTTGCAGAAATAACATCTATTTAGCACGTCCATTGATAAAACCGCAAGGATCAGCAATGAACTTGAAAAAAGCCACGCGCACAGGAAGCTTTTCTTTGATACTTGCCTATTTAGAACAAAACCAAAAATAAAGCTGTAGAAGCTATCAACTGTTGAAAGTATGCGTAGTATTTATAATCGTGTATGAATAAAAAATTCTATTTTGAAAATCATTTCTAGGAAATGGTTGCTTTTTGCAGCCATACATATCGTCCTTTTTCTGTCGTTTGCCATCAGTTATAGTGAAATTTCGGTGAATTAGTTGCCTTAATTGGCATCAATTTGTGCGAGCGATTCAGGTTTTTTACGGTTACATCTTCCTCAACTTCACTTTACTTTAATTTTTTTTGCTTCAATGCACCGCTTAAGCTTTTGAAAAAAATGTTAATCTGCTTCTATCTACCCAAAACTAATGTAACTTATTTTATATCTGCGTTCTATCTTTGTATCTACAAGTATGCAGCGCCTCAAGCATTTGGGGAAACTTTGCACACACATTTTACTTGAGTAATGATGTCGGGCGAACAAGCGAATATAACTTTCAAATAAAGTACCATATTATACTCTATATATACACTGTTCTATAATGTCTCATATTGCAGCACACAACAATTCTCACACAAACAGTACCACTTGAAGTATTTTTGTATCTGCATTTTTTAAACGCAAACGGATATGTGCATTGCAGCAGTTTGTGGTTATCCATACAACTAAAGGGTGACAGGTTGTGTGCGATGAGCTGGGCATAGCATGTAGTGGGTTGAGTTTGATTTAGAAAGTGATGTGTGGAGTACACCTCAAATGTCAAGTTACGCAACGAAGTCACCAAAAGTTTCAAAAAAAAAAAAAAGAAAAGAAAAGAAAAAATTTATGCAGACATCGTTTGTGGCTTGCAGGCAAAGTCCGGCACTCAACTGTTCCCTTTTATTTTCTCAACTCAGATACTTGAAGTATACTCGTCCATTTCCTTGCATTTATACATATCACCATGTCATGACCATCATCAATCACTTTTGAAATATTTGTCAGTTGAATTTCATAAGGCTTTGAGCCGCAACCAGCAACCGCTGCCTGTATTCCTTTCATTAGTAGCCCTAGTTGTATACAGAACGATACACGCCTTGTCATACGTATAGAAGGGTCGTCATCGTCATTGTCGTCACACTAACATTTATGACTTACTTCGGCTCTTCGGTCAGCGGCAACGATGTTGGCAGTGGTGTGGCGGGCTGCTAAGTGCCACACTATGGCTTAACGCCCACCTCCAGAGCCTATCGTGTCACATCCATACTCATATAACTTCGCCGCAGCCTTCTCTCCATATTAATAGTATGTCGTATTGAAGCATGTAAGCAACACTCCAAACAGTCTTCAACGCCCACAAATTGTACATATGGGAGAAATCTGGAAGCTTCAAATGAATATGAGTTTGTATATGTAGATAAGAAATGTGATCAAAAAGTATTGAGAATTTAATCGAAGGGCTGTCTAAAACAAGAACAAATTTTAACTTCGGTTGTATCGAAGCTCTAATACCATTCACACAAATCGTTTTATAAAACATAAAACTGGGTGCTGGGTTTCAATAGGAGCTACCCAAAGAAGTGTGTCATAAAAGAAGTCAAAAGTGGGTGCTGGTTTGTATAGCGGGCTACATCAAAAAGTTTGCGTGCCATGTCAATATGGATACTTAGTATTAAACTGAAAATAAAAGAAGTCTATGTGCCGACTTTCAATTGGAACAATTTTCACCTCAATATTCACCTAAATTTCAACTTGGGGTGAAATTGTCGAAAATCGTTGAAATATGTATATAATTATTTGAATTGTAGAATAAACAAACCGAGTTTGAGGCCTAGTAGATGAAAAAAATTACCCGTACATGTGCTTTCACACCGCCTTTAAGTGCAATTTTCAAAAATCGTCAAAATACGTGTCTAATTGTTGTGTAGTGTATGCTAACTGAGTTTGAAGACGATCGGCTTTTGAGAGGGCCTCTTGTTTTGCTCGCTTGCTTGTCGAATTTTCCAAAACTCCCCCTCAGTGCACACTTTCACCTTAACAATGTTGCCAACTAATAGGCGAGCCTCTACGATGACATGATGATGTATTCTTGTATGGTGAGATATGCAAATCTTCTAATTTTTCCTTGCACCGTATTGATGACTAGGTAACTGTGAATATCAGCATTTCTTAAGTACCTGGGTGCATTGACTGTATTACAGAATACTTTGTTTTGAAATTTATTATTATTATTTCAATTGTGGCTTTTGGGGACATATACCCAAAGTTGGATAATCCATATTGGTACTATGCTTGTGTATGATGAGTTTGTTGTTCAGTGATAGTTCAGAAATTCTCTTTAAAAGCCAATAGAGCTGCCGATATTTCATACCAAGTGCCTCCTTCTTTTACTTAACATGTGCCTTCCAGCGTAACTTTGCATCTAGAGTCATCTCGAGATATTTTACACAGTTGCAGTACGATATATCATTGTTAAAGATGTACAAAGGAAGGTTTGTGATTATCTTGTTAATAAAGTTCACACGAATTGTTTTAATATTATTAAGGTGTACTATCCATTCTGTTTGTCCATCTCGCTAATTCGGTAATATCGGATTGAGCTAATCGAGTTGTTCGACTGCATCTCCTGTTGCTAAAATGGCTGGATTATCCGCAAATGTCACCAAGCTAATTCCAGGTAAATTTGGGATATCACTAGTGTATATTAGAATAAGGACAAAATTGATCAAAAGCCTTTGATACGTCGAGGAACACTGATGAACAAATTTTCTTTACTTCCAGTGCTTGCTCAATGAACGTGATCTGAATTCATATCTACTACATTTTACCTAATATATAAAAAAGTCTATGACATCTGGTTTCTTATTTTTATCTGTTGGCCAGTATGTAGGACTAACAATCGACAAAAATTCGGAACACGTTTCTGTCGTCGGTTTCATAAGCTATCAACATTAAGAGGTGATTAAGCATGAACACCAACGGGTGTGTTTACCGTTAAAATCACCACATATTACAAGTTTTCATTTGTATTTACCCAGCAGTTGCTTGTAGTATTGCTAAAATGTTATGTTTTGCCTCGGTAGACTATAGAGTGACATAACAGATATATTTTGAGTGACAGTTTTTACCATTATGGTTGTCGCCTGGAACTCACCAGTTCTATACTCTTCCTCAAGCTGATTCTCATCTGTCTTCCGTTTTCTCTTCTTCTTGTTCGTAACGATCCTCCGCGATGGTTTAGTTGGGTTTAAGCAGCTCATAGTGTAACTTATAAACGCCAAATAGGATGGACAATACTTGGAACTATAGATAATTATAATCAATTATAATCGGCTTTGCTCATCGATATACTATGCAAGAAACCTTTTCGTGTTATTGGATCGGCTGGTCGCACGTTGAAAACAGGCTCATTTAGCTCAAACTTCGACCTTTTCTCACACAAAAATATTATATGACACCCATAAAAATTCACACATTTAATGATGAAGAGTGGTTGAAAGAAGCTAAACTAATTCATATAGCCAATATGTTGTGGGGCATAGGTTTTGTCTATCTCACAACTCGCTCTGTGCTAAACGAGTGTTAACATTAAACTGCTACATTGACACCCAATTTCGCGTACAGATCAACCGTACTAACTAATCAAGAAATTGTGTTCGAGCTACGTCGTATGTTAATAGTTCACCGCTAAAATTTCAATCCACGAGAATAGTTTTTGGCAGCTAAAAAAATTGTAATGAATAGAATCCTTGATACAACATTCAGTTCATCTAGGAGGTGTTGCTAAATTGAAGCTGTCCTCTATTGAAACTGTCTGTAGTTCATAGTTGTAGCAGCTTAACATTATCTACAGACTGAAAAAACTCTTAAGGGCCGCCCCACACAAAGAGAAAGGAGTTGAGTTGAGATCACCCGCTTCAAAGTGGTAAGCTACTCTAAGCTATCAATGCCTCGCATACAGAGTGCACACTGATGAAATTTTTAGTATTTTTATCACTTCAAAACTTCTTTTACAAAACCAGTTTTTCACTCAGTATTCCTCTGACTCCTTGTACATTTCATAACATTAATGTACTTATGCATTTTACCTACAGTAAATATACAAACTCACTTGTCGAACTCATAGTTTCCGGAATTTCGGTCCATTATTTATCAGTAACAACACAGTTACCGGAAGTTTTCTCTGTATTATTCCACAATTCTTATCGATAGACAAATGCACTTATTATTTTTTTCACAATCTATTTCTGCTGACGTTCAACAGAAATGCCGGCTGCCAACACATTGAGAAACTGGCGTTGGGACGGATGCGGATATCAAGATCCACTTTCGCGGATTATTCGCATCCGAATATCTACATCTGCACTCGTAAATGCAAACCACAGTGGAAACACCAGTACACCCTAATCATCAGCCATTTGGCCAATCTGGCAAATCTTGAATTGTCGATTTCTGTTTTTCACAGATTTTATGTTTCTAAAAAAGAGTAACGAGTAAAAGTTATTTTAGTAAAGTTAATGATTACTTGGCTAAATGTAATTTATGGTAGAAGAACTACTCCAAAAATTAACGCGGAACAACATGCAAAATCTTTTAAAAAGCCAGCAACCGTTTAAATTTGAAAGAAGGAACTGGCAGACACAAAAATTGATAATGTACAATTTGTGTGAAAAGTATACAAAAAAAAAAAAAAAATTTTTATTAAAACTATAAATATCGCATCAGAAAATTCATTTCGACATCCGTTCCAACCCTACTAAAAACCGTGGTTGAAAACTATAAAGTAAGAAAATGGATTCGCTCTCTTGTCTGTTCCTTCAATGCTGAGTGCGTTAAAATACGACAGAGCTAAAGAGAAGTTTTTTCTCTATTCTGAAACAAAGAAACCGCAAGGAACAAAGAAGAGAGTATGATAGAAACAGTAAGCATAAGTAAAACCAACAGCAAATTGGTTTCTTTTTAGATTATAATTTATATCAGCAATGTACAGGAGCGAGAACGCGATACTTGAATGTTACTTTGTGCAACAAATATGCTTTCACGTTGTTTCATACACAAGTAAAAACATATATGTTTGAGAGAGAAGCACTATACTTCCTCTCGTTGCTTTCTGGGCGTTTGAATTTTCAACGCTGACAAACTCAGCTAAGCAAAGTGCAGCCCTAAGTCTTCACACTTATTCGCTTTAGAAAGATTCTTATTACTTTTTGATGATACCTCTCATGGATAGTTGTGTGTGTGTGTGTGTGTGTGTGTGTGTGTGTGTGTGTGTGTGTGTGTGTGTGTGTGTGTGTGTGTGTGTGTGTGTGTGTGTGTGTGTGTGTGTGTGGGTGTATGTGTGTTTGTGTGTTTGTATGGACGCTTAGTTTCATTTGCTGCGTAATGAACATTTGATGCACTAGATTTGTCAGCAACAGCCTCAAGCCCTCTACTCCTCCCACTCAGATTTCTTCTGCTTTAAGCATGTAGTATGTGCGTTTAGTTCGAGTAATATGTATATACTCGAATATACTTCATCATCTCAGTAGCACTTAATGCTAAAGAGTTTTAAATGTTACTCGTATGAATAGCAAACCATTCGCCAGCATGTTGTTTGCTGTTTGATTCGTCTTGAAAACAACTCGAAAAGCTTACAGCTAGTTTGCAAAATAAAAAATGTATACTGACCGTTCTTCAAACTCAAGAGATTCAGCTGAAACTTTTTGGTTTTGTTTTACTAATTGCAAGCATACCTGGAGCGCGCTGTTACGTACACAGCCAAACTTAATTTGTGGACAACGTCTGACAGGGCTAACGGGCATGCGTTGGAAACTCCATATCTGGGAAGATAAGCATTGCGATGTAATACAGCGGAAATGAAATGAAAGCACGACATAAGTTCAAGTGAAAAAACTGCAAGTAATGGCCAGCAGAATTTTTTTACCGAGTTTAAAACTAAATTTAATATTTGCTCTTTCTTCCGTTATGGTTTTTCGATGTAACTGCAAAAACTGCTGTTATTAAAACGTGTGTCATTTTGTAACCTGTCAAAGGATTAGCATGAACTTGGCTGCTTTCAAAATAAGAAAAATGTGGCTATGTTCTATGTTCTATGCGCTAGGCGCTATGTTCTATGATTTAAATTAAAAGTTCGGTTATTTTCAGATCAACCTTGAATGTTACTTTGTGCAACAAATATGCTTTAGATAAATTTGAATAAAAACTTAAGTACAATATAAACACATTCCTCTCAATCAAAATTGTTGGCCAAAGCTTCAAAATTCGATTAAAACAATGCTTCCTACAAAAAAAAAAAAAAAAAAAAAAAATTTTGGATACTTTTTGGTTGATTTTGATTTTAATTTGATTTTTTGCGACAACTCGAGTTGAAATAGAGGCTGTCAGCCCGACAGCTTGATGCGTTTGCTATTTGATTGATTGTGTGTGTGTTTATGCATAATTTAAGAACAAATTCACCAAAGTATCTACACGTATAGGTATAGAAATTTTACATATATACGTAAATAAGGGAAAAAATACTTTTTTTTTTAAATCTAAATTTAGCTCAGAACCAAACAAAATAACATAGAACATAGCATATACACAATATATACACTGCATACTCTATTCGCAGTAGCTGAAAGCTTTGAAACATTACAAATAAAGTCGAGGAAAAAGAGTTCCCAACACAGTGACAATAGCAAATGTCCACAAACGATATCTTAGGCGAACGTTTCTCCGTATCTCTTGCGGATAAAACAACGGTGTGCGTATCCGCAAACGATTCGCAGACATACACTTTGTCGCGAAGTTTGTGGCAGCAAAGCATTCGCTTGCAAACTATGCTACGATTTAATAAATATCTCTATATATATATATATATATATACAAGTATATATATCTAATTGGATGTGTTGGTCGGATGATATATCAATTCGATTGTTGATGACCCATCCGTTTGTTTTACTCAATTCTCCGAAAACTTTTGGCAATCAAATGGGTGTTGTACGTCTTCAACATTCTTAGCCCCAATTGATGTAGGTCTTTGTTCTGTGCGATGGTTAAATTATGCGGTTTCCAACGTGAACAAATCTTCTTGGCGGTCAAAGGTTTATGTAATATCGAATGTGTACCGGTCCCACTAGGATGCATCAAGCACTTGATGGTCTTGCCTTATCAGTACACGCACAGCATCGATGTTTTCTGGGTCAACAGTTTTGAGATGACCTTCTCTAGATGTGTCTTTAAGCAAAAGGCGACCACGTTTTAAAGTCGAAGTAAGTAGTAAATGACGAAAGTCGTAGTAAATCATCGCATCTAAATTTTCACGAGTTAATTCAAAAGTCAAAAAGTCTAACTTTCCAATGGAAGTTTCAGCTGGTACCTAACAACAGCTGTCACGTGGTTAAGTTTTGGAAAAAGTTTACGGAACATCCTGTATATAAGCTTATTAATTATATTAACAAACTAAATAGTTACAAGTTTTCTTTGACTTTTTAGTAAACTCATCAAAAAATGAGCTCTTTCGATCCGCTTTCCTTTCATAGACTATGCACACTGAGTGTAATTCTTTATAGAAATCTATATTAAAATGGTTATGATTCAAGAAAGTTTCAATAATTATTCAGCCGATATTCAGTCATAATAATTCTCAGCTCAGAGTGCTGAACTAATGATGTACTCTGGCATAACATTTCAAGCAAAATTTTTAACTCATGCCTATGTTTTGGATAAAATTGAGTTTTTCCATAAGCGCAAACCAAATCTTTGGTACTGCTACACAATTTAATAATTCATATGAAGGATACAGAAGTTTCGGTTCAGCCGTAGCTTATGTTGATTCTTCTTCTGTTTTTTAATCATTTACCAAAGAAATAAAAAACTGTCTCTTCCCTTATTATTAGCTTTGAAATACGGACATTAAGCAGAAGGATTAGTGTCACGCGAAAGCACAAATTTTCATTGAGTTGAATTTGTGCCCACATTAGAACTTTTAAAACAGATTAAGTGTATATATAAAATAAATTTTATTAATTTTTCCTTGCATTTTCTGGATACAAAGTTTGGCATACGATTTTTATTATTTTAAGAGTATTATAATTTAGTCACAATATTCGCATCGTAATAAAGGAATCATCAGAGATCCCATTAGTTATATGTACCAGTATTCGTGATCAGCGTGACAAGGCGATCTAGCCAAGTTTGTCTGTCTGTCTGTCTGTGAGAGCATTTTCTGCGAATCTTTGAAATATTGGTTTGAAAGTTGGTATGGAAACTATTTATATCCAGAAGCAACACAGGTGTCAAAATGATCACGGTTTACTAAGTAGAAGGTATAGCTCCCATACATAAATACTCTGTACTTATTTTGTTGTATCGAACATGTTCGATTTAAAGCAATTAGTTCAAAAGTAATGATTGCTTTTAAATTGTTCAACTATATTCAAAAGGTGAATCCAATTGATAATAGCAGATATAGTATAAATTGTATAGTTACTTACACCAGTATATTGTGACAACGCCCATCCACAGATGGATGTCGCTCTAATAATATATACTTATGTTAAGTAGATATGCATAATGTTAAATTAAAGTAGTAGTATTCCAGAAAGCCAATTATTATTCGTACTTATTATTATATAGAAGAAAGACAGGAAGAAAAGAAGAGGGCGAATAGTATTAGTCATGATGTTGATTGGCCATATAATAACCACAAAGGCTATCATAACAATAAACATTTTTATGAATTAATAACTTTTCTTCTTTTTGATTGCAGTCATTGGACCAGCCTCTTGCCATAGCAATAGCACAAGCCGTAGTTAGTGGGCATCAGATCACAGCTTCTGTTGGGAATCGGCCCACCATAGTAATAAGCAGGGCAGAGTGAAACCAAGATATAGGTTGTGGATCGGCTCACCAAAGTAGTTAGCGGGTGTCAGATCGAGACTTTGGCTGTGGATCGGTTCACCATAGTAAGAAAGAAGGGGTAAGCGGATAATAATAGTAAGATTAATATGCTTTAGGAGAGATACAAATAGGTGATGATCCGGCGAATTTGGCAGTTCAAAACCGCAACGTATTCTATATCAAGAATTTACAAGTATCCTACGAGTATCCTACCAAAGGCCCTTTTCATATTGCGAACAAATATTTTATCATATCGTTACTTAAAAAACAAATTGACTAAGACTTCAAATTAATCAAAATCTTTGCAAGTTAATTAAGTACGAGGGACTTAGAACATTGGACTTACATAAATGTAAAATTAAATTCATAATTAGATATAATAATTGTGCTTCACCTTGAATTTAACATATATTCGGAAGTAATATTACTACATATATATTACTATAAAAAGCTGCGAATAAAAGACCTTTCCACCACATCCTGCAAATATAAATTTCTGTAATAGATCCTAGACACCAGCTAACCTACTACAGCCTGTGACAAACGCTACAATATATACATATATGGTATTGATAGTTCAACTGTCTTGCGTGCGGCGTAAGCAAAACTCTAATACAAAATTTCCTTAATTTTTAACCAAACACGAGCAAAAAGGGCAAGTGTGAAAAGTATTAAAGCTTCGGTTGCACCGAAATTAACATTTTTCTCTTGTTTCTCTATAATTTCTTCAAGTTATTTTATACTATTCAGCGCTTTCCTTCCGTTGACGTGGATATCGAAAAACTTAATCAGTTCTATGTGACTCAAGGATAATATTAGGAATTTAATTTCCGGAACCAGCAAAGTACGCAGGATGTCGACGCCACTTAGAGAGGCAAAGACGTTGACGATTATGATGCCGCTGCCTTTAGAGCAGTTGATTTTATTCGGAAATGAAATTAGGCAACTGCACTTGAGTTATTATTTGCCATAATAAGTAGATACCGACTCTGGACATGCGAAGGACGAATTTCATAGTTGCGCACAATTTCGCTCTATTTTAAATTTGAAGTTGACAAAATAGAAATGAGGCGATTAAGTTTTCACAACTTATCTCTTCACAAATTATCCTAATTGTTGCATCTTGTTAATAGATAGTAATTGGGGTTTCTAATTCAGTAGCTCGGTGGTTTGTTCACTGTGAAACTACCCCAAAGTACATTCTATCAGTGGTTTATTCGAGGAATGTATGTATATAGAATGGTATAAAAGCAGTTTTTTACAACTAAATGTTCTACAATTACAACTACATTTATGTACTTCATCTGTACTATGTACCACAATTCTATAGTGTTTTACTAAAACTGCTTTCATATATTTAATTCAATTAACAATAATGATAAATAAGTTTAATGCATTTAAACTCAATTATTATACAGGTAATTAATTAACTTTGGCTTCTTCATTATCAATTACATTAGGATTTATAAGGTCACCCTTTTTATACAATTCACACATACGTGTAGTGTGAAATGGTATTATCAGTTTATCAGAAAGTTTGTAATGCATTTAAGGGGGCATCGTAGACTCCACAAAGTATATATGTATATTCTTGATCAGCTTGACGAAATGAGTCGATGTAGTCGTAGACTTCTTTTTATTTCAGTTTAATAGAGTATCAAAATTGGCATGCCACGCCCACTTTTTATGGTGGCCCCCATACAAAGCACCCGCCAACTATAGACTTTTTGTATGAACAAGTTTTTTTAATTCTGTCAATAACATCTTAAAATTTAACGTGGTGGTTTCTTATAAAGGAACTCTGCACATATATGTATAATGGGTGTGATCCCCCTACTTTTTGAGTTAGCTCCCATACAAATCACCCCCACTTTTACCATTTTGTATTGAAAACATTTTTAGTGCAGTCAGTATGGACGGGAAATTTGACTTGACGACTTCTCATGGATGGATGCTTCACATAAATATCTTAATCACTTTTTGGAGTAGAAACTTTCCGCCAAATTTTGGAATTTTGTATGAAAATTTGCTTATTACAGGAAATATCAACTTAAAATTTAGTATAGTGGCTTCTTATGGAAGGAACGCCGCACATACAGAGAAATAGAGGTTATTTCTCTATTTTTTTTTGCATAGCCCCCATACAAACCCACCAACCACTTTTGGGATTTTTCATAAAAAAAGTATAATTTTCGGCAAAATTAACTTGATATTTGAGGTAGAAGATGCATATGGACCACTTTTAGGGATAGACTCCAACAGACTGACATCCCAAGTTTAGGTTTTTAGATTTTATAAATTTTTTTGCTAAGTTCAGAGCTTGAAACTTCATGTGAATGGCATTAAAATTTCGGTACCACCGAAGTAAACGTTTTGTCTTATTTTGTATGAATCTTTGAGATATTTGGCTGCATTCCAGTATTGAGGCTTGTTTGGTTTTAAGTATAACAGCCATTAGTATAAAGCATTAGGACAAATATTTTGCACAATATATATGTCGGCTGACGGAATTTTCACAGAGAAGTATAGTATATAAAAATTTGCTGAATTTCACAACGTATTGTCACTCCAAATAGGAGCACGAAAATGTGGTCTCATTTTTTGGCAAAATCGAAAATGTACTTTTCAAAATTTATCTTCACCCATATTTTTTTAAGTAGGAATTATGCAGCGCCAGCTTAGCATCGATTTGAAAGGTATGGGACACACCTTTCCAACGAGCTATTACACGTATACGAGTATATATATATAGTATATATCCCTCGATAATCAGCCATTTAAAAAAAAAGCCATTTTGAAGTAAAAGTTTCTTAGTTTTTTGCATACTAAAATCCGGTATCAATTTTAATGGTACATAACACGTTTCGATCGGAATTACCAGTTTGAACTTCGATATTACGCGTAAAATATAGTGCTCGTTCTCCAGCAACACTTAGGTGGGCTTTCGTATACGGGCGCGCTGTTTTATTTTTCATAATAAGGATGAACTTCTCTGCATTGATCGCTTATTTGCTGAAGCCAAAAAAAAACAAAAAATATCAATTTTTCATCAGGAGCCAAGGATATATAGAATATTTCTTTGATAGCTTTTTTCTTTTTTTTACTTGCGTTGTTTCTCTGCCCATTTGACTTTATTTACGTACAGTGTAGTTGTGTGGTTTTTTAAATTTCTCTATAATTGCTTACTACCTTCATCATTATAAGTTCATCGAGGTCGTCCTGCGTTTTTAGATGATATTTTCTCATAATTCTGTTCGCTGATTTTTATGACCATTTTTGAAGAAACCCATTTTTGACGCTCTGACTCTCTTACTTATATATACTTACATTAATTTGAAGATTATACGAAATGTTTAAATATTTAAACCGAAATGAAAGTACGTCAATCATATTATAATGTAACATATGTATATGTCCTCATATAAACATGGCCCGCATTTTTTTTAGATTTTGCGTGAACGTTTTTTATGTATATTCATGATCAGCACGGCAAGACCAGTTGATATAGCCATGCCCATATGTCCGTGTGTCTGTCGGAGAGAAAAGTTCTCTGACCAGCTGTACCTCTAAGTAAGAATATGTAAATAATCCATTGTACTGCTTTGTGACTATTGTCACAATAAAAACAAAATATGTAACCAACTTCAAATATGAACTCAAACAAAAACCAATTTATTTAACAAATATACTTTCTAACAAATTTAAAACTATTACGCACTAATTCAAAAAATCAACTCGTTCCACCTCTCTCTAATCCTTACGAAACAAAAAGTTGGCCATTTTGTTAAGTTGACACTGCATACTTTGGACGATCCAATTGGACTTCAGAGGTAGCTCTTTCAATGAAATATTTTTTTCGAAGGTCTATAAAATGTCACGAGAATAGATTTTTGTAAATGCATGAATTCAGGCTTTATTTGACATACTTACCGTACGTGGGTTAAATGTGCTTGTATCTTTCGTCACCTGCTTTTCATCAGCGATTTTATTTGCATCTGTCTGATTGACCAACTGCTTAATTTGTGGATTGCGTTGCAATAGCTTGTTTCTAATAATGCGTTCGAGGTACGAGCTGAGACTTCGCAGACGGTCAACTACGATAAATTTTGGAGCCATCTTTTTATTTTCGATTAAAACAATAAAAGAAAAAAAAGAGAAAAACTATGTTTTCGCTTTCAAAGCGAAACACGAATAAATAAATTTAAGAGAAATGTTTCCTTATATAGACAAATTCCTTACAAATTTTTACTTTCCACGCTTGCTATGTTTTATATAGACGTGAATGCTATGTTTGCTAAGTTTTATATAGTTTTCTATAAAAACTAGAAAAATCATGAATTTAATTGTATATAGTTGGAAGCCATTATGTAAACGTTTTATGTGTAAATGTAATACATAATTAAGCATTTGTTTATACTCTAAATTATTATATATTTATTACTTGTAAATATGAATTTTATTGTAAACTTTCGAGTTTACTTAAGTAAATTTCAGCGATCGTACATAGTGTCTAAAGCCGATATTGATTTATGGAGCTGAAACGTGAAAAGTCACGAATCGAATCTACGAATCCAAATTCCAAGCTTTTGTGAATAAATGTCTGAGAATTATCTGCGTCATCTTTTTGCGAACAACCATAAATCGGCTTGGGAGATTGCCAAGCAGTCATTCCAGTAAAACCCCCAGTTACCCCGACGAAGAGGCTGTACTTAGCAAATATAGCTGCGAGCAATACTAGACGTAGATGGCGCCGGTGGCGCAGGTGTGCCCCGCCCACATTCAAGGCTAGCCCCGATACAAACCCACCGCCCACTTTTGTATTAAAAAGAAAAAATGAATAAACGTTAACTTCGGTTGAACCGAAGCTCTGTTACCATTCACACGGGATAGGTGTGTAGGTTTTAATATAGGCTAACCCAAAAAGTGGGCGGTATACGCCTACTAGTACATGTTTGATGTTTTTCATACAAATGTATAAAAGTGAGCTGCGGGTTTGTATGGGACTACCTCAAAAAGTGGGCGTGACATGCCCATTTGTCTATGTATGTTAAGCGGCTGTCCACTAAAACCCACCAAATAAAGATTTTTTCATAAAAAGAACACAAAGTGCCTGTCGACTTTCGGGCGATATCCTTCATGAAAATATAGGAATTTTCCCAATTATCCTGCAAATAGGGTAGCAGACTATATAGTGAATTGCAAGTTTATCCTTCTAAACTTGTTGAATCCTCCCCGCATCATTACTGGCCCGCTACCAGAGCTCCATTTTGAGAAAGAAAGAGGCTCCTTTACCTTAATAGAAAATAAATGATAAGACATTCGCTTTACTGAGTCCCAGTTAGTTTCCAAGTTAATTAGTGTAAAGCGATCCTCGCAGATTTGTGGAGGAATGGTAAGAAATTTTTAGCATCAGCCACTTCTCATATTGTCATGGTTTAACACCGTGTGATTTTAGTTTTTCGGAAAAATGAATCTGTCGATTAAAAGAGAACATTTTGTGAACTTAATGTCCTTCCAAGAAGCTTGAAATAGCATCATGACGAATATTCCGGTGGACCAAATATCATGAAATTTTTAACGGAAAGAATGAAACTTTTGCAAGTACTGAGTCATGTATAGATGATGCTACCAGAAAGTGCAAAGTCCTTATTACTTAAAACGCACCTTGTACATGGGGAGGAACTAATAAAAGGACGGCCAAAATCTTCGACCGATGAGAGAAATGTGGCTCTGGTAAAGGCAAAAGTTGACGAAGATTCGCCACGAATAATACGAATAATACAGAAAGAAGATCTGTATCGCTACTTCTTTCTTCACGATAATATGACAGCTCACACTGCTGAAAGAAATACTACCTTTATAACTATCTCTGGCAACGATGAAATACGCCCAACAGCATATTCTCCAGTTCTGCTGCCTTGTGATTTCTAGTTATTAGCAAAAATTTAAAACAATTTAAGGGAAATATTTGCTATAGTCTTATTTCTAAGACCAATAGTTTTATGTTTAAATGAATCTTGAAGATCTTGATCAACACTTTCACGATATATGTACATAAACGATATATAAATCTCTGCTTTGTTAAAAAAATATATGAAGTCAAAATGTTTCACATCAAGTCCTGTGAGTATTAAGCACTCACTCAGTTACTGTTCTACCCTACACACATAGCGTTGAAAAGGTATTATCAGTTGGTCAGAAAGTTTGTGACGCAAGGGGAATATCTCACAAAGTATTTCTTAATACAGCCAGTCTGTCTGTTCACCTGTCTGTCAATTTGCCATTTGATATAGTACTTTATCTAACCAGGTCTAAGCAGAGTCTTGTTTTGTAGTGTTTCTTGTTTGGTAGTGTCCGAAATAAAACCGTCGATAATGCATACATAAAAAAAGATACATATGTATCTATATATACATTCTATGCGATCTGCCGAGCCAGTATCTGTTTGTTACAAATATTTTCACAAACTAAATATACCGAATTTTTTTTCTTTAGGTGAAGTGTGTAAAGCGCGTCAAAAGTTTATTTTGTTAAAAATTTTTCAATCCATTAAATATTTCAATATACAAAACTTATAATAATAAATAGATTGTTCGCATTCATATTTTTGTTAAAAATTGTCTGCACATATATAATATATATAAAAATATATATATATACATACATATGTGTTTATATAATGTATTACGTATACGCACTGCTGTCAATAATCGTGCTTCATCTGCTTTAGGTTCTTTGTCTTCGTCAAATGGTTTCTTGTTTATGTTCAGCCAAAGCCTGCGGTGGCCAATTCAATATTTTATTAAGTATATATATACAAGCATTTTTCTATATGTATTGCACCTACATATGTATATAACAAAATGATGTATGATGGCTGTATATAAAGAGTGTTTTTTTTTTAGGTGTAGAATTTTGAATTGAATTAATATACTGAGATTGTATAATTTCGAACTTAAAGTGGCCTTATTATGTCAATAGTGTTTAAATATGATTTCGGGCATATGGGCACAGCGGCTGGCTCGGATGTGACGCACTGCGGAAGTCCAATTTTCGACCTGTTTTTCAAGCAATGGGCAATTCTGCGTACAATGTAGTCTTCCAAGTCATCCAAAGTTGCTGTTTTCTTCACATAAACCAACAACTTTACGTAACTCTAGAAAAATTAATCTAAATGCGTTAAATCACAAGAACTCGCTGGCCCATTGACTCATCCATTCGAGAAATAACGCATTCGCCATATGTTTCCTTCAGTAAGTCGATTAATTGACGCGCTGTATGGCATTTGGGGCCGCTCTGTTGGAAGCATATGTCTTGAATAAACAACCCATTCAATTGGTGCACGAAGTAATCACTACTCATGGCTCTAAATCAGTGGTCACCACCTTTACAGAGAAATATTGAGAAAATGCGTCATTATATTATTTTTGATGTTACATAGCATGTTTCGATCCATTCACCATTCAAACGAAATTTTAAATAGTATTGTAAAACATAAAAGTGGTGGTTTAAATAGGGGCTACCCCAAAAAGTGGGTGGTATATGCACACTAGTCTCTCTCTCTCTCTCTCTCTTTCTCTCTGTCTCTTCAACTAAAAAAGATATGGACTTGAGTTGCCCACCGTGGCAAAACACTCTTCGGTAGGAAAACCATTTACTTTGCTACATAAGGTCGAGTTGACAGGTATCACAATGTCCCAACTGGCTTCTGGGTTAACTGAACCTTCATCGAACGGCCTGATTAACCTAACCTTACCTTTCGAGTTGAAAGTTTTTAAGTACGCCTTCGGATAAAAACCAGAATTTCGAACCTATTTTTAGAATAGCTTCTTTTCTATGTACAAGGAAAAAATGTATACAATATTTTAAGATACATAGTATGAATAGAATAGTATTCAAGTTTAGTCACAATATTGCAACAAAGACCCCATAAAGCACGAATAAATATATCTGATCAGTTCAGACAATGGAAATCGTTCAAGTGCGTATGTCTGTCTATCTGTGTTTACATATGCTTGCTATTCCAATAGCGATCTAAGATGCAAGCACATTTAAATCATAATCTTATTAAATGAATTACTTATTGTTTCTAGTTTTTTCATACCCAACAAAATTATCCCGAGGTTCTTATTCCACTCAGAACCTCCAAAATCAATCGCCAACCGCATTAAATACTTTAAAATACATTTTTAAGGGTGCGGGAGAACTATTACGCCTTGGATTTTACCGAATTGATTGAATCAATTATCGACTTATTCTAGTCACCATTGCTTTTATATTCCGTATAGCCGCTCAAAAAAGAAAACGTAAAATACTTCATGGTCGCTGTCTGCGGATAAACTATTATTGCAAATAGTAAACGCTTTGCAAAAAGGATTTCATAGCGAAAGCTTCACTTCGCCCGATTTTTTTGACATTCACTTGCTTTGCTCCAGTCAGTCTTCAAGTAACAACAGCCCAGCTGGATTTGTCAGCACTTGACTGCTCATCAACCTAAGTGGCTGGGATTACGTTCTACTGCCTTCATTTCGAAGCCATACGAAACAAATTTCTATGTTGGTTTTAGTGTATAAGAACCTTAACTAAATATCTACACCGGTTCAGATACTTACGCATTCAATCATTCATATATCACGGGTACGCACTGCAACTTGACATGTTGAGCGTTGGGCGATTCGTTTTTTGTTTTGCTTGCGTGCTGCTGACATGTTCGAGTGCACTTCCGTCTGTCATTCTTATACAAGGAAGCCAGGTAGCCAACAATAACTGTAAGCCGATGCACTTAAGATACTCGTACACTTGACTTTATACGAGTATACTATATATATGTACCTACTAGACTCATGTGGCCAATGCTTACAAAAAACTCTATTCTTGTTTTGATATTTCAAACGAAAACGAAATGAATTAACCAGTTGGAAATGGAGGTGAATTTGGTTCGATGCAAGAAACGTGCAAGACGAATGAAGAGACAAGGTAAATGAGTAAAACAAATAGTTCTGTCTTTCGATTCGTTTGCTATTGAACGGTGCAAGCATAAACAACTTTGTTGGTGCTTGTCTCTTCGTCTCTTGCACACTTTAGCTGAAGCTCCGTTGGCAGTCTACAAGGAAACATTTTTTTATTTACCTAAAAGAAAACAGGCAAGATAAGAGTATACCCAAACATATCGCTCGTTTACTCTCACTTGTACTCATTAGAACTTGAAATTTTAACAAGCCTTTTGTTTATTTGGTCAAAAGAAAACATAAGAAAAGGAAATAAGAGAATGGTATATCGAAATAGTTTTTACATTCCTAAGTCATTGGACACTTATTGGTACAAATAATAAATAAGACAGACACAAGAAAAACCGCTGCAGTAAGATAAACCAACTTTGGAGTTTCTAGCGTAAATTCCAAACAAAACGACATATAATTTCATACGATACCAAACTTTGGGTTTGGCAAGATCGTTTGGTACTATGTATCTGAAGAGGAAAAAATAGATTCAAAATATTCCAACTTGAAGTCCGTCGGACAGACGGACGGCCATGTCTACATCGACTCGCCTTCCGATGGTGATCAAGAATATACATTTTATAGGATCATCCTCCTTCTGCTTGTTACATTTGAACAAACTTTATTTGCCCTTTTACCCAATGGGTACAGGGTATAAAAATATGTTCAGGTACATAGGAGGACCAACATGTAACACTATACTGTGCATGAAGTAAGATACCCAGCGGCTGCTAAAATCATTGCAGGGTATATATTTCCGCCTTAACTAGCTGCGATATTTTTATGTAAAAACAAGAAAAAAGTTTTTATACATACTTCGAAATGTGGGAGGGGACTAACCCTTAAAGGGGGATCCACCCATTTATATATGAGAAGCGTCTGTTCATAAAATGCAACCATAGCAAATTTAAAGTTGATATCGACCGTAATAAATCATATTCTTATACAGACAAGTAAAAATGGGCGGTGAGTTTGTATGTGAGCTACCCATAACACTGAGAAGGATACCACCCTTGATAATAATGTGAAGCGTTCGTTCATAGAGAAAGACTTTATCAAATTTCAAGTTGATATTTACTGCTATAATTATTTTCCGTACAGAAATTCGAAAGTGGGGTAGGTTTAAATGGGGGTCATCCCATTCATCCCATGGCGTGGCATTTCAATATGGACACTCTATTAAACTGCAATAAAAAAATGTCTATTTGTTTGAACATGAGCTGCTTTTGGTTACAAAAAGTTTCCATACCATCGCTGCAAACATTGTGACTAAATTATACTACTCACACTTGAAGGGTATAATGAGTGCGTAGGAGCGCAGCTGTGTATTGTAGATAAAGTGAATGAGATGTATACAGCACTGGCGATTCTTACATTTCCGGTTCCTGTTAAGAATTTATGATATCGAAGGAACTAACAAGAAAAATATGAAAAGGAATGCAACACTTTTCATAGCGGGAGCACTTAGCGAAAAACTCATTGTAAATATTTAGCAGCACTTTGCTAAAATGTCTATTGCGACGCATTATGCACTTCCAGGTACGCAGCACAAAATACTTTGGATGCTTTAGTTGCAAAAGCGAATGCCAAAAGGACTGCGACAGTCACAAACTGCGCCTGCGGCGTTCATCCACTTAGTCAAGGCTAAAATGGTAGTTGAACAAATGCACGCAAATGTACGTCTATCTACGAGAGGTGTAACAAAATATAGTTGAGCTGAGTTGAAGATGAATCATCACTGTAATAAGGGTATGTTTCAAAATCGTCCTTTGCCCAATTTTCCCCATAATAAAGGTGTTCTCAAAAAGACTTTTAAATAACTTTTGGATATTTCAATTTTAAATGTTTTTGGAACGGAAATCCTTGCAGACTTCTTCACACCCAAAGACCGAGTTCAGAAAATTTCCATTTCCCGACAATGTCGAAACTTTCACGGTTGAAGTATAAAAATACCATTTTTATGTAGTATTTTGCTGATTTCTCTTAAAGCAAACTTAAGTTGAAGAAAGCATCGGAGTTATGTACAAACTAAGAGAGAACGAACTAGCTCACATTGGCATGATCAGGCCTGTGATGACACTAGAGAAGATATACTTGTATATGGATACATCTACATATTTAAATCCATCAATTCTCTGTTATGTTTAAACGTATTTTGTTCCCGGTATTTTCAAAATTCAAGGCTTTATTATAAAAAACTCAATATACATTCGGTCAAAAAGGTGCAGGGATTTTTAAATGATCAGTTCCCGGTACTTTTTTTACACAATGTAAAATGTACACAATGTTTTTGGTAGCCATATTCCGTGATGGTTTCATTGGGTTTGATTCGCTTAAAGTGGACTACATAAAGCCGATCTCACCAAATACAGAGCATAAGTTTGGCTCCATGGATATTTGGCCGGGCTTAATCCATGCATTTTTGTGTTTGGGATTGTCGTAGCGGAACCACTTTTCACACAATTCAGTCACAATTCGACACAAAACTTGTTTCCTTTTCCATCGTTCAAGCTGCTGTTCACTGGTGATAAAATGCTTTTCCACGTCTCTTGGTTTCAAGTCGTATGCCGCCCAATATTCTTGCTTCTGTATCATTCCCAGGTCTTTGAGGCGTTTTGAAATTGCTTGTTAAATCACTCCCTATGATCTTGACACCTCTTCTTCACTTTAACACAAGTCTTCATTAAGCAATGTCTCTACTGCTTCATCTTTAAACATTTTCGCACTTCAACCGCTATACCAGTCTTCGTCATCTGCAGATGTCTTCATAATAGGTCCCGCGAATTACGACCATTTGACTCATAAATAGACATTTTTAATCACAAATAGACTACTGGTGATATGGGGTTATATTTACAAGATGTCCAAAGGTACCACACGGTGTATGTAATGTATATATTTGGACTACTAACACCGCTAACGCCATCTATAGGAAAACGGCGGGAGCAAACTTATAATAATAATAATTTATATACAGGATGTGGCAGCATAACTTCTATTTTTAAATGCGCGACACTCACGATTTAGGGATCATAGGCTGTAGGGAGTAAAACCAATCGACAGGCGTCGTCCTAAATATTAATTTAATATCAGATTAGTTGGCGCCATACTTTGGAACAGTGAGGAGCGTGGCCGTCGAGACCTTCTTTTGTTGTTGTTGTTACGTATCCTATACGTATCCTAACGGAAGTTCGTGAGCTGCTAGGGCCGTTTGCAAAATAATATTAATAAAATAATAATAGTTTTTGGTCAGAGTCAAGTTAATGGCAATCAATAACTTTCGCTATAAATACGTACTCGTGCAAACTTGTTAGCTGAAGAGGGAAAGAAGCAAAATTGTCGCATCTAGGCTGAGGATAATGAGCAGGGGCTATAGTAAACTCCATTGCATCCCCACAAGTCCTTTTTAGTACGGATTTTAAATTGAAGTCGTTCTTGTCCAGCATCTCCGTATTTATGCCGAAACACATTCGATAATTTATGGGACTCTTATTCGTCCTATGCTCTTAGTTGTTGCATATGACGTCAACACTGTATTTCCATCGATCGCAGATTACTTATGTAAACAGCAAATACCGATTTTACTTAAAACTTTACAATGAAATTTATGTTTATAAATAATAAACAAATAATAACTTACTATAAACAAATATTTATGTATTCATAGTATACATTTATATTCAAGATTTTCTAATTTTAAAAGAGCTTCCGTCTATATAAAACATAGCAAGCGTGGAAAGTGAAAATTTGTCTATATAAGGAAACATTTTTGTTGTTATGCCTTATTCGTTTTTAATTTTCAAAGGAAAATATTGTTTTTCCACTTTGGGAGGCATTTGCAGTTTCTTTTATTTAAAAAGAAATCCTTTTGTGATGGCGGGAAAAGTTGGACTGTTCAATCGTCTAAGGGCCTCGCCATTCATTGAATATGTGACTAAAAACATGAAGGAAAAATCTAAGCAGCTAATTAATCTAACAGAGGGAAATGCATTGATGAAACAGCAAGTAACTGACGCCGCTAAAGAAAACACAAAGACGATCGTCGATGAAAGCACTATGAAAAATGTCGTAAGTATGGCGAATAAAGCCTATATATACAAAAATGAATTCTCGTGACATTTTACTGACATTCGACAAACAATTTTCATTGAAACAGAACACACCGCAGCCCAATCGGATCGTCGAAAAGTTTCAAAACCAATTCTGTGAAGTGAAAAACAATGTGGCCAAATTTTTTTTTGGAGAGCGGTAGAAAGTGTTTTTGAGTTAGTGCGCAAAACATAAAAGATGGTTTTCGTTAAAATTTTGTTAAGTTAAAAATATCCATGTGACCAAATGTTAAGTTTTGAGAAAATTAGTTGAAAATCGTATAAAAACGATGAATAAAATATATTATTGTAATTAAAATTAAACGTATCGATTCAATTTTGCAAAATTTGGCCTTACGGCTAACTCAGCACAATAAGAGAGTCGAAATTATAACTGGTTTTGTAAGCGAGAAAGTAAAGAAACAATTGGTTCGAGTTCGAGAAAGGAAAAAAAGAGAGAGAGAGAGAGAGAGAGAGAGAGAGAGAGAGAGAGAGAGAGAGAGAGAGCACCGCAGACATAGCAGCAAACAAGAGTAACAAGAACATGTGAGTAATATTTGTATAATTCTATTTGTGTATGTGTGCGTGTCTCCTTCTTCTTGCATTGTAAATGAATTTTCAGTGGGCTGCAGATAAGTAGTATACAGCATACGAATAAAATAGATTAGTGCGTGGCATGATCGATGGTTAGGAGAGAAAGGGTGGCAGCATACATTGCTGCTTGATTAATGCTAAAGTTTGTAGCATGTATGTAAATCAATTGTGTCGTGTTGCTATAGGCCAGTAATGTCAGTGGATTGGGTACATTTTCCAAATAGACCAAATACAATTGAAAAAGCGAGAATTAGACTCAGTACTTGGTGTTCACACGCAGACCATCGTGTGAATGCTCCGTCATTATGGAAATTTAGACTTCAATGTTGTAGAATTGTTTCTACTTAGGAACAGATATAACCAACAAGAACAACGTCAGCATGGATATCAGACGAAGAATCACTCTAGCTAAACGGCTCAGCAAGCAAATTAGAAGTATTGCCCTCGGTTTAAGTACGAAGATAAAAATCTATATGACGCTGATAATGTCGGTCCTGCTTTATAGCGCAGAAGTATAAACCCTGACATCAACGGATACAAGCCCTTTGAGAGTGTTCGAGAGAATGATTTGTCATAGGATTTTTGTTCATGTTCGAATTGCCGTCGAGTTTTGGATGCGCATGAACCATGAGCTGTATGTCTGGGCTGATCTTCTGATCCGGATGAACATCAAAGCTCCATCACTAAGGACTTACGACAAAAATCTTAACATAAAGGAGGACATCCGAGCTTACGATGGCATGACCAGGTCTATGATGACCTCAAGAAGCTTCATGGCAATTGCTTTTAATTATACACTTTGTCATTGTATATTAAACATCTATTGTCCTTAATAAAGAATTTTAAAATTTTTGGAAAGAGTGCCTTTAGTATTTTTATATAGCAACCTATTTATAGACAATAATTTAAAATCATTTTTAAGAAAACCAATTTAAAATATCGCATATTTATTTCACATAACAATATTAAATGATTTCAGAGTTTCGTAACACATCTTATCTATCGTACATCACATGACATCACATGGTGAGTCTGGCAAATTTTAACTGAATCGGTCAATATTCAGGTATATTTCGATAACATGTACAACTACCCACACCTGGATGTAGCTGAGTGCACCTGGAAGCCACAACAACTAAGGTAGAGTGCTAATTTTTTGTCAAATACCTAAACCTACACGCATATTCCAGGAAAAACTCACATTTATTTAAATTACTTTGGATTCAAAAAAAAAAAGATTGTCTTTATTTAAAATAGTTAGCTTCGAAAATGTTTGGATCTTGGATAATTTTGACTAGTAGATCATCTGCTTTCTCTCTCTTATCCATATCTGCATAATACGATTTATGTATACTGATACCGTATACTGGAAACAAATAGGTTAGTTGAAACTGAAATCATATTAAGAAGATCTTCATTTGCGTCATTTCTCGTATTTTATTTTGTGTTATGTTCCCAATAATTTCGGTTATCTTTGTTTCATTTTTTCAGACTGCTCTTCTAGTGGGAATAATTTATTTTTAAAAATATCCTTGTCATTGTCTAATTTCTTGTGAACTCATTAAACAGTTTAGCGGTGAACATTCTTCTTTGTTTCTATCAATAGATTTGCCTTTGTATCAGTTAATACAAATTTGTGTAACTTTCCCGTCGATCAACAATCACTGCAACAAGAGAAATCAGAAACATTGAGGAATCGGAGACACAATGCCTATTTACAATGTTTTCCGCACGATGACCCTTCGCAACCCCATTTGCAACATAGAGTTACTTTAAAATTTCATAGCTAGGGACCATTCTTCTAATGGTGGAATAAGTCGTGTGGCCTAACGGAGGCTGAAGTTCAACTTCGAATGAAGTTGAAGAAATATTTTTAAATTCCGTTGAGGGACAGAATGAAGAGATTTTTTGGCTGCCAACACTTCAGCATAAGGTGGGTACAAATTGGAACTCTTCTGTGGAAAACAGAGCTCACGCTTCTTCGGGAGAATAGATATTCGCTTCTTCAGGAGTAGAAATACTTTCCAACACTATTATTGTCCATTAATAATGCTACTCATGTTTATTTGAAGAATCAGTTCTTGCACAAAAAAACTGTTATTATTTCATAAGAAAAAAGGAATTTAAGGTCTGGTATCACTTTCAAATTAATGAGCGCTGGTGAAGAATATCATTTTTTTTTTAGTTGACTTCTATTGCTTGCAATAATGTGTATACTGGCAGTTGCTGTGTTTCATTCCATGAACTACTGTCTGTCCTCCGATGTTTCCTCACCTTTCTTCTTTAACATTTTTTTTTGGAAAATGTGTAGCTAAAGCATTCATAGACTTCATTAGACTTATCATATCATAATAAAATATACGTGAACCAGACGGCCATGATATTTAAGCTCAGTTCATACATAATCAATTGCTGAATTTGTCAATGTGTAGTCGCTGAAGTGACCATTAAGAGGTTCGAACTGTAGAGAAAAGTGTTCTATCGACATTAAATTTCGTACTTCCAACGAACTTTTGTTAGTCCCCTCGTATATACAGGTAAGTATATATGTATATACGCCAGTACTTGGTTTTGCTTACTTAAACTTTTTCCAACGTTTAAAGCACATCATTAGCACTGCGTTTTAGTAGTAAACTGCAAGTATAACTTTTTGTGTGATACATTTACTTTTCCATCCGCACTATACGTGAAGACCATAAAACATAATTGAAACACAGAACAAGAAAAAACGTTAACTTCGGTTGAACCGAAGCTATAATACCATTCACACGTAAATTTAAAAAGTATTGTAAAACAGTGGGGGTTTAAATAGGAGCTACCCCAACTACAGGATGTCTCAAAAGAAAGTTCACATTTAAAAAATCCATATAAAAAAAATTTAATTTAATGTTACATATTAAAATACACACTTTGGGAATTTATTTCTTAAAAATGATATTGTCAAAATGTAAACCGCTGCGTTCACGGTTGCGTTCATTTAATCGATCACTAAAATTTCCTATGACGGATCGGCAGGTATTCTCCTCGATGGCTGCCATTTCGTGACGGATATTTTCTTTTAATTGTGCCAGGCAAGTCGGTGTGTTGCCGTAAACTTTATATTTGACGTAACCCCACAGGAAAAAGTCCATAGGGGTTAAATCGGGACTTCGTGGAGGCAAATTTATGTCACCTCTCCTGGAGATCAATTGGCCAGAAAAAATTTCATGAACTCGTGGTAGAGACCTGTTGGACGTGTGTGAAGCTGCTAAAAATGCGGAACAATGATGATCTATGCACGTTTAAAGAAACAGCACGCTTCCGAATCGAAAGGTCCGGGTTGTCACGAACAGACTGAGTAACGCTGTCTGCGTTCTCGAACGTTCTCGAAGCCCTTGGACGCCCGGATTTTGATTTTTCCAGCGTTGAACCGGTCTCTTCAAAATTCTCGACCCATTTTCCAATGAGTCGAGGGCTTGTCGCATCATTTATGTGACGAACATGTCGAATACTTCAGAATTTTCTACGCGCTACACCGTTTTTGTAAAACTGAATTACCGTTTTTGTAAAAATTACGTATGCACAACGCACGGTCCGCTCCCGAGAAGCGCTCCATGGCGACTACATTCCCGAAAGCTAGGCTACCAATTGACATAGCCCCCGCAACCAACCCAAAGGAATAAATGCGTTCAGGCAATCAGCAAATCAAATGTGAACTTTCTTCCGAGACATCCTGTATAATAACAAATAAGGCGAATTATAAACGACACACGCCCACTTCTAGATGTACATGAAGCGATGCAGTAGATGTGTAAGATGCCGCCATATCGAATT
Source organism: Leucophenga montana (assembly GCA_035044765.1). Classification (NCBI taxonomy): domain Eukaryota; kingdom Metazoa; phylum Arthropoda; class Insecta; order Diptera; family Drosophilidae; genus Leucophenga; species Leucophenga montana. The sequence continues at coordinate 123,907 of JAWNNQ010001415.1, read as the reverse complement.
TCAAGTTGATATTAACGTTTTCATACAAATGCATAAAAGTGAGCTGCGGGTTTATATTACCTACCTTAAAAAGTGGACGGGACACGCCCATTTGTATATGTGTATGAAGCGGTTGTCCACTAAAATCCACCAAATCAAGCTAATTTTGATTTAAATGCACAGTGGGTTTTTATGGAAGCTACCTCAAAAAGTGGGTGGGCCACGCCCATTAGTTTATGTATGTTAAGGGGCTGTCTATATAAAGGCACCATATCGCATTTCAACCTAATTGAATTTAATAAAGAAGCTTTTCGTACAGAAACACAAAAGGGGGCAGTATGTTTGTATGCGGGCTACTCCATAAAGTGGGGCGGTCCACGCCCGTTAGACTTTGTATATTAATCGGCTTGTATATTAAAAGGCACCACATTATATTTTAACCTAATATTGACTTTAATAAAGAAGTTTTCATATAAAAAGTCAGAAAAGAACAGTAGGTTTATATGGGGCTACCCCAAACAGTGGCTATCCCACCCATTAATCTATATATCAATAGTACGTCCACTGAAAGTTACCATATCAATTATTGAGTTTATATTGACTACAATAAAAAAGTTTTTCCTACAAAAAGTCAAAAAAGGGCGGTGGGTTTGTATGGGGGGCTAACCTAAAAATTGGGCGTGGCGGATCAATCTTTATACTCAATTAAACTGCAGTAAAAAGAAGAGTATGTTCAAAACTTCAACTGGATAGCATAAAAATTGGTCCCCAAACAAAAGAGCAACAACATACAGACGGACAGACAGACAGAGAGACAGACATGCCAAGTTCGGCTCGTTTCGTCGAGCTGATCAAGAATATATACACTTATGCTTCATTTAATGCATCACAAACAAAAAAATATATATGTGAAAAATAAAATATATATTCGAAAATATATTTGAAAATATATATTCGAATTTCACTTCAATTTCAATTCAGCATGCCACAGACCTCATTTACTAGCGAAATGCAATTCGCCTGTAATTGAGCTAGCGAATTGACTAAATGCGCCTCTAAAATATATTTTGTAAATAAAAAGCCCTATAGTTGCAGATAGGGGATACAATTTCTGATTAATTTACATCTAAACATATGTTTTTAATATGTTTTAATTAATAAATTAGCAGTTTACTAAACCAACTATGAATTCGCTAGTTGAATTTGTCAGTCACAGCCGACAGACAAGCGATTTGCATTTCACTGGTGCCACTTTTTTTAAAAAGATTTTAGTTTTTAGTTCGGTTATATGGCAACGTCGCTATAGAAATGTCATAAATTATGAAGAGCGCAGCAAACATTTATTAGCGTCTGCTTGCGAAAATTGGTCCGATGCGCATCTGAGGCGCTTGCGGTCTATTGCCTCCTTCCTGCGTTGCCTCTTTCTTAACTTTTCGAACGCAATGAGTCTGAGAAGCGGCATTTTTTACCATTATTTGTTTAATTTTTCACAATTTGCAATTTTGCTTTCACTTTTTGATTGCAATGCCCCGCGATTCATTTATTTAAATTGTGTGTTGCCACTCACATGCCACCGTAAAAGTAGCACACAGCTGGTAGAGTTACCGGGCATACTTTTTAGTTTGGCGGGCAATAAATTTAAATTTGTTTGCTTGGAAACTACAAAAATAATGTCACATAAATGCAACTAATTTTTATTTAACTAAATATCACTGTGAAACATCAGTTTTTTAATTGAAAAATATCAATAATAAAGCGCAACTAACAATAAACTAATTTATTCTTCCGTGATGTCTACCCTATGCTGCTAAGTTCGAAAAGGTTTGTGAAAATGCTATAAAAATTAAATCGCTCGAAGTTCTGTGGCATGGTGGATGTTTTTTAGCGAAATGGCAAATCACTAGTAGCCATTTCGCTAGTGTTTTCTGCGGCACCCCGGATAAACTCATATTTTTTTTTTTATTTTTTTAAGAGTCACGATATTGATTTGATACCGAATAGGTGTACCGAAACTAAAATTCCGTACCGAACCCGAATACCGAAATAAATTGGAACCGGTACAGAACCTTACACCGAAATAGACGTTTCGGTATGTACAAACTTCTTTACCAAGTTATTTCGCACGAACCAACTGACAATATGTCTGACAATGTGTATGAGAATTGTAACAGCATTGATACATGATAGTTGTACCAATCACGGGAAAAGTTTTATTTCGCAATATGTCAAGCGAGGTTCATTTATATGAGAAATTTTGGGTATTTTTTGATCATTATATTGCATTGTATTATATATTATTGTACATATTAATTGGAGTGCAAAAAGACCTCAGCGTTGCACTGCATACCAGTCTTCTAAAAAAATTTTAGTAGTTATCTTTCACATATAGTATATTCAATTTACAGATACGAGTAGTAGTAGCCACCTCCGTTTGTCTGAGAGTTAGTGTGAAGCGTATTAAGGTTTCGGCTTCTGAAAGTCAACCTACTTTTCTTCTTTTTTTTTTTGGTTTTGCCACAACTTGTTGCCATAATTAAATGAAAACATTAACGTTGAACTTAAAGTGCATTCCAGTGCTACAGATTGTTGTAAACTTGAGCATCTGCAGTGACTTCAATTACGGGGACTACGACTACCATGACGACGTCATTAACATCGCCTGGCTTGTGCATCTGGTTGAGTGGCATCAGTGCCGCCAGTGTCAAGCAACGAGTGTGTAGCGTGAAATTAAACGACAATTGGCCACATGACAGCAATCCCGGTGACTGCAATGACGTCGTTGGTTTCACCTCATAACAACTTTTCTATATACGAGGTGGCTAGTTAAAGTTTTAAAATTTTAAAATAAGAACTATTACGAAAGAAAGAAACTAGAAAGAAACTAATAAGAATTTGTCACGAAATGAGTCTAAAACTAACGATTGAAATTATAATACTTAGTATTGTAAATACTACCAATAGATCGCCACTTTGGAGCTAATTGAAAGTTAATGGAGTTAAAATTGCAAGAAGCTAGAAAAGAAGGTAATATTGGGTACATCTTCCCCTCTTATCCAAAATATAGCGGGCGCAGTGGTCAAAGGCGTGGACCTCAGATTGAAATTACGTGGACCTGGAACCCATGGCTTTAGAGATCATGGTGTTGGGAATGAAGACACCTGTACCAGTGAGCCATTTAATCGTTGATGGTCCACAACCAGGGATAACCTTCTTCCAATATGAGAGACTGGGAAAGAGAGTGAGAAACATCTGCCGAAACGTTATTCCGAGGTTATTCTTTTTTGTTGTGTTCATTATACCAACATTGCGCTACTCAATATGTTCCTGGTTTTCAACTTCAATATTGATAGAAAACTCAAAGTTAAAATTTTAGTCATTTTCAATCCAGCTTTGGCCGTTTACAGACGTCTGCATCTCAAAACCACATGTAAGCAACTTAGTTATGCTTTCGTATGCGCCTATTAAGATTAATTGATGAAATTGTAGGATCAGAAGTACACATGGTTCGTTGGAACATGTCACTCAAATTGCTTATTATCCCACTACTCTTCCTGAAGTGATGGAGTCTGTCTGATTTGTAGATTCCATTTCTTGACTCAGATATGCCTTCTCCAAAATAGCCAACTGGTAGAACTGTGTTTTCACTGATCTGTCTCGAGTGGACTAGAACTTTGTGCAGCCATGTCTACTTTTCAATATTTTTTTGCCTATTAGGTAACAAAATATTTCAAAATTCTCCAAATACATTGACAATTGACACGATAAAGCATATAAGAATCGTTCTATTCTTATTCGCATCTTTGTATGCAGCTTAACGTTTAGCCCATGGTAGAATAATATAATGTAGCGTATTCCGTAAAGTTGCTCTCGTTTTTTTGTTTCTTACGGTTTTTTGTTTTTTTTTTTGTTTTTTTTTTAAGAACTCTTCATCTCTGTCTCGCTCTAAAGGGTGATTTACACTGTAAATCATGTTGATCGAGTGGCCCGATGTTACAAAAAAGCAGCAAAAAATCGTTTATAACGGTACATTAATTAATTACCACACAAATTACCGAATTTTTATTAGATCTCTCGTATCACAGGCAGTCAACATTTCCACTGCTCATTCCATGTCCTTCCCACCACCACTGCTCATTGGCAACATTTGCCTTGCTGCGGGGTGATGATGAATGACTGATTCGCTGCACCGCAGACCACAAGTCTCGCATGACATTTCCCCAAGCATCAGCTGTGGTATCAGCAGCAGCTGATGTTGAGTTGTTCACTTTAATTTCGTCTCTTTTCCTCACATTTATATACATACGAGTACTTACTATACAAGGATATTGCGCTTTGCATTTCCGGTTTAAGAATACTTTGTCCACTTTTTGCGTTGGTTTTACTAAGAACGCCATTTGCGGATACCTGCAAAAATGTACTTGGACAGGTTATTTATGATGAAAATTATTGGTTTTCTTGCGAAATGAGTTTTATAAAGAATCCTATTACTTTTCTACTAGGTAATTGAGTACAAACTAAAGACATTGGGGATGGGTGTTGCGCTTTGCAAATTGTCAAAACTAATACACAATGATAAATTGTAATGGGCCGTTGTTATAATACTTGTAAAATAACATCAACGTTGACAATACTAGATATTTCAGAGACAATTTAGCTTTAATAGGAAAGTAAGTTGGTGATTGAGGTTTAAATAAAGTATTCAAATGAATTAAAATTTTAGAGAGTTACGTGGTGAACGGTGAGTAGTGAAAATGGGAACAAATTGTCTACCTACACTGCATATAGTTGATCGTTCTAGGTTTCACTTTGCTGAAATCATTCGATTTCAAACCAGACATACCAAATATTAAATGTTTGTTGCTTGAGTGAAGCGGTAGTTTTCATCTCATTCAATTAAAGTGTCACACGATTTTGGTGCTATCGAAATATAGAAGCCGTAAATCAAGAGTAACTTGCGAAGAACTGTCAGTTGTCTTTAATCCATCTAAAAATAATTTAATTATCGTATTTCAAAGAAAATATTGGTTCACATTTGTCCACAGTAAAATAACTTTAAATATCTCGTAGTAGCAGTTAAGTGATCACGGATTAGTTACGTAAACCCGTATACTGAATACAAATTATTTTCAGGTCACGCTCGGCGTGCGAATATTATTATAATGTTGTCCGTCTGTCTCTCAGTATGTACGTTACCATCCGCCCTATATCCTCAATCGTTGAAATGTTGGTTTGAAAGTGGGTATAGAGACATTTTATAACCGGAAGTAACTTAAGTTCGAAAATTGCTGTGATTTATCTACTAGAAGGTATAAATCCTATACAAAAACACTTTGATTTTATTTGATTGTATCGAACCTGTTCAAATTGGGTGGTTGTACCTACGCACAGTGGTTCAACAACGTTTTAAGTTGGACAAAATTCTGTAACTTTTATACCGTTTAAGATTTTGAAGGGTTTTTTTTATGAATTGCGTACAGTTTTATATTGTACATAGATATAGAGAGCCAAAGTAAAATTGTTGTAAAAAATTTTACATATTAATGCACCTGACCTGAAAGAATGAGTTTTTGTCATCTGAGGGTCATTTCCGAAGTATTTTTTGCATAGAATCCGAATACAAGCTCAAAACTTTTCCATCACATACGGATTTTGAGATATTTAGAGTTACGTACATGAAAAAATTTGTATTTTGGATATTTTTAAGGTAAGATACTGGCTGAATAAAATAATATACATATGTATCATATACTTAGTACTACTCATTCCCTTTAAAATGAGGTATCGTATGGTGTCGTATGATGTTTCTTTCAAAAGTCGTGCCCATTTTAAAATGGTGGAATGAGATTTGGAGTATATACTGGGTTCAACAAATTCTTTTATCTGATTTGTCGCATCATGTCAGCGTAAAATAACCATAACTTTTGAAAGAAACATTGTACAGTAATATTTTGAAATGGAAGATGTAGTGAGTAGAACAAATTATAATAATTTTTTTCTGCCTGTATCTAACCTCAAAAACAGCCAACGTACGAGGTGTGTACAAAAAGTAAGGTGACTTTTCAAATTTCGCGGGCAACGTACATTCGATATTCGATTTTTTGTTTTGTTTTGTTTTGTTGTGTTTGTACACTCGTCACGAACATATGTTTACAGTTTCAGCTATTTAGCATGTTTAGTTTGTTTGTGAGAGGCATAACGGTTAGAAGTCTTTTACGTGCTCGGCGATTTCCTGCAGGAGGATGCACAAATTTTTTTTTTTTTCAAATTGTTCCGAACTTTTGCCAGCCTAACAAATAAGAAGTACAAAATAGACACTTGCGGCAAAAGCAATTTCTAAAAAACGACGTTTTACATTTCTAATTCTAATGTATATCTGAAAAGAATTAAAACAGCTTCAAAATGTTCATGATAGCCAAAGATATGCGAAATCAAACTTGAAAAATAATCTCAAAAAATGTCCTTTTTCGGTTTTTAAAACTTCGGCAAAGTTTCAGAGGCTGTTAAATTTCAAATTGTTGATATTTCGTAGCAATAGTTTGAATACCTTATTTTATGCATTTAAACTATCGACTAAGCTGAAAAAAGTTATACTTAAAAAAAAAAAATAAACGAATTTTGTCCAAGGCAATTGAGTTTTGAACCAGTGCATCTGTTGCATCTGATCTGTTGGAAAGATATATTATACATAACACTTACTTCTGAGCTCCGATCCTTTTATAACTGGTCAGCGAAAATTACCAAGCAAAAAGAAATCAAATCTGTTTTTGATTTGTTAGAGTAATTTTTAAATCAATTTTCTGTTTTCTATTTTCATTATTTTGTACAAGTGAGTTTTTTCTATTAACTAGCTATATTTCCTTTATAATATCTTATGATGAACATGTCTTAAATTAAAAACAAAATGACCTTTTCTATGATTTATAAATTATTACAATTTTAAAAAGCTGATGTAAGTAGTACTGGCTACCGATACCATACAAGACTGACCACTAGGGTTCATTCCGAATCGGTTGGTTATATGACAACTTTTTTAGTGGTCCGATCCGAATGAAATTTGATCAGCACACCTAGAAGCTGTTAATTCTGATACGTGCCAAATTTGCGTAAATTCGGATAAAAAACAATAAAAAATCCGGGACACTAAGGCTTCCTTCTGAAACGGTAGGTTATATGACAGCTATATGATATAGTGGTCCGATCCGAAATTCAATCAGCACACGTAGAGGCTCTTAAGACTGACACATACCAAATTTGGTAAATTTCAATAAAAAACAATAAAGGTTTGGTGTACTAAGTGTTCATTCCGAATTGGTCGGCTATATGGAAGCTATATGATTTAGTGGTCCGATCTTGACGATTTTGACATATTGTCATCTAACTACAGATATAGCCTATGGCAAAAGTTTCATTTCGATAGCTGCACTGTAAGTATTTTTGGTCGCCGGTTCCATACAAAACGGACCACTGTGCAGTGTGCTACGTAAAAAAGGGGAATCCAATTAATAATACCAGATATTGTATAAAATGTACATTTGTATCAGTAAACGCAAGCTAAACTGTCTAATGTGCTGCCTAACATTCCAGTCGACCCGGGTTCAATCCCTGCTCGAACGCCACAAAACTATCAACAACCATCAAAAATGCACAATTCGTAAATTGTATTATTGTATATTAAATTTTGTTAAATCTAAGTATCCCTTAAAACATTTAAAAAATGTAGTAGACACCAGCGTTGCAAAGCAAAAAAGAGCAAGTATGGATAGTAATAAAGCTTCGGTTCCCTCGAAGTTAGCATTTTCTCTTGATTTTGTTTCTTTTTTTTACTAATTAGTGTTGGTAAACGTCGCATTCAGCGTGAGTCTGTGAGTGAGTGGCTGTCGATTTTGACAAAAGTTTTTCTAGTTTTGGTCAGTAAACTTATTACACTGTAATAGAGAGTTGTTATGGATATCTTGTATCTAGTACAACTCAAATTATCAACTGCAGATAGGCAAACCGTTCGAATGCCAAATGTGAGGTTTTTTTAGGCAGCGCCATTTTTCTTTGAAGTATTTTTTCATTGAGTTGTGTTCTCTTATTCATGATAACAACGAAGAACAGAATCCAAATTAAACAACTAACTTTTAATGAAATACTAATTAATTGATAGATGATATTAGCAACCAACTAGAGTAGCAACCACAAAAACAAAAACAACAATAATCGACAGCATATAACGAAATGGCTGCACATTTCATGCCGCATAGCAAAAGTATTTAAGTATTATGTTTGTACCCTGCATTCGCATGAATATAGCTACGCCAAGGGATATATAAGTTTAGGAGAACTTGCAGTATGTCGAAAGTGAAGCAGGCCTTCGGAAGAACCATAAAGCATGTTTATACACATAGTATTTATCAGTCGCAACAGTAAAGTTCTGGTAGCTTTGTCCATTCAACTGTTTGCTTGACATTTGCTTGTAGATTTCGTAAACACCTATTTTGTTTTTTTATATGAATTCAGAATTTTACTGACTAGAAGATTCTTATTAAAAAATTATTCCATAGGTCCCACGGTATAGACATAATAGTCCACATTGCCAAAGCATGCAGGAGCGATTTCACATTAATTGAAAACAAAAATTTGAATAAAATCTATACGCTCTAGGATATCTTTAGACTTTCTGTATGCATATGTATACTAGTCTTTATGTATGTACCATAGTGCACCATAAATCGAAGATCCCATGAAGTAGAAATATTCGTTCGATGATACGATGTAACCATTATCATCTGTCTCTTTGAAAGGTAGATTCTCAGAGGCTGTAAGACTTAGAAACATCAAAGTCGTAGTATTTACTCTCTTGGTGCCGCACTAGAAAAAGTTTATCACTTCTTTTCGAACTTAGCGGTTTAAAAGACTCTAAGACCTCATTTTATGTTCATTGCATACCTTTTATTGAAAGAATCCACAAACTTATGTTTTGGCAAATAAGTGGGTTGCTTCACTTAGTTTTCTAATCATGATCCGCCGGAATTTCTATTGTGCTAAAAATATCTTTAGTGATTTTTGTGCAACGTTGTAATGTGCTCGAACATAAGATTAACAATTATCTTCTAGAACTACTCGATACACAAATGATTCTGCATTGCCTATTCTCTAAAAGTACTCAACTCTGAAAGAGTACCCATCATACTTATCTAGCCATATTGACGGGCTGAGTACTCAGGTCAAATTGTCGGTCACTGCATTTTCGGCGTTAAATTTGCTTATGTAATGGCAGTAGGAATAGTAGAATATAAGATCCACTTTAAAAAATGGACAGTACCACGCTCATATATATTTTTTTTATTATTCTCAATGAAAAAGTGCAGTGACAAGACTTTTCACTATTGACTTATATATTCCAGCGGTTGGCCTAACTTTAAAAATCTACAAGGTAGTTCTTAATGTTAGTGGAAGCTTCGTGTGGACAGTTTCAGTTTGCAAGTATGGCCGTATCGTTAGCATATGTAGCCAGAAGCATGTTCTTATTTACTGGAACTAGCATATCAGCAGTATACAAAGTATAAAGGACAGGACCAAGCACACTGCCTTGTGGTACATCAGCAGCAATGCGGCGGTTCACTGAGCGCTCATCTTTCACCACGACGGTGAAGGCACGTATGAAGCAAATATGACTTCAAAAGAAGGAATTGCGATGAAGGTAAAATTTATTTAATTTTGAAGAGAAGGCCTTCAATCCAGACTCTATCAAAAGCTTGCTGTACATCAAGAAAAACAGCACAGCTATATTTGCTTATTCTCATAGGCTTTGTTCAGGGGTCCCATGGCGATGCCTAAAGCCAAACTGATGATCAGGAATGGCACTCTGGACGTCCAAAGCAGATAACATTCTAACAAGAAAAATTCTTTCAAATATTTTTGAGAAAGCCGGTCGTAAACTAATTGGTCTATAAGAAGCAACAAGGTTTTCTGGTTTGCCAGGTTTCGGTATCATTATAATCGCAGCGCACCCCCATTGGGATGGGAAGTGGAGGATGCGAATCATGGTTTTGAAGAGTAGTACCAAAAACATTATTGCTTTATCAGGAAGTGCCTTTGCTACTCTGCTATGAATTCCGTCATACCCCGCGGCTTTCTTTTATCTAAGCATTTTAATCTGCAGACGAACCTCTTGCGGAGAGCTAGGCTTGATAGACTGCATATTTGTGCAGCTCTCTTCCAGAAAATTAGCGTTGTCTCGCACATCATCTAATTAATCTAATTCGAAAGGTGTGAAGCGTCCTTCGAGCTCAGAGGCAAATGCCTCAGCTTTCTCCTTATCATTGCGGCACCAGGAGTTGTTGATATATTTAATAGGCACGTGTCTCAAAGGTTGCCTCTTTACGCAACGTGTCGCTTTCCATAAGTTAAACTCATAGTTCTTGTTGGGGTCAGCATTGCGAAGCATGTCATCAAAGAATTCACAGCGTACTACACACAGCAACTTTTTTAACTCAGCAGCAGCTGTTTTCCATGCCAAACGATCACGCTCATTACGGCTTCGCATAAAACGACGACGAATTCTGCGCTTAAGCTTAACCAATTCCAAGATCTCAGCTTTTAAATTAGTCCTATTTAAATCTGGAAGACTCAATAATGATTGATTTTTTGTTGCAAATTCGGCCGCTTCAAAGATATGCAAAGTTCCATGTTGAGGTTGAGAAGCTGGTCGAGACGCTGTTGGAAAATCGGCATCTGCAATAAGTGGTAAATGGTCAGAGTTGAGATCCCTAGAGTCAAAGATGGAATTCCAGTATATACTGCAAAATCCAGAGCATCTGGATGACGAGTGCTATCATAAGGATAGTAAGTCGGCCCTCCAGTTGCAAGCACCTCGAAATTTGAGTTGACAATACAGTCAAACAGCGCGCGACCCTTCGGCGTTGAAAGTCTGGATCCCCAGAGGCGATGCTTAGCGTTCCAGTCACCAGCGGCCAGGAATTTGGGACGAAGCTTATAAAAAAAGTCTTTAAATTGCTTCTCAGGTATAATATACCGAGCAGGGCAGTAAACGGCAGCAAAGATAAAGTCTCCACGATCACTAGACACTTTAACAATAGCGGCTTGCATATCATCAGTGCGCACAGAGTCCAGACGATGATGATTGAGCTTGTATAAGAGAAAAACAAACAAAAAAAAAAAAACTTCAACGTTGAAGCGAATCTTTAATACCATTCACACGAAATTTCAGATCGTATTGTCTTATTATTAATTATAATATTATAAACGCGAAAGTTTGTATGGATATGTGGATGTTTGTTACTCTTTCAGGCAAAAACTGCTGAATGCATTTTAAAGAAACTTTACAATAATATAGCTCATGTATCAGAAGAACACATAGGCTATAATTTATGAAGATTGAATTAACACATTTATTTTATAAATTTAAAACAAACACAGCGCAAACATTTTAACCACGTCTACTTACTTTCGTACGTCATAAAGTTCTAAACAAAACAGCAAAGAAATTGCAGCGCAGCTGCTCTGAATAGACGACAAAAAGCTGATAGCTACAAAATCGTCGAGCGATCATGTGTTTGCCTTAAATGGTCATGTGTGCGGGATGATATTAGAGAGGCATAGAATGAGAGAAAGTTTTGAAAGTTTAGATTTTAATTTTTCTTTAATGTAATTCAAAAATAAGCATTTGTTGAAAAAAAGTGTGCATGTATATGCCGCTTTTATCTGAACAATTTTATTACCCGAGGGGTCATGAAGAAGGGCGAAGTGGAGTAGTGGTGCAGGGATAAGGGCAGCAACGCGCCAGGTACTAACTGGTAAAACATAAATAAGGGTGCTGACTTTGTATTTGGGCTACTCTAAAAAGTGTTCAGAACACGCCCATTGTATATGAATATAAATGTGTATGACTATAATATACGAATAAACAGCTTTCATATCGTATTTCAGCAAATTTTTCATACAAAAATATAAAAGTGGGCGGTGGGTTTGTATGGGGCCTACCCTAAAAAGTGGGCATAGCATATCAATATGATAAGATACTTCACAAATATTAGATCAAAAGAAACTAAATTACCAGAAATCTAAGAAATTAGTTCATTAAAAATGCATAGCAACTATCAGACGGACAGACGGTCATGGCTATATCGACTCGTCTTGTCGCGCTGATCAAGAATATATATACTTTACGGTGTCTACGATGCCACCTTTAACTTTTTCTTGTATATAAAATTATTGAGATTATTAAGAGATAAGAATATGTCAATTCCTAGATGTATATTCCTAGAGTTTTGTTTGAGTTTTCTCCAATTTTTATATTCCCATTACATTTATTGACTCGGGCCGAAAGAGAAAAGTTCCGCATTTTTGTTCGTTAATTTTTAATTTCCAAGATTTTCTATTTCATCAAAGCCCTGCTGCAATTTCAAGGTAATCCAGTTGTAATTCATTTACTATATTGTATACTAAAAACTGATTCTTGAACATCATATTGTATATGAAAAATATCAGATGCGGATCTTTTTTTACGTTTCTCAATGTAAACCTGCCGAAAAAAACTTGTATTCAAGGAAGGTGATAATTAGCAACTGTCCCTAAAAAGCAACATTTTAACATAATATTGACTTTAATAAAGTTTTTCTTACAAAACACAAAAGAGGGCAGTAGGTTCGCGGTTACCCCAAAAAGTGGGCGGGACATGCTCAGTAGTCTACTTATGTTAAGCAACTTCCCATAATATTATTTTTGTTGTCATCATATTATTGGCTTTTTTTTTTGTGTTCAAAACTAAATAATTTTTTTTTTAATTTTTAATCTAAAAGCTAAAAAAAACTAATAATTCGAGATTTACAATATGCTCTGTTTTTTTTTTTGTGAATATTTTATAAAATAACAAAAACAAAAAAAGTAGTTAGATTGGGACAACCCCAAAAAGTGGGTGGTACATGTCCATTAAACGACCATTTATGAAACGACCATCTATAAGATGCCACCATATCGAATTTCAAGTTGATATTAACGTTTTTCATACAAATGCTTAAAAGTGAGCTGTGGGTTTGTATGGGACTACCTCAAAAAGTGGGCTGGACACACCCATTTGTTAATGTTTGTGAAACGGTTGTCCACTAAAATCCACCAAATCGAATTTCAAGCTAATATTGATTTAAATAATTAAGTTTTTTATACAAAGACACAAAAGTGGCGGTGGGTTTGTATGGGGGCAACCTTAAAATGTGGGTGTGCCTGGTCAATATTGATTCTCTATTAAACTGCAATAAAAGTAAATGTATGTGGGTCCCACCCATTAATGAATATGTCCGTCCATTAGAAGTTACCATATCAATTATTAAGTTGATATTGACTATAAAAAGTCAGTCACAAGTGTATGGTAGGTTTGTATTGGTGCCGAAAAAAATCCGCAAAAACATCCAGATAGACAGACCGACATGGCTAGATCGATTCGTCTCGTCGAACTGATTTAGAATTTATAAACTTTATGGGGTCTACGAAGCCTGTTTTAATGCGTTACAAACTTTCAGACAAACTGATAATACCATTTCGCACAATGTGTGAATGGTATAACAAGATGGGCTTAACAATGCACACCGCTAAGTAAAATATATTAAATTAAGACTAAAACAGTCATTCGTTGTATTCTAAAACACTTAACTTCATTGTGCAGGGTATAACATAGTTGCACAACACAACTCTTACTTTCGTTTAGTGCGAAAACGAACTTTTACATGTATCATTTAAGTGTACTCGTCGCTACTTCATTTCGATTTCGATTTGTATTTCTTTGTACACCAAGTTGAAGTGTATGAAAGTAATTTAATTATTGTATAATTAGAGTCTCGAGAGTGCTGTACTTGTATATATACGAGAAGTATTGTTCGATGTTTAGTTGACTTTTTGATTTGATATGCATAACTATATAATCTGCTACTTGAGTTGATTTATTTCGTGTTGAATTATCGTATTCGCTTTGATTACGAGAAACGCATGAACTAGAAATTTGTAATGTCAGCTAATTATTAGTTTCCATTTGGATGGGTTTTTCTAGTTGGAAGTGCTTCAAAGAAATCAACGAATTATATAATTTTGAACAATTCTATAATTCTTATATGACACTTCAATTTTCGGTTTGTCAGTACGCTTATGTTACATATAAAGCGTGTATTATTAAGAGTTATAGTACTTTAAATTCAAATACAACACATAGAAATAAATGGAGTGAGTCGATTATTTCGATAGCTAGTTATATGGCATTAATGATGGAAATTTTTTACCATTGACAATTTTGTAAAAGCTTTTTAGTTTTGGGATAAAAAAAGTAAATCGACTTTATTGCGTTCAAGCGCTCAATTTTTGAACTTTCCTAATTGAAGTCTTTGCATGATGATTTTTTGTGTTGGCACAATAAAAAGTTTAACTTCTAAAAAAAAAAACACCCTTATTATTATTTCCTAAATTCTATGTAACGTCTTTTAATATTGTAATTATACAATTAATCTGTAATTAGTCAATCAATTTCTTCTTATAACTTTCAGATACAGAGCTATTTCGTCAAGCCCGTAGCCAACATTTTGTCCGGGGTGTTTTGGTTTTCAGGCATTGTTTTTATTTAATACTTAAAATATAGGGCTATAAAAGTAGATGTGACATAAACTGTCAACTAACTCTAGTTGGAGTATATGGCAAAATCCGTTTCGTGAGTCTGATATTGTCTGATATTGATTTTTATTTAAGAAATTCTCTCTTATTCTCTCCGCCTGATAACAGATTTGCCAGCATTTTTAAAAAGTGATAATTCTTCCTTAAAGTTTGTTTATAGGCGTAGGTTATAGGTCGCGTCATGTACAATATTTCTGAAATTTTCAAATAATTCCGAAATTTGTTAATTTTTAAATTATTGGTTTAACACTATGTTTGGTGCACTTCATTCAATAATAATCCAATAATAAACTTCTTAACGGTTTTGAAAAGAGGCGGGAATAGATCGTTCATTTTTGTAAATCATGTAGAACAAAATAACTCAAATTTTTTTACTTGTTTTTTTTTTAAATTTTTTACATTTAACCTCAATAATTAGATCGATGAAAATTTTTAATACCGAAAAAACTTCATGTAAAAACACGCTGCCAAGCAACAATGAAAAATTTTCGGCACGAACTGATTTTCATCTAGTACTCAGATAACAAAAATGTTTGCTACCGAAAATACTTCATATACTCAAAAACAGTTGACAAAAAGTGAAACCGAAGAAAAATCAATATGTATGGACATTTCATTTCTTAAATATCTGATTTTAGTTTTTCATGTTGATTTGGGAAGACTGTTTTTTCTTTGTTTGACATAGCAGTAATAATTTAAAATTTCGGTAGCAAAAATTTTCATCAATGTGCCCTAAGTGAGCAGTTGATTCTTATACCATTCACATATAGTGTGAAATGGCATTATCAGTTTGTCTGAAAGTTTGTAACGCATTAAAGGAGTCATCGTAGACCCCATAAAGTATATATATTCTTGATCAGCTCGACGAGACGAATCGATCTAGCCATTTTTTGGGGACCAATTTGTATGCTATACAGTTGAAATTTTGCACGTACACTTCTCTTTATTGCAGTTTAATAGAGTGTCAAGAATGACCCGCCACGCCAACTTTTTGGTGTAGCCCAAATACAAACCAACTGCCCACTTTTGAATTTTTGTATGAAAAACTTTTTTATTGTATTCAATATTAACTTAAAAATTGATATGGTAACTTTTAGTGGACGGATGCTTGTCATATACATTAATGGATGGGATCCGCCCACTATTTGGGGTAGCTCCCATACAAACCTATGGTCCACTTTTGACTTTTTGTAAGAAAAACTTCTTTATCCAAGTCAATATTAGGTTAAAATGCGATATGGTGCCTTTTTATCGACAGCAGCTTAACATACATAGACTAATGGGCGTGGCCCGCCCACTTTTTGGGGTAGCTCCCATACAAACCTACTGCCTATTTTTGTGTTTTTTTATGAAAAAATCTTTATTTAAATTAATATTAGCTTGAAGTACGATTTGGTGGATTTTAGTGGACAACCGCTTCATATACATATACAAATGGGCGGGTCAGTCCCACCCACTTTTTGAGGTACTCCCATATAAACCCACTGTTCACTTTTATGCATTTGAATGGAAAATGCCAATATCAACTTGAAATTCGATATTGCGGCATCTTACACATCTACTAGTGAGCGTGTACCACCCACTTTTTGGGGTGGCCCCTAATTAAACACTCCACTTTTATGTATTACAATAATATTTAAAGTTTTGTGCGAATGGTATTAGAGCTTCGGTTCAACCGAAGTAAAACTTTTTTCTTGTTTTTTTTTATTATTCATTTAAAGGTTTAGTCAGTTGTAGTGCTTCATGTTGTGTGAGTATTAAAGCTTCTTCATTAATGTGGATCTGGTCACGATGGTGGTGTACTTTAGCACACCATTTAATTTCAACTCCGGTGTAAGACGGAGTTACGAACGTACCATGGCTCAGTACGGTGTTTTGGTAACTTTGGATTATTTGGATGTTGGAGTTCGAAGTGTAGTCCATAACACCAGACTGGTCGCTATACTTGTTTGTACACCACAACTATATTTGAGTGAGTAAGCGTAGACTGCCTGCCTAACAGCAATTTCAATGCTCGGCATTTTAAATTAACTTCCTCCCGTTTTTTTTTTCTACATGCACTTTCCAATGTAACTTTGTACAAGCATCATGCCCAAATATTTGGCTGTATTTGAGTAAGGTATTTCAATGATATTAATGTATATGGTATGTTTTTGTATGTAAAACTGACATGAACGGTTTTCAAGCTATTAAGTTTTATTCCACATTTTTCTGTCAATTGGATTGCTTCCTGCAGACTTCGAGTGCATTCTACTTAATTTTCTCTATTTTTAATCCGCAATTATAAAGTGTATTCGTTTTAATATAATCTTCTCCATTAATTTTGATATATTGTAATTGGTAGGAGCGAGATTGGTCTCTAAGACTTAACATCGTTTGTTGGTTTTTCAGGTCTTGGAATCAAGATCACTTCAAATAATTTAGGAGATACGGAACATGTTTAATATAAAAAATAGCGTTCAAATTAGACTTTACCTTAACAAGAAAGTTCTCGAAGTAATTCTTTAGTAATAAGGGTAAATCCTGCAGCTTATTTTGGTTTAAGCTACCTATGGGTTGTTTCGATTATTTCAAGTTCGGTAGTATATGCAAGTTCTGTGTGGGTTGCTGTAGTTATATTAACAGTAACCATCCACTGTATTGGGTTAGTTACCAAGTGGCATAAAAACTTCGGCTAAATGGTCACTAAATGTATTTGCGTTCTCTTGGTCATCCATGGCCTAGCATCCCTCTTTGTTTTTTATTGGAGCTTTCTAAGGAACTGTTTTTTTGTATATATATTTAGTGAGCTTCGTTTGCGTCGTTTGTGTTTTTATCACATTTTAGTTCAATTATATTTGTATTGAAGCGATCGTTCTTAAACTGTTTAATTCTTAATGTCAACTCTTTAGTGATCCTATTCATTTCTATTTTTAAAGAAGGATATATTTGCTGCCATCGCTTTCTTATTTCTCTCTTCTCACTTTTAATTCTTCAAATATCCATAGGAAATGTATTTCGTTGGTTAGATTTACTGCCGTAATAAATACTGTTCCAAGCTTATCTTTGGAAGAGTTGAATGATGAGAGGACTTCATTATTAAGAAGAGGGGCACAGATTCAATATTGATGGTTCCGACAGCGTGAAATATCTGTATGCTCTGAGTTCAACTCTACTCTATCTTCTATTTGTATATGGTGGTCTGGAATACCTCTAACTAAGTAGAAATCGATTAAGTCAGATGTTTTTTCGCGATCAGTTGTCCAGTATGTTGGATTTCCACTAGATATACAACTTCATTCTGTTGTTGGGATAGCGTTCCATTATTCGCGGCCTTTGATGGCTGTGAGGTGAAAACCCCAATCTGTGTACTTGTCATTATAGTCTCCTCCCATAATAAATCTGTTTCTATAAGTGTTTAGATCTAACTGAAGCATTTTCAATTAAAACACCTTTAATCCACCAAAATCGAATAAATATTGATATAGGGTACAAAAGACATCATTTCCTGTTGCAGTACCTGTTTTCCGACCGAATGGCCCTTGCTGGGTGCAATCACTTGCACAATTCGTGGCATGCTTCAATAAGTACAATATAGAAAATTAATTTTGATAGATGATCCCAGTCATCCCTAGCTACATAAGGTGTAGCATAGGAAACTCAACAGTTATGAACAACGAATGAAAATAATGCTCTAATTCCGCAGCTAATGTGCCTCAATCTTGTGTCACAAACAAGCTAAGACTGAATTGATACTGAAGTGCTTAGCGGGAGATTCGAAAACAATTTAAAATCAAGGTAAACAATGAATGTTAGGAGCAATTTTTTTGTTTTTTTTTGTATAAATCTAAAAAGTACATAATGGAAAGACTTCAATTCAATTTAACCGATTTTATTGTAATTCAACCTGCTAGCTCGTTAAATGCTTTATTTAATCTTGAAGAGAAATATCTGTGGCAGGACAGCAAAAATGGACAAGTATTCGAAAAGCAACAGAAATAAATGGCTTTGGCTTTCCACAGTCTGTCGTTTTAAAGCGGTGGTCGGAAAGGCACATTCAAGTAAAACAGACGCACAAAAACATGAAGACTAGAAATGCCTTAACTCAGTGAATCTACTCTAATGCTTCAAAACCCTTACCACTAATTCCAAGAAACCTTTGCCAGGCGCGGTTAGCCGCAATAAAGTCTGCTCCGTACGATGCGCTCAATGCGGCTTAGCTGAGCTCCGTTCAGTTCAGTTTTTAGTTCAGTTCAGTATGCTTTTTGCCATTTAATTAACAGACATAGGCACATCGACACAGATACACAGATACGTACATATATAGGGTTTTTCAAAATTGTATTTTAAGACTAAATTTTTTCCAACATCTTTAAACGAGAAAACGTCTGTCAAGGTTATCATAGTGAAGTTCATGAAAGAGCTTTTTTAGAGTAGTTTCCAGTCACACCTCCGGCATAAAATCCACACCACACGGTCACTTTATGTGGATGCGGTGGAGTCTGTAAAACCCATTAACCACCGCTACTGAACCGCTGGAAAACTCGAAAATCCGACACCGAACACATGCTCAGCGACCCCAAAGTGTTGCGTGCGAAAGTGTGGACCTATATGTTCCAATGGTCGTCAACAGTAAAATTAATGCAACTATTTTCTCAAGTTGGCGGAAAAATAGTACGTGGTGGCTAATGGTGCGGTGTGTATTGAAGTGGTGTATATTGAAGTGAATGGATAATCGTGCCGCATTGGGACAAAGAGGTCCCCTCAGATTGGATGGTCGCGTATGTGGTCGATGTGGACCATTATTTTTTTGTTCGAACGAGGAAGGTTGCGCGCAACTTCTCCAACTTTAGACAAGTAGCTCCATCCTGGGAGAAAAAGTTAAGTGTTTTCGATTTTGCGGTGATCTGGTAGACAAAATGATAAATCTTCCTTTGAAAATTAGGTACTTTCTGATAGTCAAATTCATTTCCTATTGAATGACATCTTGTTAAGGAAAATCGATTCAATAGTTTTTACAGGAAATATTCCATGGTAAAAGGGTCACTGGTGTATCATTGGTCGTCTAAGCAGATGTAGTTCTGTTGTTGTCTAGGAACGCATATTTTGCTTATTGACAAAGCAATTAAGCGCAAAATGGGCTATATGGCTGAAGATAATTTTTCTTTAAAGTTGAGACCACCGACTCAAAATTTCGGTTGTAGTTTTTAGTTTGTAATTTTTCAAACTATACTCGTTCGTGAACTTCACCATGAGAAAAATGTAAACTTTGACTGACGTTCTTACATTGACATATCCTGAAAAAAAGTTAAGAGTGCGTTTGTATCAAAATGCCAAATTGTTATGTCCCTATTGAAGAACCCTATACATGCAACCAAGTTCAAATCGCAGTATTCTTGTACATATTTATCTATCGTATATACAAAGTAGCACTAGTAATGGTTGTAAATAGATGCAAGGGTCTGTGGGCGTGATCCTATTTGTTTGTTAATTAAAAGCGTGAAACAGATTGATGTGCGCGCAAGAGGCGCGTTAAAGGATTTGCATTAATTAAACAAATCGAATTCAAACAAATTGCGTTGTCGTCGCTGCGCTAAGTTCTATTCGCGCACAGTTTTGTGCCAGCTGCCACTCTATTCTAATCGTGCAGCGACAAGGTCAAACTGCTCGGCGCGTTACCAAGACAACGCTTACGCTTCGGTGTCCTTTTGCATTATGCATGAATTATGCACGTCCGCAGAGATCAATTGAAGTCAAAAATGCGCGCCAGCTCAGATTAATGAATAGCAAACATGCTGGAGACTGGAGAATGAGAATTGGTTTTGTTCCTTATACGGCTAATTTAGCATCTTTCTAACACACAATTTCAATACACTTTAACCCAGCTGCGGCAATTTAGACGTTTGAGAGTTCTTACAAGTTCTTGCCTTCTGATTATAATAAACATACGCGTGCTCATAGAGAAACTTATGGGAAATTTCATATAAGAGTTGAATAGTGCTTACCCCAATGAACCAATAAAGCGGAGAATTACAACAAAAGCCAATGTTGCATTAAGCGGGTTTGCACGAATGCGAAATACACTTTATACAATTTATGGGTCTATATTCGATTTATTTTTGTTATAGTCCCCCAGACCTCAGCTACCCTACAGATGAATCATGAATTATCAATTTTCATAATTTTCGACTTGGACTATCAAGGCAGCAGTGCATCGATGCATAAAATCAATTTTTTTTACACCAATCAAGCACTGTAAAAAAACTGGTACAACGAGTTCAGTCTTGGTCGACGCTCTCCTAAAGACGAATTCCGTGATGGTCGTCCTAACTTGGTTCTTGTGCCAGAGAACATGGATGCTGTGAGCGAACTGATAAAGGAAGTGCGTTATGTGACATTTCGTAAGATAGAGGCGTCCTTGGGCATTAGTATGACAAGCATCAATAAGATTTTGCCTGATCATTTAGCCGTGAAGAAGATCTGTTCACATTGGATACAGCATAATCTGGCAAAAGCTCAAAAAGTGCTTGTGTCGAAAGGGGCAAGAAAATGTTAGTAAAATACGACCGTGGTGTATCAAACGCATTGATCTACATCTACACGGGTGATTTTTCATGAATCTATGCATAAGAGCCCATCGGTTTGGATGTTGCAAGAGGATCTAAATCAAATATAAGTCGTTCAAACTGAACTGTTTCGCGTTCTTCGGCGTAAATGGCCATGGCTACCATGGCGTTTGACCATTGTTTACCAGAATTGTTCGAACAAATGAGGAAAACGATCCGCCAAAGAACTATCATTCTGCATCATGACAATGCGAGCTCTCACACATCGCGTCACACCAGCGACTTTTTGATCACTGAAACCATCGAATTAATGAATCAGCCGCCCTACAGTCCCGATTTAGCACCCAACGACTACTTTTTTTTTTGTTCCCGACTATCAAAATTATGTGAGCATCGATGTGCTACGCCAGAAGAAGCGGTTGATGTGTTCAAAACGCATGGTTTGGAGGCATCTAATTCGGTGTGAAAAAAATGCTTCGAAAATTGGTTCACGCATATGGAAAAGTGTATTGAAAATCACAGAGAATATTTTGAAAAATAATAAAACCATTTGCAACAACCATTTCTTTTTCTTTTTGATTCTTAGACAAGAAATATAAATAGCAACCCTCGTTTTAGTGCTTCGTCCATAAGAAAACAACCATATAAAATTTTATGTTGATATTTACTGCAAAATTAAAAAATTAGGCGGTAAATTTCTATGGAGCCTACCCCTAAAAGTGGGCGTGACACGCCCCTTTATATTTATCTGAAGCAACCTTCCTTATGAAGCCACTATGCCAGTATTTAATGTGATTTAGGCCGCAATAAAAACGTTTTTCATACTAAATGGCAAAGGTGGGCATGTGGTTTGTATTGGGGCTACCCTTAAAAAGTGGGCGTAGTATGTCAATTTTAACACTCTATTAAACTGCAATAAAAACAATTTTAAAATTGCCAACTTAAAAATTGGTACCCAAAAATGCGCAACAACTTCCAGAGAAACAGACAGACAGACAGACAGGCAGGCAGGCAGGCAGACAGACAGACATATGGACGTGGCTGATATGTTGCCTCATTTAATGCGTTACAAACTTTCAGAAAAACTGATAATACCATTTCACACTATGTGTGAATGGTATAAAAAGGGTTCAACCTACAAGCCCAAAATGTGTTCAACCTAAAGTTTTTCTGACATTTCGCAACGTTGTGCAAAAAATGTGTCTTGCTACGATATGCTTGCCAATGTTTAGGAATTATGAAAATGCATCAGAAATAGTGTACGTTACATAAACACATCTTTTAAATTGAATTAACATTAAACACTTTATAACCGGACGAACATGCCGATTTTTATTTATTTAAACTTCCACAAGACACGGTGGCTGAACAATGACATCGAACTGATGTTGATCGTTTTAATGAAGATAAGAGTTCGAAATTCGGGGTTTCGGCTTTCACAAATACTTAATTTTGGGGGTGTTCCACCTACAAGACTTTTCGCTGGCCTCAATGCAGCAGTGTATTCCAGTACACAAATGAAGGAGAGAAACATTATCTGTGCCACCAATTGCTTTCTCTATAGAGTTTTGGAGTAAATCTTTTTGTATAAATAGCATTTAAGTATTTTTCCACCGAAATTCTGGGCATTTTCAACATTCTCGATGAATTTTGAGAATGCAATGTATATTTTACGATAAAAGTCAAATATCTGCACAAGTATAAACCGAATTCGATGATTTTTAATCGATTAGGAATTTTTGTAAAGGTGTGCGAGTTCAATTAACTTTTGTTTTTTAAACATTTTCACTTAAGAAAATTAAATTTAATTTTGTATGGAAAAACTACAACAACAATACAGTGACATTGCGTCTCTTCGTTTGCTCAATTCGTTTACACCAGCCATCTCCACAAAGAGCGAGGTGTAAACTGTGAATGTATTAGTAAGCTGCTTGGTTTTTGTATTGAAATTCTTTATGAGTGCGAAAGAGATAAGGACATTGCCTGCTTTGTGTTTTGTTTTTATATTTTATTTATTTTTGTTTTACTACTTTTTAACTGTAAAGATAAAGAAAACACTTGTCTACGGCAAGAGAGAAACAAAAGTTATGATTTGCTGGTGAATATTTTGATTAGAGCATGTTTGTTTCATTCTTGGTTGTCTTTCATCAAATTGTAACTATATCGATTTCCTTGACGTACCCCGATTAGCTTTTAATTGAACTAATAGTTTTGTTGCTCTAATTTTTTTTGTTATTTTTTTTTTGTGTTCTCCAAAAATACATATTTTTTTTTAGGTAATTTTTCATCTAAAAGGTAAATACCAAAATTTTCCAAATTAAAGAAACATTAAACAATTTAAAAGAAAAATTAACAAGTTTAGTTGTTGATTAATCAATGCGATCTTGGAAATGTTGCCTCAACAATTGGCGTTGAAACTCCTCGTGATCTGCTTCGGAATGGTCAATTTCTTGACTATTGGATGCATATGAGTTCCCGCAATTACACATCAAGTTGCGACCTTGTTGCTGCTGTCGCTGTTGTTGTAGTTGCAGTTGCTGTAATTTCAAATCAGTTTCAACTGCTTTCTTGGATACAAATTCATATTTTTGTTCAAGCGTCAGAAATTCGGACATTCCAGGTCCATTAATAAACTCTACTGCGCTAAACTGTTTGAAGTCAATTAGAGCAAGCCAAGAATTTATGGAATAAAGATCTTCCTCAGCTACAGCAGAAAAGTTTGAAGATTTTTCTTCATGATTAGTATCGATATCACTTATACCATCAATTGAACCATTTGCATACTCTGGATCACTGAGTTCAATAGCCTCAGTTATGCGTTTATTGTTTACAATGAGACCATGAAATTTAAAATACTTCTCGAGCACATTGAACCTTATTGGCTCGGAGTAGTGACCAGAGGTAAGCTTCATATAGCTCTTAAAGACTATGGGACTTAGTTCATAGATGGCGGTGTGCATCATCGATGAGGTCCATTGTGTTGTTATTATCTATGAAGCAGCAAGTGTGAATGAGAGATTTAACTTAAGGACATCAGCCATACTCACATTTCCAATCACCTGCTTTAATTTAAGTTGATGAATATTGTGTGCACACTGGTAAATGTTGAACAGTTCCAATATATCCATGCTCTCTGCCTTTTTAATCAATGCCTTGGCACATTCCTCAGTTATGGAATCAACTAGGTACTTATTACCAAACTCCGCCAGATTTAATATAATATCGACACTGTGCTTTTCTAGCTTTTCGATATCGTAGCTATAGATATATTCGCGAAAATGCGCAAAGACTTCTTTGTCCACATCTTTGATGACCACCTCGCCGGAAACAGCTTCCTGATAGTCACCATATAGCATGCGCTCAAACACCTTAGACGCACAGCTAAAGATCAATTTGTGGCAATGAAAGGTTGTGGCACCATCCTCGTTCTCAACTATGAACTTGCAATCGGCGTGGTCCGTCGATGTGGCGAGGTTTTCAAACTTGTCGCGCAACCTTTGTGTTATGCGACAGAGTGTAAATATTTTTTTCAATGGTTTTTGGAAAAAATTTTTTTGTTTTTTTTTTTACTTACCACTGGTCCATTTTAACAGCAATTTTTTATTTCTTTATATCGTGTGAAATAGTACAAATTGGAACTGAACTTTCTGATTGTGACAGAAGATTTGACATAAAATTCAAAAACTAATAATTTGAGACGTTTTTCATACAAATGCTTAAAAGTGAGCTGTGGGTTTGTATGAAAGCTAAGTGGGCGTCTGGATACTCTATTAAACTGCAGTTAAAAAAAGTGTATGTGCCAATTTTGAACATGGTAGCATAAAATCTAGGCCCCAAAAAGATCAGGAGGCAAAGGAAAAGAGAGAGCACAGCAACAACAGCAAGCGCGTGTGAGTGACATTTACATAATTCTCTTTGTCTGTCTTTTTCCTTGCATTGCAAATGCATGTGTTTTTGTTTTGCTCCGTCGAACATGTTTTAATTTAATCAATTATTTTTTAAACAATCGTTGCTTTGTAATTAGTCAACTACATACGAAAGGTGAATCCAATAATAGCAGATATTATATAAATTGTTTACTTATATCAGTAAATATATATTCGAGGTCCCGATACCTCCACTGTCCAGTGTATAACATGCCAGACGACCTCTCGATCCAAAATTTCTTTAAACTTTAAACTTACCGGAAAAAAGGCGAAATTCATAATCTATACAGATAAATAAAATTGGAGTGTCTGTATGTAATATTAAAATAACCGCTTTACTAAATGCATATGGATGTACGGTACAAATACCAAAATAAATTTTTTTACAATTTTTGTCCGTCTGTCTGTTTGTTTGGGCTAATCTCTGAAACGGCTTCACCGATTTTGACGGGACTTTCACTGGCAGATAGCTGATGTAATAAGGAGTAACTTAGGCCACTTTGATTTTAGAAATTTTATTTTTTTTTGTATATATAAAAAATCTACATATGTATGTGTATATTCTACTATATTGACATTCTCTCTCTCTTCTTTGGCGTTGCCGGCAGCAAACACAATAACAACAACAGCTACAGAAACAGCAGCCACAAGTACAACAACAAGGACGTATATAACGATGACAGAGTACAGCAACAACAACAACAAAAATATCATATATGACGATAGAGTAGTCTGGACTTACGAACCGTAGCACAAAGAGGAGACAAAGGATAGGGAAACTATATAAAAACGCATTTTATCGCTTTCTCTCGCAGCATACATTTATAGTTGTCTCTTTTTCGTTATACTTTTCGTTTAAAAAAATCCAATTCACACCGAGCCAAACACTTCTCCCACCAACGACTTAATATCACAAAGGCTGACTGTCGAGCGGGCTCAGAACGCGCGAGCGGTCTATTGCTAACGGTTGTGTCTCAACTGCATCATTTAAAAATTGATTTCCAGCGCTTATTCATACTTTTTTAAAGGGTGGTAGGCGAAGAGGTGAAAGGCGACAATGTGCCACAGCGAGGCGTGGTAGGGTACAGCTAGTGTAACAATAAAATTGTATATATCGTATTACAAATTTTTAAATCTAAGCATCCCATAAATAGTCTAAAACTGAAGTAAAACGTTGCCGAGCAGAAACGGAAAGTGTGAAGAGTATTTAAGCTTTCTTGGCTTACATTTATTTTATTTTTATTTACCACAAAATGAATAACCCTGTGTTTGTTCGCAGAATGATATAAAAAGAACATTTTCATCTATTTTATCAAATTGATTGTGAGAAGTGTTGTATGAATATACATACTATGTATGTTTGTACCCAGTTGGAAAGCCCTCGAAGATGTCTTGCAGCCGTCTTACAAGACATGCCGCTTTCCTTGACGACATCTTGCGACAGCGCGAAATCTTTTTAAATATAATATATTCACTGAATTGAAACATTTTTGAAATACGTTATTATTGTAGTTTTACTTTAAAATATCAATAGTACAGGAAATGTATGAAAAAAGTAGAACGTAGGAAAACAATGTATGAAGAAATGATTATATCGCTGCTCTTGTTGCAACTACGTGAAATGCTTTTGTGAAAGTTGGCGTCATGATTTACATGCGGATATGTATGTATGTATGTACGTATGTATGTTTGTATATATATAAAATAGAATCGACCATATATGTATATATACAAAAATACACGCACGCAGTTAATTTCCGCTCGGCGACACGTTATTAAACTTAATTACAGTGATTCATAAATTAGAAACACCTTTGATTGTCCTCTCTTGTCCTCTCTGCTCTAAGCCAGCTCTCTTGCCATACGCTGCCAGTTGGCATTTGAAACATGTACGCATCTCTAAATACAGTAAGCTCCATACTTCAAAATTACAGCAAACGACTTCCCATTCTAGCGCACTAATTTATTGTAAGCACTTCGCACTAATGGCGCCCAAGTTTCTACTAATTTGTAGTTCATGCGGCACTCAGTGCGACTTATTTCGTTTACGCGTTTGCAGAGGGGATGCACA
This sequence comes from Leucophenga montana, assembly GCA_035044765.1. NCBI lineage: Eukaryota > Metazoa > Arthropoda > Insecta > Diptera > Drosophilidae > Leucophenga > Leucophenga montana. The sequence goes on along the minus strand of JAWNNQ010001415.1, from coordinate 96,728 downwards.
CAAATGCTCGTACACATGCGAATATGTATCTAAGCTCATGCACATTTAGCACAGCTAGCAAGCAAAATTGTTCATTTCAACGTTCGATATTTCGAATTGTATTTGTATGTGTATCTGTGTATTTGTAACTTCGTATGTTTGTGTATGTAGACTGGCTGCCAATGTGATTAGACTGAAACTTATAACATTTGCATAATTACAACTTGGAATGATGTATATGCGTATTCCGACAGCGTTTTAGATACACAGATACAGCGCGTATACTGTCCGCTCTATTCAGCATAATTGCTTTAACACTGTGGCTGTAACTATAGCTACATACAACTGGAAAGTGCTCATTACGAATGTTAATCGAAAAGAAAGAAGCACTAGGCACTGCAGATAGACTTGGCGGCTAACAAAAGTTTGTTAACACTAGTTCACATATAGTGTAAAATGGCATAATGAACAAACCTTCAGTTTGTCTGAAAGCCTGCAGCGCATTTAAGGAGTCATCGTAGACCCAATAAAGTATAATTAATTCTAATCAGCATGACGAGACAAGTCGATTAGGCTTCGTCAATTTGTCCGGACAAAGTCTTATTTTTATTGCGGTTAAATAGAGTATCCATATTGGCATACCACGCCCACTTTTTAACGTAGTACCCATATAAGCAACCCGCCCACTTTTAACTTTTTTTATGAAAAATCTGGTAAAAATTCAATACGGTGGCTTCTTTGATATAGATGGTCGCTTCACCCACAATCGATGTGTGTACAAAAAATAGCTGATAGTTTAAAATTTCGTGATTTGCGTACATTCGGTTTTCGGTTTTCGATTTTTATTTTTATGTTGGTCCACATGTTCGCAACATATGTTGTCATGATCATTAGTTTGATTTTCACAGATATAAAGACGTGTTAGACGTGTTCTAGTGTGCTTGGCGATTGTTTGCTTTCGAAGAAAAATGATCAAAGAATCTCCACTTAAAATGTTGAGCGCGGTATTTGGCGAGTCTAGTCATGAAAAGTGTGGCAGCAAAGTTTGTTCCGAAACTGTTAAATTTTGAACTTGCTTGTTCATGATTTTTTGACAAAAACAAAAAAAAAAACAAACAACGCCATAATCAACACTAAGCCACCGTATTCACCGGAATTGGTCCCTGCGAATTTTTCATGTTGCCAAAACTAAAAAGACCCATGAACGGAAAACGTTTTGCCACAATTGAGGCGATAAAAACCGCATCGCTGGAAGCGCTTCTGGCCATACCAAAAAGCGCATATCAGAAATGTCTAGATAATTGGAAAAGCGCTGGCATAAGTGGCCCCCTTTCTTTCGACTTCAGTTGACTTTTAACACATTATGTGTGCTGTGGTAGTTTGCTGAGAAACGATACCAAAATTTCGTTGTTGTGGATTATTTTGTGGTTAAAATATGGAAAAACAAAATCTTTTAATTGGCTCCCATAAAATATATTGTCCTGATGTGCGAAACAAAAAGAATAATCCATCTAGCCATGTCCGTCCATCCGTATGTCTTTCTGAGAGATAAGTTCTCTGTCTAAGCAAACCTAACTCATGACATAGACTATCGACTTAGATGCAACACTGCTACAAGTGTAGCTTGAAATTTCGTAACTCGCAACCATTTTAGCGCAGTGGTAAAGAAAAGTAATTCAGTTGGCAATTTATATCATTATTGTTATAATTTCAGAGTATGACACTTAATTTTATAATATGGTTTTTAATATGTTACCCCTAATTTACAATTTACAGCTAAAAGACTGTTTAGAAAGGCTACTACTACCAATTCTACTATTTGAATTTAGTTTATCATTCTTAAATTTTATAATTTCTAGCTTCAAATATGCACAAAGGTTTTTAGATTTGCACAAACTTAATATATCCTCTTACTCTATGTGTAGAGGGTATAGTAAAAGGGGCTTAGCAGCTCACGCCGGTACGTTAATAATAAATAAAATTATTGTTTAGTTTGTTAGTATTGTTTAAGTGAACAAAATGTTACCTCTCTAAAAATAATATAACACTGACAAACACAATTTACGCAATTTAAACTGCAGTAGATGATCTTTATAGACTTTGACGCAGAACATGATTTCGAACTGATAAAAATTCTTCAAGGGATTTGGACGATTGCAGAAGTACACATTAGTAGAAAAAGTTGTTGATTGCCATCACTTGAGAACGATTCTTTTGCACACATTCGTTCCGGTATGAGCTTTTTTACCAGCGAAGACAAGATTAAGTCTCGGATAACATCCTCTTTCTGTGCGTCTTCTAGAGTGCGGCATAAGTAAGTAAATAAGTAAAAACTCTTTCACCAAAAAATTATGAGATATTTCGGCATGAGATTTAAAATAGTCCTTTTGGGGGACTATATACACTTTATATACATTTACATATACGAGTATGGAGTCCGTCCATAGAAACCACAAAGTACCAAAATGCTTTGGTGGGATTGTATGGGGGCTATAACTTTCAGTGAGCGTGACATGGTAATAAAAATATATGTTCATCCTAGACATCCTAGACGTATGAAGCTTCTGATAAAAAAATAACCAGGAAATTGTCAATTGTCAAATCGAGAACGGTTTAATTATTATTCGGTATTAAATTAGTCTCCTTTAAAGTTATTCCCATTAGATGAAGTACACATATTCCAATGCTTCTTCTAATCTTGAATCACTTTCAGAGCACGGATATTACGCAACTTCAAAAAAAGCATTATTTGTCTCTTTCGCACCACAGATTCTTCTCTATTTCTCTACTTGATCGGGAAATTTCGACCTCTTCTATTGAAAAGACCATCATATGAAATTGATAATAGTGCGTTTTTAAATCAAATTGATATTATCAGAAATCAAATGATTTGAAAACATTAACTTTCATAATAAATAACAAATTGATCAGTGGATAATTATAGTTCTATTCTGAATTTGAACAATTTGATATTGATCTCTTTTTTTTCGGTGAAGAATAGTATAAATTCCAAATATAAAGCGAATGGGCTTCGTTTTTGCATTTCGCCTTTTTATACCCTGTAGCCTTAAGAAAAAAAAAATGGTATATTACGATTGGGAAAATGTATGTAACAGGCAGAAATAGATCTGGCAAGCCCTACGAAGTATGTTTATATATTCTTGATCAGCATCAGCAAACGAGTCGGTGTAGATATGTCCGTTTGACCGTCTGTTTAAACGAACAGATTTTGGAGACTTTAAGAAATAGAGATTTCATGTTTACATAGTTAGACTCTACTTTTCGCTCTTCATAACTGGTAATAATAGTAATATCAAGTTTAACCTCTTTTTTGGTTTTAATGTTTATTACACTAGTAGAGATCTTGTTGTAAACATTGCACGCATGATGCACACTCAAATCAAATATATCGTCGAATAGACGCAGGTAGGATTCAGTCTGTGATTTACGATCGCCCGAAGAATGACCACTGAAGCACCTTTTTCTGATCCATGAGATCCACTCCGCCCGTTCCTTTGTTGTAGTGTTTGAATGCAATTTGAGTATCGTATTGGAAACTACATTGAATGCTTAGTAAATATAGGGCATATAGCTGGTGGGTGCCGTAACTGGGAAGAAGACTTTTCCGTAATCAAAACCTGGATAGGTGAATGTCGAAGTGCAACCTTCCTTTTACTTTTCCTACTTTAAAAATTGCTGGCTCAATTTTTGGCTTCTTATGAGCAAGTACATCATCGATTTTTGTTCTGGGTAGTATATCGGCAGCGTCAACTTCGTCGTCCAATCCGAATGCACATTCATCGTCATCGATATCCTCGGCATTCGTCAATTGAACGATTTCTTCGTCTGTGAAGTAAAAACGTCGGGATTTCGATAAGAATATTACGATGAACAAAAAAAAGGGAAGAAACTCATGAATATTTAAAAAAATGCACTTCCTTCGATACGCTCGCGTGGGAACAACTACTTTTCCCGCCAAAAGTGATGATAAGTCATCGTAATAAATGCGTTTGTCGATCATTGGAACATATAGGTCCCGCGATTTTTGATACCTTGGCACGTAAAATAAATTTTGTTTCGCAACACTTTTCTGTAGTAATTTGCGGTAGCTGAAGACGCTTCCGGTGGCGGATTTGAGTATTTCGTAGCTGTTCAGAAGCAGTCATCAAAAAGTTAAAAAAGGTACAGGGTATCTTGAAGTCGAGCACTCTCGACTGCAGCGTTCTTTCTTGCTTTGAAGTGCGTTTACATGTGAGTTTTTGTTCGATTTCTTTCGCACATTTGAATGTCATTTTATATGCTTCGCTGGCCGCACCCTGATATGAGCGAAGAAATAATGACAATTTTTGTAGTGAATAATTTTGTTGTTGTTTTTCAGTGCTTTCAGCATGCGTAAAGCTTGTAGAACAAATGACAAGAAAAAAAAAGAAATGGCTTCAAATGCGACAAATTAAGGCGACGTTCTGAAGGACTGCTCGTGCGTGAATTTAAGCCTATGCTGACACCAAACATAAAAATGAAGGCTAACTAGCGAAGCGTTGTATCGTACATATGCAACACAATACAATGAGCGTAGCGAACATAAACGTATTGTAACTGAAACTGAAAACGATTCCGAAACTCGGATGGGCTGTAAAGATAAAGCATTCCAGACATTTAAAACACACGCTCATTTATTTCACTCAAATTGATTGACGCCAAAAAAAGAAAAATAAACTAAAAAAAAAAACAAACGATGACTTCAGCTCAAACTCAAAACTAAATAACATAAGGACTTCTATCTATCGCTCTCTCTCTTTCTTTCAATCTAACTATGTATCTATTTTTACTGGATGTGATTGCGAGTAGTATTTGCTAGAACGTTGCGTATGCGTGACATTTAATATGAGAAGTAAGAGCGAGAAAAAAATAAATATAAGTATGATCAAATATAAACAGCATGCGGATGCCACGATAAGCGGGTTGGTAGGACATGCAAGGCAGACGGGTTGGCGTTCGTTCAAGGAGTTGAGAACACGCGCATAGACATAATCAATCAGAAGCTGCTTATTGGCTTTTCAAAATGCGTCTACAATAGTAAATACATGCGGCAACTACAACAACAACAGTAAAACAACAATAGGCGCCAAGGAGCATATAAACAAGTTTGTAGGATATTAACGATGGACAAGAATACGCTTAGGTTCAATAATTGCAGCTGTGTGTGTGTGCCGAGTGAAGGAATACAAGCGTGTGCTTAAGATACACTCTTTAGTATGTGAGAAAGCCTATAACGATTGCAGGCAGGCAGGCAGGCAGCAAAGGACATCACGCATGGATGCGCAAACACTCAACGGGCGCCTTAAGCTAGGCAACACTATTTGTCAAGCTACAAATGACTTATAAGGAAAATTGATAAAAAAAAAGAAATATTTTTGATTTCATGCTAATTGGCTTCAAATATTATTTTAATACGTAAACGAAATTTTATGACTGTCAGTTAGGTCTCTTAGGTTTATTAGGTTAACTGAACTTGTGACATTTATATAACATACTCAAATAGATACTCTGTTGGAAGTAGAGATGTGCCTGGTTTTTTAGGTACGGCCAACGACGAGCACGAAGTTGGTCTTTACAAACACGCACGTACACGCACCATCAAATTTTTGCAAAGGCACGATCCAACACGTGGAAGAATTAGTGATTACGAACACGCACGCACTCGGGACATGAAAAAGCACGGCTAACTTCAGTGGAACCTAAGATTTAATACGAGGCACATGAATTTTCAAGTTGTGTACTTAGCAGGTATAAAGAAAAAAGATAATTGTAAAACCTAACTATATAAACGTGGCAAGGGTGGCAAGGATGGATAAACAATATTTTGAGTTTTTTCGGTAGGTGTGGAGCAAGCAACATACTAATAATTGGCCGTGCAAACATAGGAATTTTCTAAGTTCAAAAGAGCAACACTTTGCGATTGGTCTTGAGCCTTGTTGATGGTTATGGCAAAAGCCGAACGCACTGGAAACTATAATCGCTTAAAATCAAAGCGCATTTCGGTTGAAATCATTCGAATTCGTGGTATCAGCACATCTTCTTCACATCTTTACATTTGCCGCTGATGATTGTGGCTTCAATTAAACTCGACGATACTTTTTTAACAGCAAGTCTTGAAAATTGTTATATGGGAAAAGCCAAAAATCGACTTCATGAATGGACCGCCTGTGTCTAATGCATTGATTTAGTGGTCTAAAACCATTTTCGCATTATGACTTTCAAATTAAACCGGTTTGGGGCATATCGGTTGGATGGTTTCGAAGCTCTATAACGGACATACATATGAAGGCAGAAAAGATTTCTGTGTTTTATATATATACAAGTATAACGAGAGCCGAGTTCACGAAATGGGAAAATACATAAATATGCGTAAACGCTGGTTCCAAAATTTGAGTAACGTGCAAAAGTATACCATGAACTCGATGAAAACTCTGATTTCAGAATGTTAAACGTTCTTATAAAGCTCTCTAATACGAGTATTATTTGTCTTTTTCATAGTAACTTAAAAAATCACCTAGACCAACGAATGGGATGAAATCGTGAACACTTTTGAGCGATGTTTTGATACGGCTTTCGACGTGAATATCCCAACAACAATATGCCGAACCCCTTGTTTCGATTTTTGATGATGAACCAGCACTACAAATCATTATTAATCGATTGTTTATTGAATTCAATCGTGGACGTTTATCGCTCCTGAACGATTTCCGTGAAGATTGTCATGTCATGGAAACGCCTGAAAACAACCGCCTTTCGCTTACTTGCGTAGCTGGAACTGCGAGAGTAACTTTTGATAATTCGAATAGTACTAAAAAATTTGTGGAGTTTTTTTCACCATATATGTACGATATCAGTTATTTGTGTTTTCCTTTGAACATTATTCATAAGTACACTGTACATAAGTAAATATTTTTCTTAGAAATACATTAAAGGTTCAACCAAAACTATAGCTGTACAAATGTTTCGGTTTCGGTTCCGGTACGGCTCTTTCATTTTATTTTATTTCGGTCACAGGTTCCGCTTTTAAAAAATTAAAATATTGAATCGGTTAACGATTCCGGTCTTATGCTCTGCTTGAAAGTAATTTGTTAGATGCCTGTGAAGAGTATTGATGCTTCGGTTCAACCGATTGTTCGATTTTCATTACAAATCAAAGAAACTTAAAGTTATTTTCTTAGTCTTCAGAAACATCTCATGCAACAGTTTACTTCGTTTTCCTTTCTGTAACTTTAGACTATTTTACTGCTTTGAACTTATAATCAAAGTTCGAGTGCACAAAATATTATAGTTTAGTTTTCTATAATACCACAATAGGCCTTGTTTTTCTAGTGACTTTGAATTATTCATTTTCACACAGAAGCCCAACACACCAAGTGTTGCTTGAACGTTGAATTCTTAAAAAAAAAATTTGTAGTTAAATAATTTACCATGGCTCTGATTGATCGCATAGTAAGCATATTGGAGAGTGTTAAGTTGCCAATGGTCGAAAATCAAATATCTGCGGCTGTGGGAATTACGGAGAAACTCTTGTATCGGGACTTACCCGTTGTAAAAAGAGAAGTCAGTTGTGCGCTGAAGGAGGGTGTTACCAACCGTATTTTGCATAAGGATGGGGAACAATATTGGTTGTATCGTAGCGACCAGCAGTATACCCCAGTACATACAGATGCGTATTGTGTGTGTGCCCGCGATGAAGAAATTCCTGAACAAAGGGCGACTAAAGCCGGAGGTGACATTATTGAACAGAATCGAAATTGCTCCGCCGAACCGATGAAGTGGAACTTAAAACAGAGGGCTTTGAATGTGTTGATGGAGGGATGTCCGGAAGAGTGCTCGGAGCTTGGTGAATATAAATCAAAGTTAGCGCCGAAGTTGAAAATAAATGCATCAGCAAGAATGTTGCAGTGGAAACGCGCGGCGATCACAGCCAAGTATTGTAAGCGTCTGCTGAAAATCGTTGAGTCAAAACACTTGGATGCAGTGAAGGAGGGGCGTGATCAGAAGACATTCTTAAGATTTGACAAAGATGTACCAGAGAATTTCGATGCATGGAAGGTAGTAATGCGGAAGGAAAATGATGTGGAGGACTTCAGTCATGATGCAGTTGTACGAGAAAGGATTGGTGCATGGGCCGCAGAAAAACTTCATCAGCGCCAGAATGTGCTAGAGAAAGAGGAGGGCGACATGAAAACTTATTGGCGGCCACAAGCCGCGGAATGAGAGGGAGTGGTGGAATGTGCTTATGACTGAGGGGCGTTATAAGAAAACCTCTTTGGGGCCAGAAGAATCTGTACCGGATATTTTTGATGAATCGACCGCAGAAAATCAGCGGCAGGAACTGGAGGTGGTAATGCAGAAGGATGATGGTGTGAAGGACTGCAGTCATGATGCAGTTTTACCTGAAATTATTGCTGAATCGGCCGCAGGAAAACGTCGCCAGGTGAAGGAGGAGCGTGATACCAAAATGCCAAAGACCACCCAATAGACGTAATTGGCGTAAGGTGCGAAGAAGAAGCATGCCGGTAACTTTTGCTTAAATGCTTGTCAAATTTTTTAAAGTGATAACGTCAACTATTTCGTAACCTTAAAATTCGAATCAAAACAAACCACAAACAGCAAGAGGAAATATTAAATATTATAGCTGAGATCTGAGCTTGGAAGCCAAAAGTAAACTACATAAAAATATACAAGAACACGTTCAGCAGCTAGCAACTCATATATTTTGTTATTCAAACTGTTTTAGGACATTTATATATAAGTTTAGAATGAAAGTCTGTAAAATTAATCGTGTACTGTTGTGCTTTATTGTAAAGATTATCATTTAAAATTAAAAATTTAATATTTATTTTACAGAAAAAGACAACTGATGCATTATGTTTTGAAAACGTCTCTTATAGTTTCACCACGACTAGCTAGAGGAACTTGGTCTATAAGTATAAACTTTACTTATTCACTCATTTTTATACTCAAACCGTGTCTTTTTGAAAGAAAGAAAGAAAGAATTCAAGATGAAGCTCCTCAGTTTTATTAAATCGTTATAAAAATCGGTATGAAGACTCTTCGGCCGGTATCGCTGAACGTTTCACGTTAACATTTACACTTTCTGCTCCAACTTTAAGGGTAGCACCTATACACACCCACTATCAACGTTTAGATTTTTAGGTTTACAACTAAAGTTTTTTAATCTTTTCTCAGAAAATGAATAGTATTATTTTACAATTTAAAGTCACAATGTTTGCAATGCATTAAAGGCGTTGTTCGTGATCGATTTAGCCATACACGTATGTGTCTGTGAGTTTGTCAGCGCCTTTTTTCCGTCAATCTGTGAAGTATTGAGATGAAACATTGTATGGAATGACCTCGATTTACGCGTAAGAAGGTATTATTTTGATTTATTTTGTTTTATCGAACATGTTTGAATTAAAGCACCAATTTCTTAATTAATAATTATTTTGAAATTAGTTTACTGCATAGATAAGGCGAATCAAATTAATAACAGCTTATATTGTATAAATTGTACACTTTTATAAGCAGACATTTGAGGACTCCATAGTTAAACTGTTTAGCGTGCTGTCTAACACTCTAAAATGCCGCACAATTCAAAATTTTGTTTAAATTTTACTTTATTTCTTTCTAACTATATCATGCGCAACAAAGTCATCCACAAACATCTATCAAATCCACAACTGTTAAAAGAGCAAAATTTATGCCAAATATAGGGTGTTTCCACAGTAGTGCACGATTTAATTAATAAATATAACGTTGCTTCAATAAATCGATTGTTCCATGTGCGGTGTGGCAGGAAATAGAGAGAGTATTGTGGGAGTTTTGGCCACTGGTCGACCAGTGTCTAAAACGTACATATCAAAAAAAGTCCAAGTATGAGAGATCTACCTTTCAAAGTCTCAGAAATCTTGTTGTTCACCAATACAGACGGACGAACGGACAGACGGAGATAGCTAGATCGAAACAGTTTCTGCTGTTTATAAAGACGTCGTGCAGATCCAAACCTTTCAGTTGAGGCACAAAAAACCATTATTATGTTCCTGTAGCGAATGCCATTCCCAGACACTATATTTCCGGACTAATTTTCAAAGAAGTAAATGTCAATCATGTCGCCTGATCCGTACCACATAATTGCTCGTTCTAAATGCTTTTTCTGAGCTTATTTGACAATTTTTGTTTGTTGATGACCACAATTAAAATGATAATGAGCCTCATCGGTGAAGATGATTTGTTTGTCTCCATCACCGACGGCTAATACATTAATACACATTTAATAATCGGAACAATCAAGCTGTCAAATTTCAGAGTTGCCAATTGCATAGAGAAATAAATGTCGCCAAAATGAATTTGTTCCGATACCCTGTATATATATACCGTGTGTCCCAAGTAGAGAGCCGGATTTGATTTTTAAATAACTGTTGTTTGTTGAAAATTTATGAAACTTTTATTGAAACATAAAGTAGACATCATGCGGTTATTAATGGAATAACACATCGGGTAAATAGCCGCCTCGGCTTTGCTGGCAGATACGCGCTCTTTTCGTGAAAATTTTCATAACCGTTTTGCATAAATGTTGCGGCATTTTCTTGTTGTTGTTGTTGCCAGCAAAGCCGAGGCGGCCATTTACCCGATTTGTTATTCCATTAATAACCGCATGATGTCTACTTTATGTTTCAATAAAAGTTTCATAAATTTTCAACAAACAACAGTTATTTAAAAATCAAATCCGGCGCTCTGCTTGGGACACCCGGTATTTAGATTTGACACATTCTCTCTCTCTCTCTTAGAAACATTTTTTTCTCTTCATATATTTCGTTTATTTTGGAAATGCGAATGATACGATTTCATTTCTTTTCATGATATTGCCAGAGACAGTTAAACATAGAGATGCGTTAGTTCGCGTTTTCAATTTTGCCACAGATAACGATTGAGGCATGGAGTTGGGTCATGCCAACAAAGTGTGTTATTCCTATTCGCCATTTTTGTATGTACTTTCTTTAAATCGTAACCGATTTTCACGTTATGGGTATTATTAGAATCCTGAAGAAATGTACTTTTATGAAATGAAAAAAAAAAATATACATCTATATTGCCATATGGTCATATCTTAACATACATTTCACATTGACATCGAAGTTTCCATGCTATTTTAAAAAAATTTAAAAAAATTTAAAAAATAAATCTAATGCCTAAACTGTACATTTTATTCTTTTGAGTATTTTTATACCATTCACACATAATATGAAATGATATTCTCAGTTTGTCTGAATTGATATGGTAGCTTCTAAGACGGAGGGACGCTTCACATATATATTAATGGGTGGGACCACTTTTTGGTCATTTAAAATTACTGCTCACTTCTCAAAGTTCCTTATTAAGTTCCTTAATCCTCAAAGTTCCTTATTAAAGTTGACTGCCGCTTAACATAGACTAATGGGCGTGTCCCGCCCAGTATTTGAAGTAGGCCCCATACAAACCCACCGCCCACTTTTGTGTCTTTGTATGAAAAACTTAATTATTTAAATCAATATTAGCTTGAAATTCGATTAAGTGGATTTTAGTGGACAACCGCTTCACATACATTCACAAATGGGTGTGTCCAGCCCACTTTTTGAGATAGTCCCATATAAACCCACAGCTCACTTTTAAGCATTTGTATGAAAAACGTCAATATCAACTTGAAATTCGATATGGTGGCATTTTATAGATGGTCGCTTCATAAATGGTCGTTTAATGGACATGTACCACCCACTTTTTGGGGTTGCCCCTATCTAGCTACTTTTTTTGTTTTTGTCATTTTATAAAATATTCACAAAAAAAAAAAAACAGAGCATATTGTAAATCTCAAATTATTAGTTTTTGAAATTTATGTCAAATCTTCTGTCACAATCAGAAAGTTCAGTTCCAATTTGTACTATTTCACACGATATAAAGAAGTAAAAAATTCTTGCTGTTAAAATGGACCAATGGTAAGTAAAAAAACAACAAAAAAATGTTTTCCAAAAACCATTGAAAAAATTATTTACACGCTGTCGCATAACTCAAAGGTTACGCAGAAAATTGGAAAACCTCGCCACATCGACGGATCACGCCGATTGCAAGTTCATAGTTGAGGACGAGGATGGTGCCACAACCTTTCATTGTCACAAATTGATCTTTAGCTGTGCGTCTAAGGTGTTTGAGCGCATGCTATATGGTGACTATCAGGAATCTGTTTCCGGCGAGGTGGTCATCAAAGATGTGGACAAAGAAGTCTTTGCGCATTTTCGCGAATATATCTATAGCTACGATATCGAAAAGCTAGAAAAGCACAGTGTCGATATTATATTAAATCTGGCTGAGTTTGGTAATAAGTACCTAGTTGATTCCATAACCGAGGAATGTGCCAAGGCATTGATTAAAAAGGCAGAGAGCATGGATATATTGGAACTGTTCAACATTTACCAGAGTGCACACAATATTCATCAACTTAAATTAAAGCAGGTGATTGGAAATGTGAGTATGGCTGTTGTCCTTAAGTTAAATCTCTCATTCACACTTGCTGCTTCATAGATAATAAAAACACAATGGACCTTATCGATGATCCACACCGCCATATATGAACTAAGTCCCATAGTCTTTCAGAGCTATATGAAGCTTACCGCAGGTCACTACTCCGAGCCAATAAGATTCAATGTGATCGAGAAGTATTTAAAACTCCATGGTCTCATTTCAAACAATAAACGCATAACTGAGGCTATTGAACTCTGTAATCCAGAGTATGCAAATGGTTCAATTGATGGTAAAAGTGATATCGATACTAATCACGAAGAAAAATCTTCAAACTTTTCTGCTGTAGCTGAGGAAAATCTTCATTCCATAGATTCTTGGCTTGCTCTAATTGACTTCGAACAGTTTAGCGCAGTAGAGTTTATTAATGGACCTGGAATGTCCGAATTTCTGACGCTTGAACAAAAATATGAATTTGTATCCAAGAGAGCAGTTGAAACTGATTTTAAATTGCAGCAACTGCAACTACAACAACAGCGACAGCGACAGCAGCAACAAGGTCGCAACTTGATGTGTAATTGCGGGAACTCATATGCATCCAATAGTCGAAACATGGACCATTCGGAAGAAGAGCAAGAGGAGCTTGAATTGTTGAGGCGACATTTTCAAGATCGCATTGGCGACTAATCAGCAACTATACTTGTCCGCTTTCCTCTTAAATTTTTATTGTTTCTTTAATTTGCAAAATTTCGGTATTTACCTTTTAGATGAAAACTTTATAAACAAAAACTTTATGTATTTTTGGAGAACACAAAAAAAAAAACAGTAAAATATAACAACAAAAATATTATTATATTTCTTCAAAAGACACCATGATGTGTTTCAAAGGATATTGCTCAACCATTAAAGCTATTCTTAAACTTTCTACAAGTGTCTGCTACTACAAGAACTGTGTACAAAAATGGCGAATAAGAATAACGCAGTGTGACTTTGGCTACTTTGCTGTTGGTTAATTTTGTTTTTGCGCTGCCAGTGTGTGCTCTGAGCGAAAAAAGCAGCGATTTGCAGACTGCGTGTAGTTTTTTGGTATGACCCAACTCGATGCCTCAATCGTTATCTGTGGCAAAATTGAAAATGCAAACTGACGCATCTCTATAAATATCATATGGAATCTTTTTATTGTCGCAATGATATGAACAAATTGTTATCTGAAAATTGGTAAGACAATTGATTTTCTTCTAAATTGCTTTCTAGGAACTTTATTACAAACAATTTTTGCAGCAAATCAAGGCATGCTACAAAATTATAACAAATACTTTTACTGTATTTAAACAAAATTTAGAACTGAATTTATTTTTTAAACCACTGCTGCAAAACGGTTGAAAGCTTTTAAATTTAATGATGCACTTATAGCAGTGCGGTACATAGAGAGTACATACGGTGAGACTAATTTGTCTAAATATTCTCAAGTGAGAGAACTTATCTCTCCGACAGACAAATTAACGGATTGACGACATGGCTACAACGACTCGTATATGACCAATATATAAACCGTATGGGGTCTACTAAGCTTCTGTGCGTTGTTACATGCTTTTTGACAGTTCAATAAATCTAATATACATTTTTTTCTGTACAGGCTATAAAAATATCACAAAATATTGTTTCCATTATGAATATACAAATTGAGGTTGTTGGACATAATCAATTACAAATGATGACCAGCACTCTAGTAACTATTAGGAATAAGTAACAGACTCGACAAGTAGACAGCGACTATCGAATCTAGACGAAATGCTTAAAAAAAACTTAGATCGAAAACATTTAAATCTATTGGTTTATGCAGCAGCACACTCAACTGGAAAACCGACAATCAGCAGAAATACTTGCAACGCTATAAATTATAAACCAGTGCAGATGACTGCATTCGAACCAATGTCTATATGTACTCGTAGTTGTCGGCGCACAGTGGTTTGAAATTCGAATCGAGCAGTACAAAACTCAAGTTGCTTATTTTATTTATTTTATGCTGTGAGAATCTCATTCTAGTGGTTTTTGGGTTTGCCGTAACTAATATCCAAATTAATTATTTAATTCAAATGGTAAACAATTTTAAAACAAGTTATGTTTCAAGATTCTAAAGAATGATATATGTGTGTATTTTTAATTTTTTTGAAGTCAAAATGAGAAATATTTATCAAACTTTAAGCTTATCATGAATCACACTTAAATTATTGCAGAAGAAAAAAAATAGTCCTAGAGTAGAATTCGTTTACATTTTTTCAAGTATTCAGTATTTCAATTCGTTGTCATTTTCTGCTATAGTTTCGAATACAAGTAAAGTTAATTCATCTTTCGATAGTTGTTTTTTTTAGCTCAGTTTTTATTTGTAATCTGTCTTAGGATTGTTTTAGATCCAATGAGCTCAAACTATATGTATTAGAATTTACGCATATTTTGGTTATTCTAGCTTAAATTATGTAATTTGTATCTACAAGTGGAAGATCTAAAACATGGGATACTTTTAAGCGTCGTGTGACAGAGCTATTATCTAAGAGATCCAGAGCCAAATCATTGCTGTGATTGTGAAGCCTTTGTACATAATTTAGGTCTTTACGAATGTCATTGTTGGTCATATACCAAGGAGCACCTGCAGTGGTTCTCAGTGTCATGGATTGGTATCTTTGTAAGATTTCTATGTTGGAATTGCTTGCAGTACCCCATAGCTGCATACTGTATGTACATACGGGTTTAAGAATAGCCTTGTAAAGACAAACTTTGTTCTCAAGGCTTAGTTGGAACGTGGTCCTAAAAGCCAGTACATTTTTTTATTTTTCACTTTAAGCTGCATCTGCTTCGATTTTATTTCGAGCTAGCGTCCATGTGAGTCTTCGGTCCATGTACACTCCCAAGTATTTCACGTAGTCATTAGCTGGTATAGTGGAGCCATTTAGTATTACTGGCGGGCACTTTCCTTCTCTTAACGAAAAAGTCACTTGGACCGATTTTTGGGAGTTGACTGCTATTCTCCACATAGTCAACCACTTTTCGATCAAACAGGGTTCCTCTTGCACGTACTGTGATGCGTCTGCTGGAGGTGTGCTACTAGCAATGATGGCAGTATCATCAGCATATGTTGCTACCTCAACATTACGACTGATAGGTATGTTTGACATCTAGGAAGACTCCTGTGCAATACTCTTTGGTCTCAAGCGTATTTGTAATGGTTCTAATGATCCGATGGCACTGCTCAATAGTTTCGTGACCTCATCTGAACCCAAACTGATGTTCGGGTGTGATGGCAAGATCGTCCAGCATAGGTAACATTCTCTTAAGTAGTATTTTTTCAAATACCTTAGAGAACGTAACCGGCAAACTTATGGGACGGTATGATGATGTGCAAACTTCCGGTTTATTTGGTTCGAGCAGCAAGTACTTTAGTCTAAGCATGGCGTTAAATATATATGTGAGCAATCTGATGCATTTTGGAGGAAGATCGTTGATAGTGTGTCCATCAATTTTATCATACCCTGGTGATTTTTAAGTTTAATACACCCTATTGCAGCGTACACTTCTGCGATTGTCAGTCTTGATTATTGGCAAACTCATCTGGCAGGGAATATCTAGAAACTTGCTGACTTTATCTATTGTTTCAGCGTCATACTCTGTATTTGGCTGAAAAACTGAGTTCAAGTGCCGCGCAAAAGCTTCAGCCTTCTCATCGTCTCCTATACAGCGCCGGCCATTACTGTCGACTATTATAGTGTCTCTTCTAGTGGCTCTTTTAAGGTATCTAGTTGCCTGCCAGAGACTATAATCCGGGTCACTTATAAATGGATTGAGGTTTTTCATCTCTCGATAGTGTATATTTTCTTTCTTTCGCAAGGTGAGTCTTGTCGGGTACGTCGGTGGCGGACATTGACATAATCCTGTGCATAAATTCGATTGTTTTTTTAGTACTGTCCATTTGTCGATCATGTTTATTACGAACTGGCTTCTAAATTTTGTTGCTTAAGCTCAATACTAAGATTAATAAAAAATTTTGATACCGAAAAAGTTTCATATAAAAAAAACGCTTGTTTAAACAATAATAAAAAAACTGTTTTGTCATCGAGTACTGTTCATCGAGAACAATTTTTTATCGAATACTCAGATAGGAAAAGTTTTTAATACCGCAAATACTTTATATACCCAAAAAAGCAGGTGACAAGTAGTGTGATCTTTTCCATTTCCGTGAGTAAAAAAGAAAATTCAATATGTGTGGACTTTTCAGTATCCATTTCGCTCGAATGCAAATCGACTGTAATTGAGCTAGCGATTTGACTAAATACGCCTCTAAAATATATTTTGTAAATAAAAAGCCCTATCGTTACAATTATTAATTTTATATGTCTTAATTACTAAATTTGCATTTTACTAAACCGACTATGAAATCGCTAGTTGAATTTGCCAGTCACAGCCGAAAGACAAGCGATTAGCGATTATTTCACTGGTTCCGATTTTTATAAAAAGATTTTCGAACTTTGTTTTTAAGTAGATAACATGCTGCTGTTTGCTGTTTGCATTAAGCTAAAAATAATTAATTTTAATCGCAACTACTGCAACCTTAAGCAATCGTGTGTTTATTGTGCATTTAACGAAACAATTTGCGACAATTTAGTTCGGTTAGATGGCAACGTCGCCATTCAAATGCCATTCTTTGAGCGAAGACAAAGAAGAAGAATAATTTAAAAAAAATGTAAGTAAATTTTATATCTGCTTGCGAAAATGGGTCCGATGCGCATCTGAGGCGCTTCCGGTCTATTGCCTCCTTCTTGAGTTGCCTTAACTCTTCGATCGCAATGAGTCTGACAAGCGGCATTTTTTAAAATTATTTGTTAAATATTTCACAATTTGGAATTTTGTTTTTATTTGCTGATTGCAATTCACCGCGATTTATTTGTTTACATTGTGTTTGCCATTCACAAGCCACCGTAAAAGTTGCGCACAGCTAGTAGAGTTACCGGCGGGCAATAAATTTAAATTTTTTTGCTTGGAAACTACAAAAATAATGTCACATAAATGCGATTAATTTGCATTTAACTAAATATCACTGTAAAATATAAACTTTTCTATTGAAAAAAAATCAATAATTATGCAGAACAAACATTAGACTAATTTATTTATGCGTGGTGTCTACTCTATGTTGCTAATTTCGAAAAGGTTTGTGAAAATGCTATAAAAATCAAATCGCTTGAAGCTCTGTGACATGGTTAAATTTTTAAGCGAATTGGCAAATCATACAAAAATTTTATGGAAACTGATTCCATGCTGTTCTATACGACAATTACATATTTACTTACGAAGCAGCGGTTCGTTTTGCGATATGAACATGTTTTTCAATATCTAAATTGTATCGTCGGATTAATACATCAACTACTTCCATACATTTTGAAGACTTTTGAAAATTGGAGAAAAATTTCCAACTGGTATTTATCGTATTTGAGGTCTCTTTTCCTTGAACAACCTTCTTGACTCTGAGTCCCATTTTTTCATTCTACGAATTTTCTGATAAGGTTTTGATTTCCATAGATAACAGGTCTGTGTGGATCTGTTATCCATTATGGCATTTATCGATTTGACGTCAAGTATGGTCAAATGCATACTGTACTTGCACTTGACAGTGTGCTTATTGGTAATATTTCGTTTTACAGTGATGTAACTTCAATGCAAGTCAACACAGTAGTTTCCAGCGCATTAATAAATTACATAGATCGACATAATCGAGTTATATAACCTTTGTTCCTTCTCTCTCATGCAACAGTATTGCAAAAACCAAAAAAAAAACAAAAAAAAAACCAAGCCGGTTCTAGCATTGATTAAATTGTACAAAAATAGATGAACTAGATACAAAAGAACATAAAAATACTCAAAAAAGAAAAAGAAAAAATTGTTTAATGACTTTGAAGTTTTCTGACTTTTCTTCATTTATATTCGATTTTCGTACCACTGTTCCGCGTGTATGTAAATACCACTAGACAGTGGTTTCGTTATATTAATCACATACTGTCGTGCTTATGCATATGTACATACTCGTAGATACATATGGGGGTCAGTAAATAAGTCTTTAAAAACGAAAATCAAATTGATACGTTTCATAAGTAGATTGACTACGTTTAAAGTTTATTCACGGCATTTGAAGTACAAATTAAATGAGTATTTACCAGAATTCATTTGTATACGAGTTTAGCTCCACAAAAAGAAGCCGTCTCGCTGTCTGACTGCCTCAAATGTGTAGAAGTGTAAATCAGCATTTTCTTGAGATATGTATCTGTAGCAAATCATACTTATAAGTAGTCCTTCAGAAATTGAAACCCGTTTTTTATATTTTTTATGGTATTCAATTCCAACTAGAACTTGTACTATAGTTTGAACATTCGTAGTATCGTGGCCATTTCTTTAATTTATAAATATTAGGTTTGGTAATACTATTTTCTAAGGACTAATTGACCCACCCAAAATAAACAAAACTAAATGAATGGACTCGTAGATACACATTCAAGCGCTACATTACAAACCGCATCGCATATCATTTACATACTCGTACACAGGTAGGTGTGTATATACACATGTGTACGAATGTTTTGTACATAACGGGTGTTCCAGCTGGAATGACAATTGTATGACGAATGGAACAACGTGTTATCCGTGATTGACGGAGCAAAATGAAGTTATTCTTGTGGCCTCAACTGGACGGTATCTATGGCACCATCTTCATGAAGCGATCGATGTATTGGAGGAACGATTTCCAGATCGAACCATCTTCCGAATTTCCGTTAACACCTGGCCACCAAGATAGTGCAATTTCACGCCGTGCGATTTTTTTTTTTGGGTTATGTGAAATCTTAGGTATATGTGAATAAACCACAAACGATTCGTGAGCTTAAGGCCGTCATCGATAAGATAGAGTCACTCGATCTTTGTCAAAATGTTATCGAAAACTTCATAAAGAAAGCAAGTTTTCAAGTGTTCAGATCAGCGGGGGCCATATTTTATTCCATACATAATCGGAAGATGTCTACTTTACAATGCAATAAAAATATCACCACTCGCTCAAAGAATATGTGTTATATTTTATAATTAAATATTGCACTCTTATTGGGATACCCTGTACATATTTATTGTTGTTGTTTTACATTGGTGTTTACATTGCTTGTTGCGGTAATAGCTTCGGTTAATCTGTTTTCAACATAATTAACTACAAATGCACTTGACTACACACACACCCACACACACACAACCACACACACATACGTAGGCAAGTGAAAACATATGTTTAAAGAACATTAAACATGGACGATGAAATGGAAAGAGAGTGAGAGAGAGAGAGAGAGAGAGAGAGAGAGTTAGAGAGAGAGAGAGAGAGTTAGAGACACAGCAAATGCAAATTAACTTTTCCTTTCGAAATGGATAAAAACAAGAAAAAAATTTAATATATTGTAAAACAAAAACGTGGGGATGAGGTTGTATAGGGACTACACCAAAAAGTCGGCAGAAGACGCCCATTAGTATATATGTGTGAAGCCATTTTATTAACTTTCAAGTTGTTATTCACTTAATTGAAGAAGTTTTTCAAAGAAATACATAAAAGTGTATGTGTATGTATGTGAATTAGCCGTCCATAGGAAACCACCGCGTCGAATTTCAAGTTAGTATTGATTTAATAAAAGAAAGTAGAAAGTAGGAAAAATTGTGGGGGGGAGGCGTTCACACCCTCGTTTGTATATTTGGAGCGCCTTTCCATTAGAAGGTACCATTGCAATTATTAATTTAATATTGACTACAATATTAAAAAGTTTTTCATACAAAAAGTGAATAGTATGCGGGAGGTTTGTATGGAGGCTATGTCAAAAAGTGGGCGATCCATATTAAAGGTCTATTTGACTATATTAGAAATAAGTCAAGGTGCCAATACCACAAAAATTGGTCCCCTAAAAATGCGCAACCACATACAGACGGACAGACGTAGCTAGATCGAGTCGTATCGTCGAGCTGATCAAGAATACATATATATAAGTTGTGATGTGTTGATGCCTCCTCTAATGAAGTAATATTTTAGTAAAAAAATATTATAAACTATAGTACTCCTGTTATCAAGAGGAATCTTTAAGTCAAAATCCATCAAGCCGCATAGGCTACCGAAGTGCCAAAGAATATTCAGCATGACTATCCAAAAAAAAGGGCAAGCCAAAGTATAAGTGTGTATGTGTGTGTGTGTGTTTTTTTTTTCAATAGAGTAGTCAAATTTTGATTAATTTTAGTGTACTAAATTGGAATCACAACATAACTAAGCAAATCACCAGCCATACTACAGCACGTCTGACCTTTATAACTGTCAAAAACAAACACTAAATATGCCAAATGGCTGGTCATGTTAATATATGTTTGGAGCATGTGTACCAACATAAAACAAATCGCAAAATTTTTAAAAATCACCATTTTTTTTCACACCTCATATAGGTATATACAGGGTGTCTCAAAAGAAAGTTCACATTTGATTTGCTGATTGCGTGAACACAACTATTCCGAGGGGCGCGGGGGGTATGTCAATCGGTAGCCTAGCTTTTGGGAATTTAGTCGCTATGGAGCGTTTCTCGGGAGCGGACCGTGCGTTGTGTGTACGTCAGTTTTACAAAAACGGTAATTCAGCGACTTTGGAGCGTAGAAAATTCTACAGTATTCGAAATGTTCGTCATTTAAATGATGCGCCAAGCCGTCGACTCATTGGAAAATGTGCCGAGAAGTTTGATGAGACCGGTTCAACGCTGGAAAAAATCAAAATTCGGGCGTCCAAGGACTTCGAGAACGTTCGAAAAAATAGACAGTGTTACTCAGTCTGTTCGTGACAACCCGGACCTTTCGATTCGGAAGCGTTCTGTTGCTTTAAACGTGCATAGATCATCATTGTTCCGCATTTTAGCAACTTCACACATGTCCAACGGGTCTCTACCAGGAGTTCATGAAATTTTTTGTGCTGGATTAACGGAACGCAACGGTTTACATTTGAACAATATCATTTTTAAGAAATAAATTCCCAAAGTGTGTATTTTAATATGTAATAAACACTTTTTCAATAAACTACTTACTTTTTTTTATCGATTTTTAAATGTGAACTTTCTTTTGAGACATCCTGTACTTCGAAAACTGAGTCGACTTAGCTATGTCCGCTTTTGAGTCAAAATTGTTCGTTTATTAGTTTTTTTTTTTGTCCATGTTTTTAACCGCAAAATAATCCACAGCTGTCGAAATTTGAAATGCTTTTGTTGTTTTAAAGTTAATGTTAAGATAACTCAAATATCCAACTATACGTTTCGGTTTTTACTGCAACAAAATTTTAGACTAATGTCATTTGTGTGATGTATAAATATAGAAGCTTGGAGTCAGAGGTCTGAAAATTTGGTATGTTTGCAGGCGCTGAAGTCTACCTTTGTTCATGAATGCAACCAAATTCAACATGATCACATTCGCGTAGCGTGTCTTTACATTTTTGCTTAGGATGACGTTATAGTGCGCGCTAGAAGTGCTACGATGCGTGCAGCGATAATATTTCGTGCTAGAAGCAATGCTAGATGAGGTCAGAGTGAATGTAGAAAACATAATAATGCAAATATGAAACAATAACAACAAAGAAAACAATAATGCGAAGCGAGGATATAGTTTCGAAATTCCTTTCTCGCTTTGTTATCGCTTTGCTCACGCTTTGCTCTCGTTTTATCGCTTACCCTCTCTTTCGGTTTCGCTTGCACTCTGATACCTTTTGAGCGATCACATACGAAGTTGCAAGCAGTGGTTAGCGCCGTATTATCGAATCACTTCTACGGCGTACTCTAACGTCGATCAATTTAAATGTATAAGGCATATCCTGTGCTCCCGTTTTCGAATCAGTATAAATTGTTTAGATTCGATTGCTTTAAAATGGTTCGTATTTCATTTTTAGATTAATTTTGGTGTTTGAATTTCGTATGAATGTCATATATACGTACAAATGACTTTCTATAGCATATTAATATGTATCTAAACTAATTACAACTGCAGTAATTGAAGATTTTGTTTAAAAAATAATATTGTTTAATTAAAATGTATAACATTTAAGTCAATAGAAGTTTTTTCATGTCATTTGCAGATTATGCCAGCTATATGTCACACCATATCCATCTGGCTGACATTGGCGCTTGCAGTTCAGAGGTATGTAGTTAAAATAGTTCCATTATTTTGTTTTTATTTAATGCAACAAAAAATATATATTCGTCGAAATTTTTTCGTTGTGCCTGGAAAACTTTACCAAGCTGCTTTGTCCACCTTATCCATTCTTTTATGGAATTCATTCTCGTTCAAAAACTCTCTAATTTGTAGACCATCAAAAACATCTTCTCTCATTTTCATATCAGGCAGCTTTGCTCTCAGCGGGCCACCACAATGAATTTCAAGGCAAAATTGATTTAAATAAATAGGTTTTACATACAAAAACACAAAGTGAAGATTCCGACGTCCAATACTGTTTTAAGTATTTTATTTAAAATTAAAGAAAAGAAAAACTATAATGAATCAATTGATTGTTTCATGCGCGGTGTGGCAGGTGGCGCCGACCTGCTGAAACCACATGTTGTCCAGATTCATTGCGTTCGGTTGAGGACAGAAAAACTTCGTTATCATGTTCCTATAACGAATGCCATTCATAGTCACTGCATTTTCAAAGAAGTAAGAAGCTTGACCAAAGAGATGGGTTTTGAAGGATATAGAGAAGCATTGTGGGCGTTCGATGTGCCTAAAACGTACATATAAGAATTATCTCAAAAGTACAAGTAGGAGAGCTCTATCTTTCATAGTCCCCGAGATCTAATTGTTCAAACATATTGATGGACGAACGGACAGATGAATATAGCCACATCGACACAGTTTTCGATGCCGATCAAGAATATATATTAGTTTATCCATGGCCTACAACGCAGGCTATAAAAAAATTAACTACCATTCAATAACTCGGATCCTTTGCGATACAATGCATGACGAATGCATAATCAATGATTGGAATTTCATTGGAGAATCTGATGTCCGCGCGAATTACCGTGGAACAATTCTCCATTCGACTGGTTATAAAATTCTAACGCGCGTACTATGAAAACAGCTGAAGCAATACACGGATACACTAATAGGGCAGTATCAGTGTGGCTTCAAACAAAATTGGTCGACCATATTTTCATTCTAAGTCAAATCCTGGAAAGACTCGTGAGCACAACAAAGACACGCACTAACTATTTATCGATTATAACGTCACTTTCGCGATACCGATAAGAAGGACGTTTTTCAACGCCCTGTCTGAACTTGGTATCCCTGCATGATGACTTTATCACACACACAAAGCGTCGTCAGAGTAGAAAAAAGATATTTAGACCTATTAGAGTTGGCGACGAATTTCGAAGCCGTGTGAACCATGAACTGTGTGCGCTATATGATATGATTAACGTAGTCTAGCACATACTCGTACAATCCCAGGCCTAGGCATAGGCTGCGGACAGTGAACAGTTCATTGCTTCAATATTTTACATTTGATGTGTTCGAATTTTTTCATAATTAAATTTTGATTTGTTATCTCAACTGTCACATGCAGCATTCAATTAAAAGTAATTTACTTACTTAAAATATTTTACAACTGACTGCCTGGGCATGACAGATTGCAGCGCGTATTTTAAATGCAATTTCCTATGATCCACAAAAATAAAATAAATAAAAGTAAAAACACATGAATGAAGTTTTTTTCTCAGGAAATATATTTTTCATTGAATTTAATTTTTGGATTAAACACGAATATATAATCTGTTTCAATATATTTTTCACATTTTTCAACATTGAATTTATTTATAATTACATACATGTAATGGGTTTTTCAATAGCAGTATAAAAATGTTGTATTTGAATACTAAAGCAAGCTTACATTTTTTTAAAGAAGCTGTCAAGTCGAATCATCTGTCAAGGTTTACATTTTTATCATGGCGAAGTTCACGAGCGAGAAAGGTTTGAAAATTATTAAAAATTACTACCGAAATTTTAAGTCGGTGATCGCACTATAAGTGCGCTTGCTTCGAATGTTCGTCTATAATTATCGAAATTCTCTGGTCTATCACACCTCCGGCATCAAATCCAAAATACACGGTCACTTTTTGTGAATGTACTAAAGACACTTGACAAAGCCATTAAGTGAAAGAGGAGCTTCATCGCTGAAGAAGATTTTTCAATGAAATTCTGCATTTAACCCAAACTTTTCCAGAGCTCAATCGTAGAAGTATCGGAGCTTGAAATGATCAGCAGTTCTTGAGTTAGCTTGATGTAAGGGTGTTGGCTATCATATTTTTTTTTCTTTTCATTTTATCTATCCGTCTATCATTCCGATATTTAACAATTTTTATATAATTAATTTAAAAGTTAGCACAATAAGAATCTTGGAGAGGAAGCTAACAATACAGTACCTCTTTACAGTATTAATAAATTATGTTGTTTTATCTTTGTTTATATTGTAACTGCAAGTATAAATTGTCTGAATCTCGTCAGGCTCTGAGTTCCTTGTGATGGGTCTTTTAGAGCTTTCGCTAGACAGTTCGGATGGTTTTGCAAACGTTTGAGGTACCTTTGGTTTTGACTCTGTATTTCTTAGTTCACAGTTAGTACTCTTAAATCGTGGTGTAGTCTATCGTTTGAGACATACCATGGTGCACATGTGATAAGGCGCAACACTTTGTTTTGAAATCGCTGGATTATAGAAACATGTGACTGCGATGCTGAACCACACACACAGTTGTATTCCGAATGTCCAAACTGGTTTCAGAATTGTTGAATAAATTAAAAGTTTGTTTTGTAACGAAAGCTGTGAGTTAGATTCCAGTAGCCAGCTTAGTTTTGTTAACTTCAGTCCAAGTTGTTTACGCTTGGAGAATAAATGTTTCTGTCAAGTTAAGCGTCTATTCAGGTGTAGACCTAAATATTTGGCCCTTTGCTCTTGTGGTAATTGCATATTATTAAACCTGACAGGAGGGGCACTCGCTCCGACATAGCGTAAATGTAACTTGTACTGATTTGGCGGGGTTAACATTTAGTCTCCACTTTTGAAATCACGAAGTACCATTTCTAGTCCTTTTTGCAGTTGCATTAATGCCATCCTTGGATTGGAGTGTGTCGACATAATGACTGTATCGTCAGCAAATGTTGCAATGGAGCTATCTGCTGGCATAGGTAGATCCGCCATATAGAGTGTACACAATACGGGAGCAAGGTCACTTCCTTGTGGAACGCCCAAGTGGATTGACTGCAACTTTGAAAATTCTGCATTGAATATTACAACAAAGTGGCGATCACATTGTATATTCGATTTTATTAATTCATAGTACGGGTATGGGAGCCACTTCTTAAGTTTATAAAGAAGTCCGTCGTGCCTGACCTTGTCGAAAGCTTGTTTGATGTCTAAGATTGCCGTTGTACAATATTCTCGATTTTCCATCGCGGTTCGTTTAGTCCGAAAAACTCGATGACTTTGTTCAGTTGTGGCGTGTTTTTCTCTAAATCCGAACTGATGGTCGGATGGTCGAACTAATGGTCGGGAGTCACCGATAATTGGCTTCAATTTAGTCAATAGTAACGATTCAAAAAGCTTACTTATTACAGGTAGAAGACAAATAGGCCTATAAGAGGTGACTACTTCTAGCGGTTTGCCTGGCTTGGGGATAACAGTGATAACAGACATCGTCCACGTGAATCGTGAAATTGGAAGATTCATCTGTCCAGGGGCACTTAAGAACTGCGCGATTCTGTCGTCTACTTCATGTGTTGCATTCCTTTCGAGTGGTTTAAAGCTTTAGAAAGATGCATGACAAACGTAGAAGCCTTGTCTTTGTCCGTCTTTGCCCACTGGCTGTTAGACATCTTACATAGAGGAACTCTTACAACGGGCTTTTTTTTTTTGTTTATGATATTTATGACGAATGTCCCACAATGTGGCTTAGGGAATCGATACATTTGGCTCATTTTGAACTGAAACGCTTACCAATGCAATATTTTCGGTACTGCGAGCAATGTGTTATCACACTGTCACAGGAACATTCAATAGCAAATATGTTCGACTCAAATTTATACACCATAGCACGCACAGTTTATCTGGTGGGACGATTATTACGACCGAAAATTGGTACTTAATGTTGCGAACACTGCCTCAGAATTTCGCTAGTAATTTTTATTAATTTCCAAAGTCACCATGATAAAATGTAAACCTTGACTGACTTTTTCATGTTGACAGATCCTGAAAAAAATTGTTGTGCGTAATTAAAATACAAAATTGTTAACTGTGCCTATTGAAATGCCCTTTGTATATGTGTGTGTGTGTGTGTGTGTGTGTATGTGTGTGTGTGTATGTGTATGTGTATGTGTGTGTGTGTGTGTACATATGAATTTCATACAATTTTTTTGTTTTACTATTTACAATAAAAACAAAAAAAAAAATGTATCTGTTAATACTAACATTAGTTAACATTTTTAGACAACAACATACACAGTACTAATATTACAATTTGTTTGTTATTTATGCTTCTCTGCTCAGCTTCAATCTTAAGTTAAGCTTAAATTGAGATATATTTAGGATTAAAAAAAAAAAAAAAAAGTTTGCTCTTAAAATACTTCATTTATATTATTAACAATCAACACATTTAGATACACACAATCTTGCATATTTTCTTTTTACGATATAAGTAAATAAGTAAATATGTGCTTTAGTACAAACTTCGCAATTAGTTTAGTTAACATTACAATGAATAAATACTTTGTAAGTATGTGTTAAATGTATTCATTTAAATCCGTAAACCTTGGGGCTCAGCTGGTTTACAAATTTAAACGAGTTAAAATTCTTTAGGTTTCTTTTACGCACATGGAAAATTAACTAACTTTCTTTGGTTTTAGATTTTTATTTATATTTTTTAAATTTTGTATTCTTATAAATTTATTTTTACAGCAAATAACGCAACATTCAATTTTATTGTACGATAATTATTTTAATTTACTTGAAGAAACGTGCTTATCACTGAGAACGTGCCTCATGAGCGAGTTGGCAGCGCTCATTAAAGTGAGCGACGGAAGTGGAGCGGAAATAGGGGTTACCGCGAGGCCCAACTTTACATAAATTGCAATTTGCAGAGCATTAGGAAACTGGTAGGAGATTTTGGTTGACTAACTTTTTAAGCATAATAAATGCAACTTTGCAATTAAATGTGATGTAATCAGAGCGATGCTTTATATTTTCTATATTTGCACACAACTTGCACAATAAAGGGAAGGAGAGCACTAAAGCATAGTCCATTTATTTAACTGCAATTCACATTGAATTTTTTCTTTTGCACATCAAATAGTTATAGTACACGTAGAAACAAAGAGAATAATTGCTGTTCTTAGCTGAAAAGAGAAGCTTAAGAAATAGATACTAATGATAAGATGGAAGAAAAAATACAGGAGTAGATCCATTCGGACTAACTCCACAAGCAGTTTCTGTACGAGTCAATGGGAATGACTAAAAAGCTAATATTTATTGAAAATACGATCCATTTAACTCAATACAACGTTTGGAACGCTCAACCAATTTATCCATAGACTGTTTATACTCGCTTTTTGGGATGTCACGGCTGCCTGTATGGCTGGTATGTCATCGTAAAAAGCTGCTTTCATTGCAGTTTTCATTTTTGGGAAGAGATAATAATCGCACGGTGATAGATCGGGCGAATACGGAGGGTGGTCGATGAGACAAATCTGTTTTTTTTTTCACCAAGCACGGGGGATATTTTGATCATCATTTAACTGATAGGGAACACACAACTATCTCTTACCCAAATCTTTAGTTAATATTTTGTAGATTATACAATAAAATGAACAACATTCTCACAGTGAAGTTTGCATCGGTAGCGATTATTTCACTTACTTTTTCCACTAAGCACAATTAGATGCTTCGGCTCGTGCAGGTCTTGGATCATTGTTTAAATCATCACAATCGTTTTTCAATCGTGTAAACCACGTGTAAACTTGAGTACGACTCATACATTCATTATCATAAACTTTTTTCGTAAGAGTCAGCAAATTTTTTACCTAGTTTAAAACATAATTTCATGTTTGCCTTTTGTTCCATTATGTTTTTACGATGTAACTACAAAAACTGCTGTTATTAAAACGTGTGTCACTTTGTAACCTATTAAACGATTAGCATGAACTTAGTTGCTTTCGAAAGAAGAAAAATTCATCTTTCTAACACTGCCAAAATTTAAAAGATGACGCTACGTTTTCTATGATTTAAATTAAAAGTTCAGTTATTCTTAGAACACACCTTGTACACTGCTAACGCCATATATATGAGAACGGCGGGAGTAAACTTATACACCCAGTATTTGAGCAGCTCTACTTTACACTATGGACACAGCGTTTTGTAGGACGTTTATAGAACGTAGCATCGTAAAATGTACTTAATTTTTCAGTAAAGAGATTTTCCTATACATTACGCAGTTAAAATGTTTCTAGTGCTTTTTCTATTTTAGATAAGTAAAATGCATGTCACAATCTTTGTACTTTACTAGAATTTATTTTGTTTTTTAAACTAAGATCCGCCATATGCTCGATATAATTAAATTTAAACAAGCAGACGCGGTTTCCACTTCCGCTTGGGTTTCCGCTTTCCGGTTACGCTTCCGCTTCCACTTTCGTCGTTCGCATACAACGCTGTTCAGTGGCTCAGCTGCAGCATTTAATATTGAACATAAAATATATTTTCACACAAATATTTTCAAGTATTCACTTATTAATTTGTATTTTTTTTTTTATAGATTTTTATTTCTTATTTTGTATTTCAATATTATCATTTCTTTGTTTTAGTGAAACCGAAATTATTGATAAATTTGTTTTGTTTAATATGCAAAGTTCATTAAGCATTAAATTCTTTACAATCATTCGAATTTGGGCGTGCACTCTCTTTACTACACAATTATTACAATATATTGTATATTTAAATAGTTTGTGTGTGTGTGTGTGTATTATTTTTAGTTGCTTAAAGATACACTGAGAAAAAAAAACATGCTTACAAAATACTTTTCGACCAATGTCAAAGATTTACGCAGCATTAAATGTGCCAAAAATCTTTGCGCGCATGCACACGAAAATTCTAGACTGAGTATCTACAAGAGAAAGCATTATATAAAACTAAATATATATATATATATATATATATATATATATATATATATATATATATCTATGCACAAACCACGCCTACACTCCACACTCCAGACAACTTACGGTCCTGTGCCTCCTTAGACATTGCGTTCCTCAGCAATGACATCCATAGTGCTCAGTCGACGCTGCGAAGGCAGCTGCAATTGATGTTGGTGCCCGGTCACGCCCAGTGTGACATTGGTAGTGACATCTGAAATGGTACTACTGGCAATGCCACCGCCGCCACTACCAGCGCAGCTATCGGCACGCACCGTCAGTGTTAGAGTGCTGCCGCTGGCAAAGTGGACAGAGCGTTGGTTCGCACTGGTCGCGCCACCAGTTGTCAGCGCTGCGGCCACTGCACCGCCACTGCACGACGTTGTTGATAGTTTTCTTGTCGTCGTAGTAGTGGTTGTGGTGGTCGTGGTGAACGTACGCTGATCACTGCTGCCGCGCCGTGGCACCAACATCACCAATTACTAGAGAACAGTCTCGTTTGTGTTGGTACAGGTGCGTGGACCATTCACAATTGAATACTTTGATGACGATGTATCCTTCTTTGCAATTAACCGTCCCAGGAATATCTCTTTGAATGTCTCACGAAATTGGCGCGACATGCCACAATAAATGCCGAAATTTATCGGATAGCTCAATACCAAAAAGAAATTTGTTGCCATTATGAAAATATTCGCAATGCCATAATCAAGAAAATTTGTTATCAACGAGGAGACAATATGCAATGCTGTAACGACTGCAATGGGTATTTCGCCAATCAGAAAAACTGTTACAACGACAATCAGCATCAGTGTGGTGCAATTGGAATCGCGCAATTTCTTGCACTCCTTTTTGCGATTCTCACGGAAGAGCATCTTGCGCCGCTCCTGCGCCTGACGCATTGCCATGAAAAGTAAAATATTCAGCCAAACGAGTATAATGCACGGCAACAGATGCACGAACAGCACACGAAATAGATAGTAGCTTGTGTAGTAGAGGTCCTCGCCGATATAGTCGTGCACCCAGTTGGCGGTCTCCACGTGACAAACGCCCGTGGTTTGTCCGTTCCATTCGATTTGCAGTGGATAGTAAGCGCGATCAAAAAAACGTCCAGCCTGATGCAAAAAAGCGCAAATTGTTATATAGACAGTGCAGCGTTTGACGCGCGGCATGGTGCACCAGGTACGCGCCATGGGGGCATGGCAAACGTAGATGTATCTGAAAGTAACAAACGAGAGAAAACATACGTTCAGTTAAAAAAATGTTTCCTTTTTTTTATCAACAAGCATATAATACTATTTAAAGTGTTGCAATTACAGCAATCAATAAAGATAATATCTGACGCGTGCTCCTAGTCCAATCAAGATTCAAGCAGATTTTTTAAATTTCATAGAGTTTGTTGTCACTTTCAGTGGAAGTTGGTTTAGTTTTGAAGTAAGATTCAAAGGTTCTCAAAAATAGTGATGCATTTAACTTCGTTTAATAAGCTTCCCACAAAATTGAATATCATATCGTATGATTGTGCATTTCAAGAATTCGAATAGTTAATGATTTCAGCGGTGACTCTAGATTTTTCGAAATAAGCCTCTTCTCTTTGTGCTTTCCGGTAATACAATTTAAACCAAGTAATAAAACTAAAATTTCATTCGGTTTTAAAGTGGCTTTTTGTAGATACGTAAGTGTGTTTCGGTTCTATATCGGTTCTTGGATACAGTTCTTGGATTTTAGTTTTCATATACCGGTACCGGTTCCGGTTCCGGTTAATATTAAAATTCTTTTAAAAAATAGAAGAGAACAATTACTATTTGCCAAACGTTCCAAAGACTATATATATTGTAACTTAGAATATCCATTTCTCATCGCCAGTCTCAATTCGATGTAAAATCCTTTCTTTGTTGCCCTTTTTAAAGAGTCTCGGTTTCAGATCATAAAGTACCCTTTTTTTTTTTTAATTTTTCCCTTGAATTTCAATCGTACAGAAAGTGCTTGATGAGTCGCTCCCAATGATTCTGCAATCTACTCTTGCGTTTGACTCAAATCTTGACCGTGTAATGCCTCCAATTTTATGTCTTCGAGTCTTATTGACCATCCAGAGCGAGCTTGTACAACCTGACGATTCCATTAGCCGTGCATTACAAGCAAACTGGCACGAATGGAATACGAACAAAGACATGCCAAAGTTATTCTTCTGGCAATTCTTGGCAACGTTTGGCTTCATTCTGCAAAAGTCGTGAAAAAATATTTGGAAACGCTCAAGCGGGATATTTTTCCTCAACCGCTGTATTCTTCGGACATTGCTTCTTCTGATTACCGGCTGTTCTGGTTTATTTCTTTCGCAGAAATCGAAAATTGACTCTTAACTTGGATCGCCTCTAAAGTCGAGACATTTTTTTGAGATGGAATTCATTCTTGTTCTGAATTAACTAAATTTTCGAACTCAAAAAGGAAAAGACTGAACTTTGTACTACCAATATTTGATACAGTTGATCATACAATCTTGTTTCAAGGTCTGGATTTCAGCTCACTGTAAAAAAATGACAATAAAAAAAAAAGATGGTGGCTATTATATTATCTTAATTGTTGAATGGCACAAGTTGTATTCTGGGGAATGTGGTTGGAGTATCGAAAACTAAAGATGTGTACACTGCAGGATGGAGTTCTCTCCCCCATCTGTTTAACCTGTATTTCGGCAAGATGCCTCTTCCGCCACCATGTATAAAATTGGTGACCTATGCGGATGAATCTACACTTTTATCCTCTGGCGTGGACATCGACGTATTTTGTGTGAGAATTAATTTAGAAAATTTGTTGAATTTGTTTAAACCTTGGATCCTTGCAACCTCAAGCTCTCAACTTTCGTTGCTTTTCTTAGATTCGCAGCTTACGCCATCAAGACACATAATTGGCTAGAGTCGTGAAGCAAAGTGCGAGTAAGGTTCAAAGGGTATACATAAGAAGCCAATATATCGATTTTCAAGTCGATGTTGATATGTAATAAAACATTTTTTCTTTCATAAACCGAAAAGTGGGTGGACCGAAAAGTGCAGTCGAGGGTGTCGACTTATAGTTCGAGATACCCTATACCTTGTAGAAGTTGGTATTGTCTGTAATGAAAAAGTTTTTCATGTAAACTATGAAAAGTTGGCTACCCCTAAATGGGCACGGGACAGGCTCGATAATATATACCAGGTGTGTAGCAAAAGAAACTGAACTGTTTCAAAATGTTTCTGTTTTTTTTGGCACCACCTATTAAGTACATGCGTTGTTGGAAGGTACATCCTACACTGACATCTTGTAAAAATTTTATGACAATCGGACCACCATAAGCGAAGTTATCGCGCTAAAAGTGATAGTATCTTTGGGCATCGGTCGTAAAATGAATCTCGAACAAAGAGCAAATATTAAGTTCTGTTTTAAACTTAGTAAAATATTCTCCGAGACGTTCCAAATGATGAAACAAGTTTATGGTGACAATTGTCTATCCCATAGCAATGTTCACCAGTGGTCTAAACGTCTTCAAGAAGGCCATGAAGACCTCTGTGTGACGATGAAAAGTGGTGATCGAAAAGAACATTGAGAAAGTGCGTGGAATTAAATATTCCCAAAGATTCGATTCATCGCATTTTGACGGAGAAATTGGGTCTACAAGGTCTGTCGCAAAAGAAACAGGATTTTTTAGCCTATTAGTAGGTATATGCGTTGGAAAGGTACATCCTTCACCGAACTCGCCTGATTTGGCTCCGCGTGACTTTTATCTATTTGGAAAACTTCATTTATCGATAAAAGGACACCGCTATGAGGACATTGAAGCCATCCAAAAGGCGTCGATCGGCATTCTCAAAGACATTCCGACAAATGACCTAAAACACTCATTCGAAATGCTTATTGACCGCTGTATCGAAGCACAAGGAAATTTTTCTCATTTTCTGAATTTTCAAGTTTTTTCTTATACTCTGCATCCATATTGGAAAAGGGTATATTAAGTTTGTTCATATTTATTTAATAAGCAGAAGGAGGCGTGTTAGTTCACATAAAGATTATGTAGTCTTGATCAGCCGTCTATTTAAAGATCGAGATCTTCGAGAGTAGAAGAGTTAAACACTTCAAGTTTCCTCATTTCATTAGGACGCTCCTATTCCTGCTTCAGATTATGTGTATTAATTGAACGAGCGAACCTTACTATAAGGGGTATGAGTTTTTGTATGATGTTTGTTTTTAAACCATTCACACATTGTGTGAAATGATATTATCAGTTTGTCTGAATCGATCTATCGATCGATCTAGCCATGTCCGTCTGTCTGTTTGGATGTTGTTGAACATCTTTGCTATCCAGTTGGCACATACACTTACTTTTATTGCAGTTTAATAAGGAATCAAGATCAACCCGGCACGCCCACTTTTTGGAGGAGCTCTCATACACACCCACCGCCCACTTTTGAGCTTTTGTATGCGAAACTTTTTTATTGTAGTCAATATCAACTTAATAATTGATATAGAAGCTACTAATGGACGGATGCTTCTTCACATACACATGAATAGGTAGGACCCGCCCACTTTTAAGGGTAACCCTATCCAGCTACTTTTTTTGTTTTTGTTATTTTATAAAACGTTAGCAAAAAAAAAAAAAAACAAACAGAGCATATTGTAAATCTCAAATTATTAGTTTTTGAAATTTATGTCAAATCTTCTGTCACAATCAGAAAGTTCAGTTCCAATTTGTACTATTTCACACGATATAAAGAAGTAAAAAATTCTTGCTGTTAAAATGGACCAATGGTAAGTAAAAAAACAACAAAAAAATGTTTTCCAAAAACCATTGAAAAAAATTATTTACACGCTGTCGCATAACTCAAAGGTTGCGCGATAAGTTTGAAAACCTCGCCACATCGACGGACCACGCCGATTGCAAGTTCATAGTTGAGAACGAGGATGGTGCCACAACCTTTCATTGCCACAAATTGATCTTTAGCTGTGCGTCTAAGGTGTTTGAGCGCATGCTATATGGTGACTATCAGGAAGCTGTTTCCGGCGAGGTGGTCATCAAAGATGTGGACAAAGAAGTCTTTGCGCATTTTCGCGAATATATCTATAGCTACGATATCGAAAAGCTAGAAAAGCACAGTGTCGATATTATACTAAATCTGGCGGAGTTTGGTAATAAGTACCTAGTTGATTCCATAACCGAGGAATGTTCCAAGGCATTGATTAAAAAGGCAAAGAGCATGGATATATTGGAACTGTTCTACATTTACCAGTGGACACACAATATTCATCAACTTAAATTAAAGCAGGTGATTGGAAATGTGAGTATGGCTGTTGTCCTTAAGTTAAATCTCTCATTCACACTTGCTGCTTCATAGACAATAACACAATGGTCCTCATCGATGATGCACACCGTCATCTATGAACTAAGTCCCATAGTCTTTCAAAGTTATATGAAGCTTACCGCAGGTCACTACTCCGAACCAATGAGATTCAATGTGATCGAGAAGTATTTAAAATTCCATGGTCTCATTACAAACAATAAACGCATAACTGAGGCTATTGAACTCAGTGATCCAGAGTATGCAAATGGTTCAATTGATGGTATAAGTGATATCGATACTAATCATGAAGAAAAATCTTCAAACTTTTCTGCTGTAGCTGAGGAAGATCTTTATTCCGTAAATTCTTGGCTTCCTCTAATTGACTTCGAACAGTTTAGCACAGTAGAGTTTATTAATGGACCTGGAATGTCCGAATTTCTGACGCTTGAACAAAAATATGAATTTGTATCCAAGAAAGCAGTTGAAACTGATTTGAAATTACAGCAACTGCAACTACAACAACAGCGACAGCAGCAACAAGGTCGCAACCTGATGTGTAATTGTGAGAACTCATATGCATCCAATAGTCAAGAAATGGACCATTCGGAAGCAGATCACGAGGAGTTTCAACGCCAATTGTTGAGGCAACATTTCCAAGATCGCATTGATTAATCAACAACTAAACTTGTTAATTTTTCTTTTAAATTGTTTAATGTTTCTTTAATTTGCAAAATTTTGGTATTTACCTTTTAGATGAAAAATTACCTAAAAAAAATATGTATTTTTGGAGAACACAAAAAAAAAATAACAAAAAAAAAATGAGAGCAACAAAACTATTAGTTCAATTAAAAGGAAAATCGGGGTACGTCAAGGAAATCGATATAGTTATAATTTGATGAAAGACAACCAAGAAGGAAACAAACATGCTCTAATCAAAATATTCACCAGCAAATCATAACTTTATCTTCTTTCGCACTCATAAAGAATTTCAATACAAAAACCAAGCAGCTTACTAATACATTCACAGTTTACACCTCGCTCTTTGTGGAGATGGCTGGTGTAAAAGAATTGAGCAAACGAAGAGACGCAATGTCACTGTATTGTTGTTGTAGTTTTTCCATACAAAATTAAATTTAATTTTCTTAAGTGAAAATGTTTAAAAAACAAAAGTTAATTGAACTCGCACACCTTTACAAAAATTCCTAATCGATTAAAAATCATCGAATTCGGTTTATACTTGTGCAGATATTTGACTTTTATCGTAAAATATACATTGCATTCTCAAAATTCATCGAGAATGTTGAAAATGCCCAGAATTTCGGTGGAAAAATACTTTAATGCTATTTATACAAAAAGATTTACTCCAAAGCTCTATAGAGAAAGCAATTGGTGGCACAGATAATGTTTCTCTCCTTCATTTGTGTACTGGAATACACTGCTGCATTGAGGCCAGCGAAAAGTCTTGTAGGTGGAACACCCCCAAAATTAAGTATTTGTGAAAGCCGAAACTCCGAATTTCGAACTCTTATCTTCATTAAAACGATCAACATCAGTTCGATGTCATTGTTCAGCCACCGTATCTTGTGGAAGTTTAAATAAATAAAAATCGGCATGTTCGTCCGATTATAAAGTGTTTAAGGTTAATTCAATTTAAAAGATGTGTTTATGTAACGTACACTATTTCTGATGCATTTTCATAATTCCTAAACAATGGCAAGTTTGTAACGCATTAAAGGAGGCAATGTAAACCCCATAAAATATATATATATTCAGTTATGTTTGTCTGGCTCTATGTTGTTGCGCATTTTTTGTGCACTAGCACAGTTTAATAGAGTATCAAAATTGATATGCCACGCCCACAAATCACACCCTCACTTTCGACATTTTGTTGAAACATTTTTTTATTGCTGTCAATATCACCTTTAAAATTGACATGGTGGTTTCTATGAAGGGACTCTTCCACTTTACGAGGTAGCCTCCCATACAAACCACACGTTCACTTTTGCCTTTTTGTGTGGAAAACGTTTTTATTGCAGTAAATATCACCTTAAATACTGGCATGGTGGCTTCTTAAAGAAGGATGCTTCACATATATATCAAGGGACGTGCCACGCTCATATTTAGGCGTAGCCTCCATAGAAAGTTATCGCGCAATTTTTGAATTTTGCATCAAAGCTTTCTTATTACAGTAAATATCAACATAATTAGATGTGATTTCTCCATTTACGGGCATCCACATGCAAACCCTCCACCCACTTTTGTTATTTTGAATGAAAAACTCTATCATTTCAGGCAAAATCAATTTGACATTTTTTCATACCCGTCCGGATGCTTCGCATAATTATAAAGGGGCGTGTCACGTTCACTTTGGGATACGCTCCAACATCCTTGCATGTTAGATTTTACAAAACTCACAGCTTGAAATTTTATGTGCATGATATTAGAGCTTCGGTTCAACAGAAGTTAACGATTTTTTCTTGTTTTTCTTTGCTTTATTAGTAATTTTTGTTGTTTTAATATTATTGCTGTTGCTGTGAATAGTGCGATGGCGAATAAATTGAGCCCAAAGGCTAACGGCGCAAATCAAAAGGCAAACTCAACTGTTTCTGTCATACAATATTTTAAGCTTATTTGTTATAATAAAGTGTCAGTTGCCTTTAATGTTCACAGTACGCTGCCGGAGAGGTACAGCTGCAGTGAAAATAGTCGGACATATTGTTTGTTCGGTGTGTGGAGTGAGGTTCAAAATAACTAGTAGTAGGACTATAGCGAGGACTTAATAAGTTGAACACAAATTGAAAAAGTAGTACATGAGAAAAACTGCGCACACGGCACGGCACACGGCACACGGCAGTCTGAGTCAGTTAGCGGGTCAACAGAAGTCGGTCGTCTTATGAACTCTAAGCACACAGTTACACACTTATGTGTTTCTACATGTATGTATAGTTAGACTTGTATGTATAAATAGTATATACTATATTCATGTACAATAAATTTTGTATGCCTTAGTTGTTTGAATAATCGTTCACAGGACGCACAGTGTCACAGTTTGCTATACGTTGCAGCTTTTAAATTAATACATGGAAAACTTTA
The DNA here is from genome assembly GCA_035044765.1 of Leucophenga montana. Taxonomy (NCBI): domain Eukaryota; kingdom Metazoa; phylum Arthropoda; class Insecta; order Diptera; family Drosophilidae; genus Leucophenga; species Leucophenga montana. The sequence continues at coordinate 58,563 of JAWNNQ010001415.1, read as the reverse complement.
CTTTAACTTCATTGGAACTGAAGCTCTGATACCATTCACACCAAATTTCAAATCGTATGGCAGCTACATAGTGGATTTCTATGAAAGCTACGCATAAAATTAAGTGGAATACGCCGAATCCTATATACATATGTGAAGCGTCGTTGATATAGAATATAATAAAAAGAAAATATAAGTGGGCGGAACACTCCCATAGGCATTGTACGTAAAGTTGATATTTATAAAACAAACACCATACAAAATTTTAAGCTGATAGCGATGGATTTGGAAGCAGCCTACTCCAAAGTCAGTAAAGTATTATATTTGAGTGATATAAAAATATGTCTATGTGTTGAATTTAAGCTGGACATTGTAAAAATGAATTCCTAAAATATGCGAAACAACATCCAGATAGACAGACAGACAGACAAACAGACATGCAGACAGACGTTCATGGTTGGTTCGACTCGACTCGCAAAAATATATATAAATATATAAAAATTGGCCCTATCTGGTTAAAATACCAAAATTTTTATGGATTTTAATACAAATCTTTATAATAGCCTTCAAAATAGGGTCGTTTTGAGTCAATACAAGCATGCCAACATGGTTAATCCAATTTTCTATACACTTTTTATACGCCTCGGCCGGGATAGCCTTTAGTTCCTTCAGCGAATTTGTTTTTGTATGTCCCCAATAGACTCATGACGCGTTCCTCAGAAAAAAGTTACAGGGTGTCAAATCTGGTGAATACGGTGGTTGTGCGATGGCTTTAGTTTCATGTTTGGCCAATAACTCCGTCACAATCAAGGTAGAATGTGCAAAAAATGCAAAAAATTCAGGTCTTTTGTTACGAGTCTGGCGGCGATGCGTTTCATACCCAAAACATCAACCAATAAGAGATGTTGAGTGTCTCTGCTATCTTTCTAATGCGAACACGACGATTTTCGAGCACAATTTCCATCACTTTTTCGATGTTATTGTCGTTAACAGAGGTGGATGGACTACTTGCATGAGGCAAGTTTTCTACGATTTAACGACCCTCACTGAATGCTTTATGCCAATCAAATACTTTTGCGTTCTCGAGTCCTCTTAACACTGTTGTAACATTTTGAATGATTCCGTTGCCGTAATTTCCACAAAATTTCAAGCAAATTCGTTGTTTTATTTTTTTTTCATGTTAAAAATCGCCATACAAACTTTTCGCGTCGTAAACAAGCAGCTGTCAAACATAGACTAATTATCGCATCCCGCTGAAACTTGGCTTGCATGTCAATGACAGTGACAGCCAACTTAAGAAGAACCGATTCGGTTGACCGGTTCTGTTTAAATCCAGCAGTCCGGGTCAATTTCGATCCAGAAGTATATATATATATATATATATATATATATATATATATATATATATATATATATATATATATATATATATATATATATATATATATATATATATATATATATATATATATATATATATATATATATATATATATATATATATATATATATATATATATATATATATATAGAGAGAGAGAGAGAGAGAGAGAGAGAGAGAGAGAGAGAGAGAGAGAGAGAGAGAGAGATATATATATATATATATATATATATATATATATATATATATATATATATATATATATATATATATATATATATATATATATATATATATATATATATATATATATATATATATATATATATATATATATATATATATATATATATATATATGGTTTCGGTTAGGGGCATTAGTTCTACTAACGGAATGCAATTCTCGTTGTCATAATCATCACCATAACTATGCTAAATCGAATTTTTGGCCCATGACTTTTCAATAATACTCCCTGGCAAATCATGCTACACAAATTTCAGAAGCATAGTTGTATTTACGATATCATGGTTTTTTAAATCATCGTGCAAATTCTTGTGCAATAATATTGGAAACCAATTCACAGGCATATTTTGATTTGAAGATTTTGATTGGGTTTTGATCCATGTGCTGAATTATAGCTGTCTCATTTGGTGGAAGCATAATCGCATGAATGTTGCAATCCTCAGTACGATGCTCTTTAATAGTAGAATGAGCGCTACTCATGTCAAATAGCAAAAGTGTCTTTGAAGGTATTAGAACAAAGATTAACTTATCAACAACATAACAAAAGATTCATGATTAACAGATGATAATACAGTAATTGCATGGATATATAAGAAATCTAGATAAACAAAACCATGGCTCACTAAAAAAAATACCGGTCATCTAAATTTAGGACACCCTTATGAACATTGAATAGTAATTTAGTTACTTAAAACGTCCTACATCTTCGGTATTTCAACATTGAGTCACTTTCACGTTTTTCAGCCAATATCGATAAATTAGCAAGATTTTTTTTAGGATCTTCTTTAGCATAATATTTAGGTCAGTTCTTGAATACAATGTCGCTTATATACCGCCTCCATTCAATAAGCAAGTCATATATTTTTCGAGCATTTTGCAAAATAACATTACAGCTGCTTGTTCGGCTCAGTTCGTATCAGAAATAGTTTAAATAAAAATTTTCCTACAGCAAAAGCCTGTTGCAAGAGTTTCATCGAACTGCGCCCACTGTATTTTACGATACTGTATTAAATCAAATTGAAGTACCACGTCACAGTCGACCTAAATTCAATGGAATTACTCGACTCATGGATTGTAGTTGAAACTAGAGTCAAGGAAGCTTTTATTGCGTGGCCCGCTTTTTGTGCTGTCAATTGAATTCAATTGAAATCAATTGGCCTATTGTTGTTATTGTTAGAGCTGTCATTGTTGTTGTTATTTGTTGCTTTTGACATTTGATGAATTGCCACCACAATCCGGGAAACTGTTTAGTAATAAAATACAATAGAATACATAAGAACGCCAACGCACAAATCGTCCGCAAACAAGAGCCACGCGTTTAATTTGAAACATTTTTTTAAAAATCTTTTTAAAAATAACTTTCGTTTTTGTGATTTGAAAAACCGATAGCCATAATTAAAAGAGTAAGGGTTAATTATATTTATTATACAGGAGTCGGCGCTCGAAGTGTTACCAACTTCACGCTGCTTTGGCAATTAAACGGCTAATGACAGCGCGCTCTTGTTTTGTCAAGCGTCAGCCTATGGAAGCATATCGTTTTACATCACAGTAAAAAAATGTTATCGAAATGGAATTCAAACGCAACAGTATTATTGCTTTGTATTTGGCTGGAAAATCGCAACCAGCCATTGTAAATGAGCTACGTCATTTACGTGTGAACAAAATGTTTACCATTACACGTTACAATGATACTGATAGCATCAAAACACACCATGAAGGTGGACATTCAACAAAAGCAACTTCGGCAGAAATGATTAGAAAGGTGAAGGCCATGAAAAGATTCTATTAATGAAAATTTATGGATAAATAGTTTAGCACTGAATTTGTCATTGAAAGGCCAAAATTAAAACAAAATTGCAACGAATTATAGAAAAATTAACAGCACGCGGTTCAATTCCCTGTACTTCGTCTGCCAATCCAAAAAACTTAGTGAGCTTTGTTTCCTTATTCATTATCAAATTGTGAGATGGCTAAGGACTAAACTCCAGGATATAGTTAATAGGATTGACTTAAATTGGTACAAAAAACCATTCGAAAGTGTGGGAGATACACGGAATCAGAATATGGTCTCCCGCAACAGGATATAGTCTCGTTACAAAGATCTTGGGAATTGAGGCGGAAACATGGTATTTTAGGAAGTCGTCTAATTTGAATATATTCTAGTGCCAACTATTGGTGATTGTAGTGTCCATTCAAAAAACTCATTGGAACATGTATACTCCACATTATCCTTCCCAGGATTGATCAAGTGGCATACCTTCACTACAATTCTTTTGGACTATTTTCATACTTCAGGAAACCGCCAACAGTTTCTGGAATATCCATGATCCACAAGTCTGGCAAGCTGTAATACAACAACAAGTTCTATGGGCCGTTCGGCCATCTGTCATTCACTTTGAAGGTTTGGAATATGGTTTTCAAACACATTCTTGGTACTTTCGATGCCAAAGAGTTTGTCAATGGAATATTCATTGACGTGCAGCATTGCTTCGACCGTGTATAGCACACTTTTCTGTTAGCCAAAATTAAAGACGCGTTTTTGGTCGTCTACTAAGTAACTTCATACCTTGAGGGGAGTCAGTTCTCTGCTAAAGTGCATGCGGGAACATCGGCGACTCAACCAGTTGGCTTACCGTTGCGACGCGTCTTGGTATCTTTTTTCTTCACTATTTTCACACCGGATTTTCCTGACCCAGCTGCAGAGGTAATGAACATACCATCCAAGATGCTAAATCTGTCATGGGCCGATGATGTAGCATCTTCTATGCCTCAATGTGTGAATGACATGTGGCAGCAGACGGACTTCAAGAGTACCCGCATGTCATTGAAGTCTTAGCGATAAGGTGGAATATCAAACTCCACAGTGATAAGTGTGTTAGCGTATACTTTATTCTGAAGGGACGAACTGCTTCGACAATCTACCTCAACGGCACAGCGATGCGACCAGCTACTACATCGAATTAAATGGGGTCACATAAAATGCGTTTATAAAGAGTTGCATTTAATATACACTTACTACTCAACTTCTACTAATTGAATCAAAATATGAAGTCTTAAATGGCGCATATCCTTTCACCCATCACTTTCACCCAACTACAAATTTCTAGAATTTTATTTTAAGACGATTTAGATTTTTAGTGGAGGTATTTCTTTGATATCGCTATAAATTTAGCTATTAGCACTTTGTTGCTAGCTATAAAATATATTTTTATTGGTAATTTTTAATGCAGTTTATGCTACACCTGACGCAGCAGCATTATACCTACTCGTAAAACTGGTACAATGCATTGTTCTGTAGATTTGAAAGCTGCTGTAAGTAGCTATAAAAAATAGGTGCGATTTGAAGCATCAAAGAAAAGTTTATGTGTCCAACATGCTGCACATAAAAACTTGTGAACTAGATGAATCGAGGTGAAGATGTAGCTGAAGCAGCGTTTAAGAAGATATCTTGCAGTTTAAAATACAATGAATTGAAATACATATACTTTTCACGTGCGTTAATCGAACATTGTGTATGAGTGATTAAATAAACAAACCTCTTCATGAGGTAAAAACCAAATTATGAATGCTTACTTGCAGCTCACTAAACTTCTGATATCAATTTTCTGATCTATCTCAATCTCAAATGAAGAGGAGTCCCGCAACAATTAATTATAGAATAATTAATTAAGGTGTGTAAATCTGGTGCTACTAATTAGCTGCGGCGCGAGCGAAGTCGACTAGACTCTCTCTAATGCTGGAGGTAGCGTCGTGCATTTTAGTATTTCCATTTTAGTATTTCCATTTTAGTATTTCCCCATTTTAGTATTTCCAAATTCAAGTTGCAAATCCGAAGATCGAATGAACAAATGAAATATGCAAAAGTTTAGTAGTAAAAGGGTCATCAAATTCCTTAAACCAACGCTCTATAAAGCCAAGAACACTTTTGTTGTACATACACAATACTATACTTATTCAGGATCCATAAGAAGATTTAAATCATAAAAACAAAATTTTTACAAAGGCTTAAAAATTATGATATTATAAACGGATTTTTGCAATGAAATGTCACACATTTACGTTAAGAGACATTTGGGTTAAGCTAGTTTGTGATAATTTCACGCCATTAGTGTTTAAATGTGACTTCGCGGATTCGTGGCGCATTCTTGAAGTCTAATTTTCGACCATTTTGGCAATGGTTCACACAGTGTTGACTTCCAAAATTTCTGCTTTGTTCGCATAAACCAATAACTTTACGTAACTGCAGAGAATGTAATCCAAAGTCATTAAATCTGGCGTTACGAAATTTCAAGCTACACTTGTAGCAGTATTACACCTAAGCCGTTAGTCTCTTACCGTGAGTTAGGTTTCTTAAACAGAGAAATTTTCTCTCGGAAAGCCATACCGATGGACGGACATGGCTAGATGGATTCTTCTTGTACCGCACATCAGGACAATATATTTTATGAGGGCGGCCAATAAAATTTTTTTTTCGTCCATATTTTAATGTATCGTTAAATTTTTTATATCGTTTTATCGTATTTAAATTTCTTACAAAGAATTATCACTCAAAATATGACAACGAAATTTTGGTCTCGTTTCTCGGCGAATTACCGTATGCTATGTTGAGAGATATTTAAACATTTGACACCAGTAATCAGTTGAAAGCGGAGTATTCTTTGGGGTTTCCTTTATTCTTGTATTGAAATTTCATACACAAATCTCTGTCGTTCGGATCGGTTCTATTCATCGGAAAGAAAAACAGAAGAGAACGCTGCAGTCGAGTGTGTCAACTTGAAGTTCGAGATATTCTATACCTTGTCTAAGACCCTTCATTTGATATATTTGATATGGCATTTATATTCTGTAGTGATTTTGTCTGATTTCTTACATTACAAAAACTCAAGAATAGGGGGCAGCTATGTATGGGGTTACTGCTTGTTAGTAGATTCGTAAACTGCTCGTTGTGTCTTAACCTAAGTTGTCACAGATAAAAGCAACTTAATTTATTTCCATAAATTCTACACTAAATAAAAATAAATCAATCATTTACATAAATATTTTTGTGTTTTGCACAGCGATTTCAATTAATTCTTAGTTTTTCTTTCCCTCTTAATGCTATCGAACCCTTATCATATAAAATAACCGATTTAATTAAAAAAATCTTCATAAAAGCAAACACATGACTATATATAAAAAAAAAAAAATCAGTTCAGAATTGAAACGTTTGAATACAATATACTTTTTTTAATGAACTTTTAACCACAAAATGCTGCGAAATATCGAGAATATAATAATCGGGTTCAAAACGCGTTACAAAAATGAAAAACGAGAGGCAAATAACTGAAATATAAATGAAAAAAGTTATGAGCCTATATAAATATTGGAATGCACAAGTATGTGTACAAGGACACTCGGACAAGGACAGTTGGGTTTGGTAACTTTTTTATACACTTCGTATATAGAATGCAAAATGTATTCTAAGTTTGTTGAAAAGTTTGTCTTGTCAGTCATTCTATAAGTCTGTCTTTCTGTATATTATATTAATAAGGATTTCTCCCGTTCACTTTTATAGATTTCAAGCTATGACTAGTGTACTAATTAAAAAGTTTACGAAAGCAGTAAGTGCCTATTTTAAAATTAATTTTCCTTCCACGTCCAGTGCCCATAAAAGTACTCCACCCATTTTTGAAAAACTGTTTTATTCACTAAGTTTGGAACCGCAATTTGATATTAGTGAATTTCAGCGCCCAATAACAGATAAAGCAAGCTGAGGAATGCCAAAAAAACAATAAGAAAATTATTCTTGGTTTACGCGACAAAAAATTTCGCAGGAAATGCATAGTTTATCATTTTTTATTGATTCCTGAAGAGTAAATGCATCCAAGTGTGTTTCTTATACCATCATATATGTACATATAAGAGTGCTGGAGCCCTGTTTCTACCGATGTCAACATTTTTGCTCATTTATTCTGTTGCAGTTGGTGGCGATTATGGCAATATAAAAACCTTAAATCAGTAATGTCCAATTTGTGGATTCCAGAAGTTTTTTGTTTATTTACAGTGAATTATAAAAGGCTGAACTTTAATGGACTTCCTGCGGAAAATTGAACCGAAGCGCTAATACCATTCACATGAAATTTAAAATCATTTTGTAAAACATAAACGTGTGGGGTGGGCCTTTATTGGGACTACACCAATGGACACGCCCATTAGTATATATGTGTGAAGCAACATTATTCACTTTCAAGTTGATATTGACTTATCTAAAGAAGTTTTTCATAGAAATGCATAAAATTGTATGTGTACGAGTATCATTTCTTTAATGATAAATTATTGTGTTTAATTATAATAGATTAGGTAGTTCAGGATATTTCGGTTTAGTAAATTGACGACTACGACGATTTGACGACTAAGACGATGTTATTAGATGATTGTTACGAAGTTCGACTGTTTACTTTCGACTTTCAACATGACGACTTTCGACTTGATAACTTTACAATTCGACTACTGACGAATTAACAACGATGTGACTGCTCATCACGACGATCAATTACCGACTCTTTTCGCTCTCTGCTATCAACTGCTGTTGTGCTCCTTTTCTCCCTCTTCTAATAACGACGACAACTACAAGACAGTGTTACCCTTTGCTTCCAATAGTACTTCTTGTTATATGTATGTGAATCAGCAGTTCATAAGAAACCACCACATCGAATTTCAAGTTAATATTGACTTAATTAAAGAAGGTAAGTTTGTATGGGAGCTACTCCAAAAAGTGGAGGGGGAAGGGTTCGCACCCACTGATTTTGAATTGCATTTAAATTAGTAAAAAAATATTATAAACTATAGTACTCCTGTCATTAAGAGGAATCTTTAAGTCAAAATCCATCAAGCCGCATAGGCTACCGAAGTGCCAAAGAATATTCAGCATGACTATCCAAAAAGGAGGGCAAGCCAAAGTATAAGTGTGTATGTGTGTGTGTGTGTGTTTTTTTTTTCAATATAGTAGTCAAATTTTGATTAGCTGAGACCTAATTTTAGTGTACTAAATTGGAATCACAACATAACTAAGCAAATCACCAGCCATACTACAACACGTCTGACATTTATAACTGTCAAAAACAAACTAAATATGCCAAATGGCTGGTCATGTTAATATATGTTTGGAGCATGTGTACCAACATAAAACAAATCGCAAAATTTTTAAAAATCACCATTTTTTTATGGTCACACCCCATATAGGTATATACTTCGGAAACTTAGTCGACTTAGCTATGTCCGCTTTTGAGTCAAAATTGTTCGTTTATTACAGTTTTTCGCAATATGATGCCAAACCGAGTGACCGTCTTAGAGAATTTGGATATGAACCACAGGCTATTTAAATTTTTTTTTTTTTTTGTCCATGTTTTTAACCGCAAAATAACCCACAGCTGTTGAAATTTGAAATGCTTTTGTTGTTTTAAAGTGTGTGGTACCAAAATGTTAAGATAACTCAAAGTCCAACTATATGTTTCAAATGGTAACAGTACCATTTACAGGTATTGATCAAGAAAGTGTAAAATTTCATTTCAAGTGGATGCGCAGAATTATTTTACTACCAAATATATTTTTGAGGCCATTTTTAGTTTTTTTCTTTTCTTTTATTTTATTTATTCTATTCAAGATGAAATGGTAAACCAAACCGAGAACAAATCAGTTTGCCAGATCTGACCTCTTATCAAGACGAGTCGGACTACGATATATTTTACAAGATAGAAAAGAATATTACCACATCGACATATCCTTTCATGTAGATATTATTGGGCAACTGGGCAATGTTAATAATATTGATAATAATAATAATAATAAAATGATGATATATAAGAATAAAAGAAGAAAAGAATATACAAAGAAAACAACTTAAACCGGTCTACTTTACATAAAGTGCATATACTCTTAGCGAAAATGTGAAAATGTGCCGTTAAAACACCATTCTGAAAAAAATGCACGCAGTCTGCAAAGCGCTGCTTTTCACGTTTCGAAAACACACTTACAGCTCAAAAACGAAATCAACCAACAGCAAAGTAGGCAAAGTCACACTGCGTTATTCTTATTCGCCATTTTTGTACACAGTTCTTGTAGTAGCAGACACTTGTAGAAAGTTTAAGAATAGCTTTAATGATTGAGCAATATCCTTTGAAACACATCATGGTGTCTTTTGAAGAAATATAATAATAGTTTTGTTGTTATATTTTACTGTTTTTTTTTTGTGTTCTCCAAAAATACATAAATTTTTTGTTTATAAATTTTTCATCTAAAAGATAAATACCGAAATTTTGCAAATTAAAGAAACAATAAAAATTTAAGAGGAAAGCGGACAAGTATAGTTGCTGATTAGTCGCCAATGCGATCTTGAAAATGTCGCCTCAACAATTCAAGCTCCTCTTGCACTTCTTCCGAATGGTCCATGTTTCGACTATTGGATGCATATGAGTTCCCGCAATTACACATCAAGTTGCGACCTTGTTGCTGCTGTCGCTGTCGCTGTTGTTGTAGTTGCAGTTGCTGCAATTTAAAATCAGTTTCAACTGCTCTCTTGGATACAAATTCATATTTTTGTTCAAGCGTCAGAAATTCGGACATTCCAGGTCCATTAATAAACTCTACTGCGCTAAACTGTTTGAAGTCAATTAGAGCAAGCCAAGAATTTATGGAATAAAGATCTTCCTCAGCTACAGCAGAAAAGTTTGAAGATTTTTCTTCATGATTAGTATCGATATCACTTATACCATCAATTGAACCATTTGCATACTCTGGATCACTGAGTTCAATAGCCTCAGTTATGCGTTTATTGTTTACAATGAGACCATGAAATTTAAAATACTTCTCGAGCACATTGAACCTTATTGGCTCGGAGTAGTGACCAGAGGTAAGCTTCATATAGCTCTTAAAGACTATGGGACTTAGTTCATAGATGGCGGTGTGCATCATCGATGAGGTCCATTGTGTTTTTATTATCTATTAAGCAGCAAGTGTGAATGAGAGTTTTAACTAAAGGACTACAGCCATACTCACATTTCCAATCACCTGTTTTAATTTAAGTTGATGAATATTGTGTGCCCACTGGTAAATGTAGGACAGTTCCAATATATCCATGCTATTTGCCTTTTTAATCAATGCCTTGCCACATTCCTCGGTTATGGAATCAACTAGGTACTTATTACCAAACTCCGCCAGATTTAATATAATATCGACACTGTGCCTTTCTAGCTTTTCGATATCGTAGCTATAGATATATTCGCGAAAATGCGCAAAGACTTCTTTGTCCACATCTTTGATGACCACCTCGCCGGAAACAGCTTCCTGATAGTCACCATATAGCATGCGCTCAAACACCTTAGACGCACAGCTAAAGATCAATTTGTGGCAATGAAAGGTTGTGGCACCATCCTCGTTCTCAACTATGAACTTGCAATCGGCGTGGTCCGTCGATGTGGCGAGGTTTTCAAACTTATCGCGCAACCTTTGAGTTATGCGACAGCGTGTAAATAATTTTTTTCAATGGTTTTTGAAAAACATTTTTTTGTTGTTTTTTTACTTACCATTGGTCCATTTTAACAGCAAGAATTTTTTACTTCTTTATATCGTGTGAAATAGTACAAATTGGAACTGAACTTTCTGATTGTGACAGAAGATTTGACATAAATTTCAAAAACTAATAATTTGAGATTTATAATATGCTCTGTTTTTTTTTTTGTGAATATTTTAGAAAATGACAAAAACAAAAAAAGTAGCTAGATAGGGGCAACCCCAAAAAGTGGGTGGTACATGTCCATTAAACGACCATTTATGAAACGACCATCTATAAGATGCCACCATATCGAATTTCAAGTTGATATTGACGTTTTTCATACAAATGCTTAAAAGTGAGTTGTGGGTTTGTATAAGACTACCTCAAAAAGTGAGCTGGACACACCTATTTGTTAATGTATGTGAAGAGGTTGTCCACTAAAATCCACTTAATCGAATTTCAAGCTATTATTGATTTAAATAATTAAGTTTTTTATACAAAGACACAAAAGTGGGCGGTGGGTTTGTATGGAGCCTACTTCAAATACTGGGCGGGATTCGCCCATTAGTCTATGTATGTTAAGCGGCTGTCAATAAAAACGCACCATATTACATTTCAACCTAATATTGACTTTAATAAATAACTTCCTCTTACTAAACACAAAAGTCAGCCGTAGGTTTGAATGGGGTACACCGAAAAGTGGTCCCACCCATTAAAATATATGTGAAGCGTCCGTCCGTCTTAGAATCAACCATATCAATTATTAAGTTGATATTGACTACAATAAAAAAGTTTTTCTTACAAAAAGTCAAAAGTGGGCGTGGCGGGTCAATATAGATACTCTATTTGACTGCAATAAAAAATAAGTCTTTGTGCAAATTTGCAACTGGACACAATAAAAATTAGGCACCAAAAAATGAGCAACAACATTAAGACGTACAGGTAGATAGACAGACAGACAGATAGACAGACAGAGTGACTGACAGGCGGATATCGATGGGCATAGCTAGATCGACTCGTCGAGCTGATAAAGATGCCTCCTTCAATACGTTACAAACTTTTAAACAAACTGATGCTATTTGTCGAGAAGTTCAAGTAAAGTGTACGCTGTATACGCCAGTTTATCTTGTAGTACACCTTTCTCTAAGTCTTCTCTAGTCAGAGAATTTTTCTTTCAAAGAAGCAGAGATGCTCGACTTCGGGATACTCTTTAGATTATACAATATTCTCTAGTGGTCCGAGCAGGACATACGCCCGCTACTTTATTAGAATTGACAAACAATTTTAATGAGTTCAAAATAAAAACAAACACAATAATTCAAAAAGGGGGACAGGTTTACATGGGCCTACCACTTAAAATTGTCCGATCAGGTAATATATAGAATACTTTCTTATGATTCATAAAAGATACGCAAATTTTGGCTTTTTTAGCTTAAATAAGAACAAAACCAAAACAGTCATCAATATCTTAAAAATGGAGGACAAATTTGTATTAAGGCTATCCCTAACAGTGACCCGATCTGAACACAAACCTTTTCGAACTTAGCAACATAGGGTAAACATCACGCAAGCATAAATAGTCTAATGTTTGTTCTGTGATATTTCGCTAAATGAAAATCAATGCAATTAATTTACTGCCCGCCAACCTAAAAAGTTTACACGGCAAGTTTAGCAAATGTGCACCACTTTTACGATGGTATGTGAATAGCAACAAGAACGTATACAAACGAATCGCGGTGAATTGCCACCTAGCAGAGGTAAAAATGTCGCAAATTTTTGCAATAATTGCGACTAAAATTTATTTTTATTTTTAGCTTTGTTTTAACCCAAATATGCATGCATGCTATCTACTTAAAAACTAAGTTCGAAAACCTAAAGAATTATTCTGTATTTTATCTCAACTAAATGGAAAATATGTAATGAACCAAAATGATCCAATAAAATAAGATTTGTTTCTTTATGTTAGATACTTGATTATTTTGGAAAGGACATTGACTCAGAAAAATACCACATTGAGTGCAGTTTCAAGTCGATATGCTGTACCGCTTCGATGTCGACGAGTTTTGTTTAATTTTCATAGTACATTTTGTGGTTGGACTACAATGAATAATTTTCTACACGAAGTGATTTTCATTTAGTACTCAGATAACAAAAATTTTTTATTGCCGAAAATACTTCCAAAAATCAAAATACAGCTGGCAATTATTGCGAGCTATGAAAATTCAAGTTACACTTGCAGTAGTGCGGTACCTAGAGGTACCGCTGGTCAGAGAACTTTTCTCTCGGACAGACACCCGGACGTTTGAACATGGCTATATCAACTCGTCTTGTCGTGCTAATCACGAATAAATATAGAAAACGTCCATTCAAAATTAAAAAAAAAAAAATGAGGGGCATGTTCATATAGGGACTTCCCCTAATCTTTGTTGCAATCTCTGCACAAGCCTCGTTAAAATTCATTTCAAGCTAAAAATATTGTGCATCGATCCAAACGAGAGCCCAAGAGAAACAAGAGAGCCACGAGAAAAGATTTATTTCGCAATATCTCAAGAGAGGTTCGTTTAAGTGAGAAATTCCAGATACATTTTTATCAAAACATATTTCTATGGAGCGTACCACGCTCAATTTAAGTATTACATACGTTTCTACAAACGAAACAAACCCTAAAAAATGGCGCTAATTGAGTTACATGGCATTGCTTGCACCTTCTAACGGCCAATAGATGGCGCTGTCTTGTGGCATAAAGCAGAGCTATTTATTAGTTCTACCATGCGCCTATAGAAACTAAATAGTCATTTTGTAATCGTGATAGCCGGGGCCTATAAATTGGGCAAATGAAAAGTCCAAGTTTCGAGGCTCTATCTTTTAAAGTATCCGAAATCTTGTTTCTCAAACATACGAAGAACTGGCCAATATCAGTCTGTTAACTACCTTTGCACAAACTTAGTACACCCCACGTCCACCAGTTCAGTTTATAAAAACTTTATTACTAGGGTCCATATCAAATGGTCCGTATGCAGAGAATGTATTTACTATTAAATCTAAAGATAAGAAATTTAGTACGGTCAAGTACATATTATTACTTTTTATTTACATATACTCGTATACTGCATGAAATTCTGTGTAAAGCGTGTTAAATCTTCGGTTTAAACCAAGTTTGTTTTTCTGTTTGTTTATCACTTTTGAAAAACACTCAATTTCGCTTGTCAAACGTCAAACCCATTTGTCAAATTTGAGACCACTCAAGTTGAAATTGTGGCGTTATTTAGCTATTTCTTTCAACACTTACACGCACACACACACACACATACTGTATAAATATGTACTAATATAGTTGCATATATACTCGTAAAAATATATACCGCAGATGGAGCAGCACTGCTTTTAAAAAATTTATGTCCATTTTTATAGAAATTTTTCAAATATTTCTTCGTTCTGGTTTTCGTTTTAATTTATTTTCAAAGCCATAAAATTTATGGCAGCTCTATAAACACATGCACACATACAAACATTTCAATGTGTGTGTGTGTGTGTGTGTGTGTGTGTGTGTGTGTGTGTGTGTGTGTGTGAATATAAACGAGAGCAGTTTATAAAGTGTTACTGAATTTCGGAGATTTTAGGCGAAAGAGATTTCTGTATCTCTCACGTGGAAAACTGTTATCAAACGACAGCTCAGCAAGAACTTAACCAGCTTTCCAGAAAATAATTAAACTAGCTGTGAATTATAAATATGCATGCGCTTGTAATTCACAACTGGCTCCAAGCATATTTCATATGCCCACTTTTTGGAGTAGCCCCCTTACATATTGTAGTCAATATCAACTTAATAATTGATATGGTAGCTTCTAATGGATGGATGTGTTTTTGTATAAAAAACACCCTTTATTTAAATCAATATTTGCTTGAAAGTCGATGTGACTCAGAGAGATGTAACATAGCAAACTAAAGAAGGAAGCACGTAATATAATTTATGCGCTGACTCATTGAACCACCCTCGCACAACAATGCCAAATAGCATTTAAATATAAAAAAAAAAATAATAAACCCGATTGCCACAATTGATTCGCCATGCGTATTTTTCTGTTTAAGTCTATGTATTTCCTTTTTTGCGGTCGATTTGAAGCCATTTTTTATTCGATATTCATTGCTTTTTTATGTATTTATTGTGAGCATTTTAATGTTTTCATTTTTTGTTTATAGTTTTTCATGCAACGCCTTTTTGTTTGTCATTAAGAGTAAAAAATAGAAAAATAAAAGTAAATAAAATTTAAACGGCAAAAAGTGAAACAGCAATTTCCGAGTACTTTTTTTCTGTTCTTTGGTCCCAACTTCAGTTCAAATTAGTTCAGTGAACTTTTTTTTATACCCTGCACTCATAGCTTCGAAGAGTATATTTACTTTGTTAGAAATTGTAACGCTAGAAAATCCGAAAGTAGGCATGGCAGATCGCATTAAACAAATATATTCTTGATTAGCAACAAAAGTGGAGTTGATATAGCTATGCCCGTATGAAAGAACAACTGAATCTCGGCGACTATTGTCAATAGATATACTATTTACTGAACTCGATGAATATCACAGGCCAGCGATGAAAAAACTTTTTCATTCAGTTTATCGAACTTCTGTGTTGCTGATTCCTAGAATAATAATAAAAAAGTCGCATCGCCACCGTTTTCTCACGATTGTAATTACAAAATATCAAAGGAATATTACTGGCTTTATAAAAAAAGTATACTTTGCATACTTATTTTGATGAAGAAATCGGTAATCAAGACAAATGCCACCATGTTTCTTTGCTTTTGAATCAATTCGGTTTGCTGACTAACGCCTCATCCCCTCCCAATGATTCTGACAACTCCTGAAACGTTTGGCATTTGGCCACATAGAGCAATGTTTCCAATTCATCGTCTTCAAACTTTTTGGGTTTACCCGGCCGTTCCTTATCTTCCAGCTCAAAATCATCACTTTTAAAACGACCAAACCACCTCCGACACGATTGTTCAGATAGAGCATGGTCGCCGTAAACTTCCACTAAGTTTCGTTGACGCTCGGCCCCACTGTAGTATTATTGTTTACGTTTCATATAAATGACACAAGCTGCCAAACACGCTCATTGATAAAAGGTTTTAGCGGCAAGAAATTGGAAACTCGAATATTGGTTCATATACTAGTTGTTGTTGTAACAGCTTCGTGTGAGCTGTATCAGGAAATTATATATACGCAATTTATTATATATGAAATGAATGTAGTAGTGCGAAGCAATATTTGCGAAGGTAAGAGAAAGACAGACCGAAATGCAACCTCAGGTGTCAAAGTCTAGGAAAAAAGCAACAACCACTGGTCGTAACCAGAGGTCTAAAGGGCTCAATTGTGTCGGATGGGACGGGCAATTGAACAAATGAATAGTATCATGCGGTGATAGACCGCAATCAAGGCAGCAATTTGTATTGCTTATCTCAATTCTTTCCCTGTATCACTCGAGCATAATGCTCCATCCGGATCTTAACTGTGCAAGTTTCGTCCTGGTGCTACTAGGGAGATGTTTTTCGCTCTCATGAATAGGCGGAGGTCTTCCACCTAATATAATATTGTCCCTAAACGAGCGAATGACATGTTCAGTTTCATCTTTATGCAATTGGGCCCTTCCAGAAGTATACTCATACTCCTCTATATTGCTATCAGTGATAAAGCGATTTATGCTCGACTTATATATCCTGATATCCGATCTTATTCGTGTAGGCGCTAATGTAGTGAGGGTGCCATGGTTCGGATGATCACCTCTGTACGCACCCAACAAAAACTGCTTCGAAAGGAGCTCATTATGTTGATGAACAGAAAGTATCATTGCTTCATTGTGCAAATGATCCTCATGGGTCATTTGCAAACAACCAGTGGCAGTCCTCAGCGCACTATTCTGACTTCTTTGCAGGATTTGCCATTGAGTCTTACTCAGGAATCATATACTAGTGGTGGCCTCTTGTGTTAAACGCTCATTATTAATTCAAGGTCCCAATATATTCTTGATCAGGTCGAGGAGACGAGTCGACCTAGCCATGTGCGTCTGTGTGTCTGGATGCTGTGCATTTTAAGTTAGCATGTAGATTTCTTTTTATTCCAGTTTAATAGAGTGTCAAAATTAACATGCCACGCCTACTTTTTGGAGTAGCACCCATACAAACCACCTCCCCCATTCGATTATTGCAATCAATATCACCTTAAAAATTGGCATCGTGGCTTCTTATGGAAGGATACTTCACATAAATATCGAGGGGTATGCATCGCCACTTTTAGGGGTACCCTTCATAGAAACTTACCGCGCAATTTTTGAATTTTGCATCGAAACTTTCTTCAACATGAAAATTAATACAGTGGTTCCTTATGGACGAACGCCACACATAAAGAGACATGTATGTGATTTCTCTATTTTAGGGGCAGCCTATGTAAATCCGCCACCCAATTTTGGGATTTTTCATGCAAAACTTTATCATTTCATTCAAAATCAATTTGACATTTGGCTTCATATGGACGAAGGCTTTGGATAATTATAAAGCGGCGTGTCACGCCCACTTTGGCAAGGGCTCCAACAAACTTGCATGTCAGGTTTTACAAATACCTAACTAAATTCACAACTTGAAACTTCATGTGAATGGTGGTAAAACTTCGCTACCAACCAAGTTTACGTTTTTTCTTGTTTTGTTTATTTTCCTGAATTGATGCCCCAGCGTGATGCTACTTCACAACTTTTCAACATTCTAAGCAACTCAAAGTGCTGCGTTGCGTATAATTTATCGTTTTTATCTGCGATCGAACATGCCGTCGTCCTCGTCGTCGTCGTAGTAGAAGTAGTTATTGTCAACACGGTTGGCCTCGTGCCACTTTGCTTCTTTGCTTCGTTTTTTGTGGTTGTTCTTCATGGCAACTTTTGACTTATGATTATATTTTGTGAATGTAGAACACAAAACGATAAGTTTTTATTTATTAGATAGGATACACTTTGAGAATGTTTCTTTTGCACTCGTATCTAAGCGTATGATTTCTACCTGAAAAAGTGGTTGCATTGAGTACGCGCACACGCTGCGGATGAGTAATATCTGTTGCATTACACATACGCAGCGTTAACTGGGTTAAGCAGTCATTTGTTGCATCACTAGTGGCACTTGCTGCAAGAATTTTGTTATTGTAATGGAATAGTCAACATCAACAGCAACATCAACATCAACATAAATGTTGATGCCGTCGTCGATGTCGTACCATCAGCGATGTAGTTGTAACAACTCAAGTTGTTTGTAATTTAACATCGAAGGACGAGCCTTACATGCAACGCTTTCTAGTTCACTCGTTCGCTCGCTGGTGGCATGCAGCGCTACCAATCTCCTTGCTGTGCAACCACTTCGTTTCGATTGTTTGATTTATTGTTTCATTGACAACCAACAGGGCGCTCTAACTACATATATATATTACACATGTATGTATCTACACTACTCGTAGCTAGTACAGTGCAGTCCAACACTCGCTTGCGCTTGCATGCACTTCATCATTGTCTACAAGTGTACTGACTGACTGACTGACTGTACAAGTATTGAGCGATATGTGCGAGTCTGTGGAATTGATTGAAAAGAGCTGATGCTTTTTGCACTCAATGCTCAGTGTTCTGTTGTTGACAGATTTGAGTGCTTTGGAATTGTAGAAAATACTCATTGAGAATATACTCGTAGTCATGCATGTGCTTATTTGTTTTTGCAAGATGTGAGATGTGCTTCTTTTATTCTTTTATTTTTTCGTGATTTCTCAGCGAGGCAAGTCATTTGGGACATTTCTGACGTTTGTCTGTTGTTTTTGTATAATTGTCTTTCTTTGTAGTCATAAGTGCGACCTTTTCGTCTTTGGACGTGATTTGCCACTTTCTTAGTTCCAGTCTAAACGACACGTGAAGCAGATATTCAAAATATCGGATGTATGAATGAAGTGGTGATAAACAAAATTAAAAATTTAATATATTTTTCTTCATTTATGGACAGCTTGGTGGTCTCTCTCTTGGCCTGCAGTACCGAGTCGACGATGGTCATGGATTTTTCCAAATTATATTTGTATGTTGAGGGTCACTCTATGTGGTTATTAGTTGGAAGGGCACATAAGACGTTACAAATAAACTGTTTTCAGCTAAATTTTCTTTGGAAAATTTTTGCATAAATTCTGTCTGGTCCGTGCTGCCATCAAATACCCATTTTCCTATTAGAGTTAGTCTGTTTATCGAGTCTTCAATGCTGTCAATTACGTCAGTTTTAATTAACAGACTGCTTTTAAGTTCCTTTCCTTTTATTACTGGACAAAGAAAATTACCCTGTAAGCCAAGTCTAATTTAATGAAAGCTGTATTTGATTTGATTGGAGCTCAAACGTAGTACGTGTTGTTTTTTGAACAATTAAAAAACTATGTACAATCTTAGTTATACTATAAAATTTAATTTTACTGAAAAACACCTTTTTAAGGATTGGTCAACTAAAAACAATTTAACTTCAGTATATAAAAATTTCCTTAAACGGAGTCTAACACCAACAGATAAAGTAATCTCTCCACCATTACATGTAAAGCTGGGACTTGTACAACAATTCGTCAAAGCTATGAAAGCTACTGAGAGCAAAGCATATAACTTAAACATTTTCATAAAAGTACATTTGACGAGTTTAGGCGAGTTGATTAAGACATGACCATCCGTCCGTCCGTCCATCCGTCCGTCCATCCGTCTGACCGCTTGGTTCAACAACGAAATCTTGAAGACATACAAGCCCATCCCCATTTTATGTGTTTGTTAATTACGGCAGCAACTCGAAAATTGGTGTATCTTACGTCAATACAGTGATCGGAGTACGAAGTATTGCCAACTTCACGCTGCTGTAGCTATCAAACGGCTAATGACAGCGCGTTCTTGTTTTGTCAAGCGGCAGTCTGCTATGTTGTTTACAAAGCCTATTTAAGCATATCGTTCTACTTCGCAGTTAAAAAACGTTATAGAAATGGAATTCAAACGCAACAGTGTTATTACTTTGTATTTGACTGGAAAAGCGTAACCAGCCATTGTTAATGAGCTACGTCATTTTATGTGTAAACAAAATGTTTGTGTATCGGACCAGTACACGTTACAATGATACTGGTAGCATAAAGAACGGCATGGAGGTGGATATCCAAAAAGAACAACATCGGCAGAAGTGGTTAGAAATGGTTAGAAAGGTGAAGGCCAGAATTCAATATAATCCACGCAGTACAATTGGCAAAAAGTCACAATATGTCTGCTCGTAGCATGGGGCACATATTAAAAAATGACTACGATTAAAGCCCTAAAAAATACAAAAAGGGCAAAATTTAGTACTTCGAGCGCCGACTTCCGATAAATAATAAAATATACCAATAAACTAAATTGCATAGGTCTAAATTGGACCATTATAACTGGTAGCCCGATTCAAAATTATCAGTTTCTCTGAAAGTTTGTAGCACATTAAAGGAGGCATCGTAGACAACATAAAGTATATATATTCTTGATCAGCTCGATGAGACGAGTCGATCTAGCCGTGTCCGTCTGTCTGTCTGTCTATCCGTCTGCCTTTCTGTATGTTGTTGCTCATTTTTTGGGGACCAATTTTTATGCTATTCAGTTGAAATTTTGCACATACACTTCTTTTTATTGCAGTTTAATAGAGCATCTAGATTGACCCGCCACTCCTCCTTTTTGGGGTAGCCCTCATACAAACCCACCACTTTTGACTTTTTGCAAAAAAAACTTTTTTATTGTAGTCAATATCAACTTAATAATTGATATGGTAGCTTCTACTGGACGGACGCCTTACATATACATTAATGGATGGGACCCGCCCACTATTTGGTGTAGCCTCCATACACACCTACTGCCCACTTTTGATTTTTTGTATGAAAACTACTTTAGTAAAGTCAATATTAGGTTGAAATGCAATGTGGTGCCTATTTATGGTCAGCCGCTTAACATATATAGACTAATTGGCGTGGCCCACCCACATTTTGGGGTAGCCCCCATGCAAACCCGCCGTGCAATTTTGTGATTTTTATGGAAAAATTATTCATTTAAGACAATATTAGCTTGAAATTTGATTTGGTGGATTTTAGTGGACAACTGCTTCATATACATATACAAGTGGGCGTGACCCGGCCACTTTTTGAGGTAGTCCCATATAAACCCACATCTCACTTTTATGCATTTGTATGGAAAACGTCAATATCAACTTGAATTTCGATATTGCGGCATCTTACACATCTACTACATCGCTTCATACACATTTTTGGGGTAGCCCCTATTTAAACCCCACTTTTATGTTTTACAATACTATTTAAAATTTCGTGTGAATGGTATTAGAGCTTCGGTTCAACCGAAGTTACCGTTTTTTCTTGTTTTTAAGTTTCTTATGAAATTTGTTCTTAATTTAAACGTGAAATGACAGATTTTGATATATTTGAATTTAGCCATTACAGACGTCTTAGACAAGGTCTCGAAATCGAGCACACTCGAATGCAGCAATATTTATTTTCTCTGCAATAAATAATAATAAAATAATGGAATTATTTTAACTACTTACCTCTGAACTGCAAGCGCCAATGTCAGCCAGATGGATATGGTGTGACATATAGCTGGCATAATCTGCAAATGACATGAAAAAACTTCTATTGACTGAAATGTTATAAATTTTAATTAAACAATATTATTTTTTAAACAAAATCTTCAATTACTGCAGTTGTAATTAGTTTAGATACATATTAATATGCTATAGAAAGTCATTTGTATGTATATATGACATTCATACGAAATTCAAACACCAAAATTAATCTAAAAATGAAATTCGAACCATTTTAAAGCAATCGAATCTAAACAATTTATACTGATTCGAAAACGGGAGCACAGGATATGCCTTATACATTTAAATTGATCGACGACCACTGTTTGCAACTTCTTATGTGATCGCTCAAAAGGTATCAGAGTGCAAGCGAAACCGAAAGAGAGTGTAAGCGATAAAATGAGAGCAAAGCGTGAGCAAAACGATAACAAAGCGAGAAAGCAATTTCGAAACTATATCCTCGCTTCGCATTGTTGTTTTCTTTGTTGTTATTGTTTCATATTTGCATTATTTTGTTTGTCACTTTCACTCGGACGTCCTCTAACTTTGCTTCTAGCACGAAATATTATCGCTGCACGCATCGTATCGATTCTAGCACGCACTATAACTTCATTCCAATCAAAAAACTAATAACACGCACGAATGTGAACATGGTGAATTCTGTTTCGTTTATTTTGTTTTCTTCTTTTATTCTTATACTGGGTGTCTCAAAAGAAAGTTCACATTTGATTTGCTATGGCGTGAACTCAACTATTCCGTGGGTCGCGGGGGGTATGTCAATCGGTAGCTTAGCTTTTGTGAATTTAGTCGCTATGGAGCGTTTTTCGGGAGCGGACCGTGCGTTGTTCGTACTTGAGTTTTACAAAAACTTTAATTCAGCGACTGTAGCGCATAGAAAATTCTACAGTATTCGACATGTTCGTCATTTAAATGACGCGCCAAGCCCTCGACTTATTGTAAAATGGGTCGAGAAGTTTGAAGAGATCGGTTCAACGCTGGAAAAATCAAAATCCGGGCGTCCAAGGTCTTCGACAACGTTCGAGAACGCAGACAGCGTTACTCAGTCTGTTCGTGACAACCCGGACCTTTCGATTCGGAAGCGTGCTGTTGCTTTAAACGTGCACAGATCATCATTGTTCCGCAGTATTAGCAACTTCACACACGTCCAACAGGTCTCTACCACGAATTCATGAAATTTTTCCTGGCAAATTGATCTCCAAAAGAGGTGACATAAGTTGGCCTCCACGAAGTCCCCATTTAACCCCTATGGACTTTTTCCTATGGTGTTACGTCAAATCTAAAGTTTACGGCAACAAACCGACTTCCCTGGCACAAATAAAAGAAAATATCCGTCACGGAGAATACCTGTCGAGCCGTCATAGGGATTTTTAGTTCTCGATTAAATGAATGCCGTGAACGCAGCGGTTTACATTTGGACAATATCATTTTTAAGAAATAAATTCCCAAAGTGTGTATTTTAATATGTAATATACATTTTTTTCAATAAACTACTTACTTTTTATCGATTTTTTAAATGTGAACTTTCTTTTGAGACACCCTGTATATAATGTTTTTTTTATTATTCTTATTCTTCCAATAACTATTATTAATTTTGCCCATTGGCTTATATCAACATCAAACGGTATTTCGAAGTGGTAATATTTCTTTCTAATTTGTAAAATATTTCATACTCCGACTCGTCTTGATAAGAGGTCAGATCTGGCAAGGTGATATGTGCTCGGTTTGGTTTGCCGTTTTATCTTGAATAGACTTATATCAACTTCAAATGAAATGTTAAACATTTCAAATAAAAAAAAAAAAATAAATAAATAAAAGTTGCCTAAAAGATATCTTTGGTAGCAAAATCATTTTGCGCATCCACTTGAAATGGAATTTTACATTTTCTTGTTAATATCTGTGGATGGTAATGCTACCATTTGAAACATATAGTTCGACTTTGAGTTATCTGAACATTGTGGTACCACACACTTTAAAACAACAAAAGCGCTTCAAATTTCGACAGCTGTGGTTCATATCCAAATTTTCTTAGACAGTCACTAGGTTTAGCATCATTTTGCGATATCATATTTAAACACTAATGGCATAAAATTATCTTTCTAATGAAGCCAATTTTCAGTTTATTTAGTTTCACACTCTTTATAAACCATTGTTGTAATTCTTTACAACAATAAAATGTGAAAGACAGCATGAAAAATATGTCGCATTTCGGCATACATTTCGAATCTGTCTTTAATTTATCGCAAAATTGAGTCATTTCAAAGATATTTCTCTCACCGCCATTTCATTCATTTGCATTTCGTGGTCTTTCGCATTCACCTATCTGCATTGCACACCTTTATAGAATGTCCTCTAAAAAGCTGCACAAATATAAATCTGACTTCGCATTCAAATGCCACTAGAAATCCAAGCCATATCGCTATACTTCGTGCTCTAGCTGCCTTAACATAGACGTTATGCTTGATGGTTGTTTTCATGTGAACATAAATTCCATTCAGTTTAGAACAGTCCTTGCCAAATTCAGAAATATTCTTATAGCTACGTCAAGGATAAGGACAATGTTGTCGCGCATTGAAATCATTTCAAATGCAATGCAAAACATTATCGCATTTGAATGCGAACTCCACTCCACTCCACTCAAATCTATTCCATTCCCTTCTACAAACAACTTCAACTTCGCTTTATCAGCCTCAAAATGGCACTTCAAATGCGCTAAAAAGTGTTCACAATTGCACAAGTATCATAAATTAAAAATGTTGATTAATCAGCACTGATGCTGAGTAAAGCAACAATGACTTGCATCTTACAGATGTAAAAAAAAAAACAAAACTAAGGAACAAAAAACCAAATCAGACTACGTAGCGAAAATTGGTCACGTAATGCTAGGTGGATGGAGCACCTCCAACAACAAGAATAAAAACCGTGAAGCAAAAAGCGCCGAACTAGCGCATTGTAATCAGCGAGACATAATCAGCAGCAGGAAGTGAACTGAAAGCAGCAGCTGTAAAGTAAGCCTGTAAAGTCAACTTCAGTCCTGCCCCAGTCAGACCCAGCAAGGGTGGCATTCATTCCAGCTAGCTTTATTAATAATGACTCTGAGCAGATATCGCGAAGTAGAAAGCAGCAGTGACGCGCGTAATTTAGGTCAATGAATTCAACGTGGCGTATTGTGATGTTCAACGTGAGTTAAACAGCAGCAATGAGTTGGCCTATCGGTAGTAGGGGCAAAACTTGGTGTATGAGTTTGGGGCACGTTCTGCACAAGGAATGGAAACGAATTAATAGCTTTGAGCAATTTAAGCAGCTGTAGGCAAAATAGGCACACAGTGGTCACAAAGTAAAGTCGATCTAAAAATTAAGCAGATTAAGAATTCGCACATCTTATGTCGGTTGATTAAGCAATGGATCTCTCATAAAAGCAAATGATGGTATTATTAATTGATATTTTATAAAATTTAATATTTTTGATGCTGAAAGTACTTATAAAGTTCTTTTTTTCCAAAAGAAAGCTAATTTTAATTATCTTTATATAAATAGACAAGTGCAAAAACTTCACAGAGGCACAACATATTCGCTTGGTTTTACTTTTTTGCTTGTTGGAAAGGTTTTTTTTCTAAACTTATGTGGTATATCATGAGATATTCCTAGCTATTAGTAGCAACACCGTACGTAAGAACAAGTAAAAAACCAGTTGAGGTGATAAAAATCGAATGGCAAAAGCATGTCCATCCATAAAATTGCTGATAAAAATCTTTTCTGGAATTCAAGTTAGTTTAGTTTCCAATTATATTGTCTGACCGTCTGTCTGTCTGTCTTTCTGCAACATATATTCAGATGGGACGTTAAAAGGGGTAGCCCCCATACCAACCTGGCTTCATTTTATGTTTTTGTATGAAATTCGATATGGTGGCTTATATTGGAAAGAGACTTCACATATATTTTAATACTACTTTGAAAGATAATCCCTTTAAAGCTGGGAATTATTCCCAAAAAGCATTTTTATTTAGTACAAAAATATTCTTTTTCGCTTCATTTGCATAAAATAATAAGCAAAAAAACTAACAACGTAGCATATAAATTTGGTATACCATAAGGTATCGTCTTGTTTTCTTATATTGTTTCAGGTTTCTTTTTTTAGTAAAGTTTCTCCCAAGAGAGCTATGGATCTGCATGATCTGGGTAATCACATTATCTTAATGTTTCACACGTTTTGAGAATATTTTTTTTTTTAAATTAATTTTTTCTTAAATTACACAAGTTTAGTTGTTGCAAAGCTAAGAGTTATTTCCGAAGTATTGTGCTGCGTAGAATCCGAATCCGGGGATAGAATTGGCCCATAACGTCAGGATTTTGAGATATTTGAGGTTATGTACGCGAAAGACGTCGAGGGGAACTAGTTCGTAATTTCGAATAGCTATAACTTTGCGAAAAATTGATCTCTTGAACTATAAAATTAAAGGGTAAGACTGGTACGAAATTATGTAACTGGAGAGACAGACCAAAACAAATTTTTTCACCCTGTACATAACCTCAAATGTAGGAAAAAATGCCTCATAATATCAAAAAAAAAAAAAAATCCTGACCTGATGTGCCAATTCTGATTGCAGATTCGGATTCTACGCAGCAAATTACTTCGGAAATGATCCTCAGCTCTCCAACAACTGACAAGACCCTACAAGGTCATGTCAGTTGTTGGAGAGCTGAGGGTCCTGTGTTATTATCAAAATACTTTCCCCCTGCGCCTTCTTTTTTTTTTATAAAATCCTTAGAATGAAAGTACAAAAGGATTTACTTAATCCGGAAATCCGACGTTCGCTTTACGCCAGATGTTGCGGTACTGAATTCGTGTGTCAAGTGAGTTAAAATTGGAAAATTTTTCCGAAAATGAAAACCAGACCTAATTATCAAATAAACATTCGCACAATCTTCTTGTATGTGAAAACCGGAATAGTAAAACACCTTTTTTTCTTCACAGCTTCTGACAGGACAAAAAAAAAAACCAAGAATGAAGCGGGTTAATGGTGGCTATACTTTCTATGGGGTGGCTACAGAATGTCTAAGCTAATTAAAATAGCCAGGATTTCCGTACTTGCATTGAACCATGGTGAGCACGAATTTTCCTAAACCAAGTACAAATGTTTGGTTCTCGGACGGAACTGAAATTCTAAAATTTATCCATCTTCTGCTGAGCTTGATTTAAAAGAAAAGAAATTGGTTTGATGTGAGTACAAAAGGAAGAAAAAAGTTATTTGTTTTGTTTTTTCTTGCTTAGATTTTTTTTGTATTAGTTTGTTCTATTTTTAGAAAATTCTAACATGGTTTATAAAAGTGTTATTTGGTGGTGGGAACTGGTATCGAATATCATGATACATGATACTAGCTCGGCTAACGGGCACCCGACACATGAATCTGCCGAATCACAGCCCATTGCTTTTCCCATTTACTGTCGGTGCGAAAAAATTGGAGCAGCTGAGAGAGTAAATTTGATTTTGCTCTGAGGTTTATTTTCTTTTAGAAATTGATTTTAGTATTGTCTATGTACTTCAAGTCAAAAAGGACTTATTTTATATTCTTAAATTTTTGTACTTGACTTGGTTTGGTTTAAAAATTAGATTTTTATACTTATTTCAAGAATTTTATACTTATTCTAAGAACTTCTGCGCTTGGTTTTTAACTCGATCCCAATTTGTATCTGATTTAAGAAAATCTGTGTCAGCTTTTAATGGATATCTCAAAAACCTAATCATAAGTTCGAATCGCCACAGACAAAAGACAGACAAAGCTAGATTGATTCTAGTCTAGTCTAATATATGTATGCTTTAATGTATTAAAAAGTCTTTAGGTAAACAAATTTCGCAATATTTAATCAGCATTTCATACCACTGTCACAATAGCCAATTTTATATACCTATGTGCACAAGCATAGCCATCGACGCCATCTTGGCCTCATAAAAACCAATTCATAAAGCTGCCAATGACACAACAAAGACTAGAACGCGGCTCAGATGACATTACAGATTGCCAAACAATTAAAATGACGCAAGCCAATCGACAGAGTCATGACGTGCGTTCAATTCAATTCGATTCTGATACGATTCGATCCAAGTCCATTCGAGTCGAACCAATTGTTGACTTACCTCATTAAAAATGTTATACGCGAGACAGAGTGAAACCGGAAACAGCGGCTTATAATGATTGCCGAATGTGTACATGTACCAGAGGCCTGGCGCCGGAAATATAACCGTCAGCATATCGCAGATGGCCATGCCTGTAAATAAACAGAGACAAAAGTTAGACAGTAGTTGAAGTCAAATCTAAAACGTGTTTTTTTTTATGGAGGTGTAGAATTTGGAATTAAATTTTAAATACTGAGATTATATAATTTCCAACTGATAATTGGCTTTATTATAAAGATAATTTTATGTTTAAATATGATTTTGGGCATGTGGATTCCGATGTGGCTCATTCTGGAAGTATAATTTTCGAACACTTTATCAAGCAATGGGGGGACGTAACTCGATAATGACTCGTACAATGTTGTATTCGAAATCGTTAAAAGTTGCTGGTTTGTTTGCATAAACCAGTGAATCCAGGGAAAATAGTCTAAAGACGTTAAATCTGACGATGTTAGTAGCCAATTGACTGCTCCATTTTGTTGGAAAAACATTATTCAATAAATTCCCATTCAATTAGCTCTAAAGCGCTCGCCGTTGACAGTAACGTTCACGCCGAACTCATTTTTAAAAAAGTAAGGACCAATGACTCCACTTGCACCAAACAATGACGGTGCTTCGAGAATCTCTCATGGATTTTCCACAGAGACAAAAATGTGTCTCATAACTACTGACTAGAATATTACGATAAAACAGTGGGTTGACTTCTAGTTTATTTTCAGCCCACACGGCGCAAACGATGGTAATTTAGCAGGCACCAGTTGGAGCGTGGAACGTCGTAGACCGAGATATTTCTGTGAAATTTTCCACAAAGTGCAGACACAGCTCCAATTGCTGCACGCAATGGCGGTTCGGGTCATTTGGATCATCCTCAATACCACGCTCTACAGCAGTCATTGTTTCTTCGGTGCGCACAGTGGGACGGCTTTGCGGATGCCTATAATCATTTAGAGTATACGTAGTGCGAAAACGGTCCATGGTTAATCGACTTAGTCGCTCGGATGGACGATTATGTCGACCGTCAAATGAACATAGCGCTAGGTAACGTTCCCCAACTATGCACAATTTAGAAGCTTGGTTCTAACGTTAGTCTATTCATGATAAAATGGCAAACCAAACTGCGCACAAATGACAATAGCGTTGCCAGATCTAACCAATTTATAACAGCTTAATCGCTGCCAGAAAAATGAACCATGAAAAGAAAAACACCCTGTTTATGCATTGAATGAGCGGTATGTGGAATGATTTAGAATTTTGTAGTATAAACAAACAGAAACGGTGAGTAAACTTAACGTTTTTTTTTTCTTTCTTATATTTGGGGCACAAATTTTGGGTAAATCGAAATACAAAAACCAAAAAAAATTCTGATGACTTAGCCCGAGCACAGATTGTAAGCATCGAGTTACACAAATACATCATTCAATCACTGGCCGCCTGAATTGCTTACTGCTTGACTGACCTAAGTGATTGCCATTGGCAATGCGATTAAATGTTTGCCAGTTCAACAGACTGTCTGTTTGCTTGTCTTTCTGTCTGTTTGTACGTCTGTACGGGCCTACAGTACACCATCAACAGTACAAATAATCCATGAAAAGCGTGCACATCTAAACCGCAACAGTTTGCTATGTTGGCCTCTTAGATGCAGCATTAAAACGTCGCTACCTAGCCGCAACGCAACGCAACGCAACACGCACCGCAATCATATTTGTTATAATTATATTACACAAATTATTAAATAGCGCGCAACGTGTTTAGAAATGGCTGCAGTCCAACAAATGAAAGCGTAAGGAGTCATTTTGTGGAAATGACTGTCAACGTGCACCTTCTACCTCCGCTTCTGCTTCCGTCTTTCGCACGTCCGCACTTAATTTAAAAATGTCAATTATCATAATTTGCCATGCTGTTTTTATTGCATTCTCTCGCGCTTCGGTCGATACTTTGGCTTTGCTGTTACTCCCGGCGATGCCATTTTCTATTTTTCATTTTCACTTCCGCCCAGCTTAATTAAATTTTTCAAATATACTGATGCGCTTACTATTTAATCTCGTTCATTTTTCTTATTACACTTCAGTCATTGTACAAAGATGGTATTATCAGCTGAACGGAATGTTTGTAATGCATTTCAAGTTGTCACCGATAATCACACAAAGTGTTTTTCAATAAGGACATTATAATTTCGTGTTTTGGTACTAACACACCTTTCAATTGTTTCAGGATCTATTAACCTCAAAACGTTATTAAAGGTTTACATTTTTATCATGGTGTAGTTCACGAACGAACAACGTTTGGGAATTATTAAGAATTACTACCGAAATTCTGTGTCGGTGGTCGCAGTTTTTGGTCATAATTATCGTCCCAATAGACAGGCTGAGCGTGCTATATTGTATAAATTCGAGTCAATATATTTACTATTGCAGATTTCTGTATCAGTGAGGCCACGCATTCATATATTCAAAAAATTCATATATTCAGAAAATATTTAAAATTTTACCCCCCTCCTATGGTATATCAAATTGTGTGAGGCTTTGGTTTCACCAATAATTCCACTGATGGTTCCATCAAACTACTAAATTAATTTTCTGTTCTATTTGTTAAATGCATTGTAATCTAAATTCATTCATCATTGTGCATGGTGCCACGCTCTCTACCCGCATATACACATCACATTCACTTCATTCATTGTGGTTTTATGTGTGTGTTTTGTCTTTAAAATTGGTTTTTCAAGTTTATTTGTTCGCTTCATGTTGCCATTTATTAGTATGGGACATTCCTCATTTGCTGCTGATGCTGCAGCTTTGCTGCTTATATGGACAACCATTGTCCTGCATCCTTGGTTATTGTTTATTTATTTATTTATTTATTTATTTATTTTTTTTTTTGGGATATTTCTGTTGATGTTGTTTTCGATGGGGATGACATTGTCAACGCAAAGTTCATTTCATGTTTGTGCATTACCATCATTTATTTGCCCGGAACATAGCTGGTCACATCGTTCCTATTATATTGTGTGTATTGTACTTTATGTACTTAGAGTTGAGTATATATCCATCTCTCTTTCATTTTCTATACATTTATCTAATTCTATCTATCTCGCACATAAAATCCTGCTAAAAGCGCCTGTAGCATTTCATTAGCGAGTTAGAAGCTTCAACAGCATTAGCCCCTTTTTATTACTTTTGTATATCTAGTTATATTATATATATACTATATACATTATCTACAATGTTTTTTCTTCATCTTTTTTTGTATACATTTTGCATATACCCATATAAAAGTATATATATGTGCATATACTATATACCTATGCATAGAAGCTTGATAGGTTTTGTAATTGCGTTAATTTTTAACTACACGGCAGCCATTATCATCAAACTTATCGACAGCTTTAGTTATTTGTACTCAATGCAAAACTAACTATATGTATCGTAAATATATATTAAATAGAAAAACTTCTCAACGAGGTAAAAAAAAAATGACGAAAACATACTTATGTAGTACAAATTATTATTATATAGTAAAAGTTTGTTTTAAATATGCATAAATTGGTCATAAGTGATAAATTAGTACATTAGTCATAATTTAGTCTTAAGTTAGTACGACAAAGTAGATAAGAATAGAAACAGAGACATTGGCGGAAAAGGAGACCATTGCCGTGTAACTGTGATCGAGAAAGAACGTCAAAATAAATAAATGGAATGTAGAGTACTTTACTTGCAACTTTCAAAACTTCTGATACGAATTTTTTGATAAAAGATTTTTCACTTGTATTGTTGGCATTGATTGTAATATCTAATTGAGCGTACTTATCCCTCAATGAACGTTAGGGTCATATCTGACAAATTTTGATTTTATTTGTTAAACATTTCAGAAACACAACTTTTTTACACGCGCGCGACTGAAACTTTTTGACTTTTATTATAACTGTGGAATAATCAGTTTAGTAACTTCAAACATAGTTTTCCTTATAGTATTTCTTTTCAACCAAATTTGACGTTCAGGATCAGCATCCAGGGTAGCTAAGTAATACCACATTGATGAAAAACGAAGTGTCCACACTATTTGCACATGTGTGTATTTTTCTTTCACCTACACACAAGTAATTCTCAAGTTGTGTGCAGAAAAATGGTTTGAAAAAGCAGAAGACAGGATTACTGTCTTCTCCTTGCGTCCATTTATCTTAGATAAAGCGTTGTGTTTCACTGCAATAATTAATTTATTGGTTGTTCCGTCTTTGACTGTTGGAATGTTGCAGGTAAAATCATTGCATAATTCAAATACATCAATGAAAAACTAAGATGGGAATTTTTGAAATAAAAACTAAAACCACCTTCATACCATAAAAATTTATGAAAAAAAAAAAACAAGAAAAAAACGTTTACTTCGGTAAACCGAAGCTCTAATACTATTCACACGGGAGAGGGGGTGTGGGTTTAAATACGGGCTACTCCAAAAAGTGAGCGGTACACGCCCAACAGTAGATATGTATGAAGCGACCAACTATAAGATGTCACAATATCGAATTTCAACTTGGTTTTACGTTTTTCATACAAATGCATAAAAATGAGCTGTGGGTTTGTATGGGACTACCACAAAAAGTGGGCGGGACACTCTCATTTGTACATGTATATGAAGCGGTTGTCCACTAAAATCCATAAATCGAGTTGCTATTATTGATCTAAATAAAGGATGTTTCATAAAAATGTAAAAAGTGGGCGGTGGGTTTGTATGGGGAGCTACACCAAATAGTTAGCGGTTCCCGCCAAATTAATTTATATGTCAAGCATCCGTCCACTAAAAATTACCATATCAATTATTAAGTTGTTATTGACTACAATAAAAATGTTTTTCATAGAAAAAGTCAAAAGTGGGCGGGGGGTTTGTATGGGGGCTACCCCAAAAAGTAGGCGTGGCGGGTCAATCTTGATACTCTATTAAACTGCAATAAAATTAAGTTTATGCGCCAATTTTGAACTGCATAGCATACAAATTTCTCCCCAAGAAATGCACAACATACAGACGGACAGACAGACGGACATGGCTAGATCGAATCGCCTCGACGTGCTGATCAAGAATATATATACTACATATACTTTATGGAGTCTGCGATGCCTCCTTTAATGAGTTACAAACTTTCAGACAAACTGATAATACCATTTCACATTATGTGTGAATGGTATAAAAACAGGTCTCACATAGTGAGCTGGTCCTACATGGAATATTTTGGAAGATTGACGTATGCAATTTTCAGACAAATACTTAAAAATTTTAACGTATATGTTTTCTCGTGCACGAAGTTCGCTCGTCGGATGTTCAGTTTACGCTACAGAATATTTATTTGTTTGGGACTGGCTTCGGAAGGAAATCAAAGGAGTATTTGTGTTTTTAGGTTTAAATGACGATTTATTTCAGTAATCTTAAACTAATTAAAACTAGTAGGGTCAGTGAATGAGAGGCATGTGACCCGTGAGGATGTCTGTAAGCCATGCGTGTGTGGGTGAGTATGTATCGTATGAGTTAATATAAAATGAGTGTATTTCGTATGAGTGTAAGAAGTGACTGCGTAGGAAAACACTGAAACACATTGTCCCCCCCCCCCCAACAAAAAACTGAAAAACTTACTTGATTACCTTTCACTCGTGTTTGTATGACTTGAGCCGCTGTTCGACTCTAAATGCCCGCCTTGCTGTTTTGTTTCTCCTTATATAGTCCTTTGTAACGTCTGTAACTGTAACAACTTACTGTCCGTGTGATTTTGGAATGAAACATATTTTTGATCCTTAGTGTTCGTTACCATTTAATTTAGGTAGGAGCGTTCTGACATGAAACACTACTACTGGGTGGGTTTCAATCATCTTATTGTAGTAGGGTTTTTAAATAATATTACACTGGCCTGCAAATTCCAATTTTTTGGATGCGAATAAGATAGTACCTAGTGTTTCCGAATGGATTTTTAACACGAATCTGGGTTCAAAAACGTCCCGTCACGTTTTCGAGAAAATAGGGGTTGAAACCCCTAAAAACAGCGTTTTTGGCACTTTTTGAAAAATCATGGGGCAAAATCCTGACATGACATAAACTTCGCTATTATCAGAAATTAAAGGCTGAAACAAGTTCTTTCAAATAAGCCCTATGCCAATTTAATTGCATGCGCCCTTAGAGCGGGAGGGTGTGTTTTTGTCTAAGGGTGGAGGAAAAAATACGTTTTAAAAATTCAAAACGGCGGTTCCAATATGACTTACCACTTTTTATACCATTCACACAAAGTGTGAAATGGTATTAATCGTTCGTCTAAAAGTTTGTAACGCATTAAAGGAGACATCTTACACCACATAAAGTATATATATATATATATCCTTGATCAGCTCGACGAGACGAGTCGATCTAGCTATGTCCGTCTGTCTGTCTGTCTGTCAGTCTGTCTGTATGTTGTTGCCCAGGTTTTGGGGACCAATTTTTATGCTATCCAGTTGAAATTTTGCACATAGACTGCTTTTTATTGCAGTTTAATAGAGTGTCAAGATTGTCCCGCCACGCCTACTTTTTGGGGTAGCCCCCATACAAACCCCCGCTCACTTTTGACTTTTTGTATGAAAAACATTTTTATTGTAGTCAATATCAACTTAATAATTGATATGGTAATTTTTAGTGGACGGATGCTTGACATATAAATTAATGTGGCGGGACCCGCTAACTATTTGGGGTAGCTCCCTTACAAACATACTTTTGACTTTTTGTAAGAAAGACTTCTTTATTAAAGTCAATATTGGATTGAAATGCGATATGGTGCCTTTTTATCGACAGCGGCTTAACATACATAGACTAATGGGCGTGGCCCGCCCAATTTTTGGGGTAACCCACATACAAACCTACTGCCTATTTTTGTGTTTTTTTTTATGAAAAAATCTTTATTCAAATTAATATTAGCTTGAAATTCGAATTGGTGGATTTTAGTGGACAGCCGCTTCATATACATATACAAAGGGTATGTCCCGACTTTTTGAGATACTCCCATATAAACCCATAGTTCAGTTTTATGCATTTGTATGAAAAAGGTCAATATCAACTTGAAACACCCACTTTTTGAAGTAGCTCCTATTTAAACCTCTTTTATGTTTTACAATACTATTTGCAATTTCGTGTGAATGGTTTAGAGTTTCGGTTCAACTGAAGTTAACGTTTTTTTTTTGTTTAAAATAAAAAACGCTATTTTTAGAGGTTTAATCCCTTATCCTCTCGAAAACGTGACGTGATGCAAAGTTTTTGAACCCAGATTCGTATTCAGCACGAAAAATCCATTCGGAAACACTAGGTACTATCTTATTCGCATCCAAAAAATTGGATTTGCAGGGTAGTGTTATTAGTAATAGTGTTTAATTCATACTTTATATACATGTACTTGTGGCGAATTTATATTTTGTCACATAATGTAGTCAAGATTGTATGCGGGCTGCATTTTGTAGAAGTCTAATCTGGACCTACGTACGAAATTTTATTACGGTTAAAAAAAAACTTTAAATTGGGGCCAAGTTTGTATGGCGCTAACCCTTGCAGTTATCCGATTTGGACCGATTTGGAAAAATTTATAAGTTGGGCAAGATTGTATGGAAGCTACAACTTATAGCAGGGTTAGCACGTTTATTTAATACATATTAGCTGAGTAGAGAATAGAAGTGTCGAATTATATAAATTTTAAGTCTCGGCCAAATCTCTATTGACTTAGCTTTCAATGATGATCAAGAATATACATACTTTATGGGCTCTACCACATCTACTTCCCCCTGTTGTAGCATTTATCCTCATAGTTTATTCGTTTGCCTTCTACACGCTTTATCTGTTTATAGATAAGCAGAGGCTATATCAGTTATTCTTTTAGTTTTAGGGGGTCATGCAGCCGGCTGTCTAAGAATACATACACTCTATGGAACAGTTATAAACTTACGAAACCCTTTCATCCCACATGCGCAGGGTAATACCATTAACTGCAATGGCAAAATAAAAATTTAAGTTGTACAATTTTCACTAAAACTTAAAAGTCAGGCAGAGCTCCTATTAATTTACTAATGAACAATGAGTGTATCCTTGCATATCCTTGTGTAACGCTTCAATGCTTGCATACCTTCTACGAGTACTATTCAAGTCAATGAATTTATTTCTGTAATGGAGCGAATGATGTCACGTGATTAGCGTGTCTGCGGTTTGAGAACTTCTAAGAAATAGCGAGATATGAAATCCGTGCCGTTCTATTCTGTTCAATACCATACTTTGCATATCCACTCGCCTTCATATCCCTTGTGTTCTATGCCATCATGCTCATTATTAGTATTATCTCTCAGCTGCAAACATAAAAGCAGTCTCAAGCTCAAACGTCAAATACGGTTGCTGTCGATGTTCGAAAGTGATTTTCCAGCTATTTCGGTCAAATCCCAAAGCGTTTATAACGGCAACAACATGAAAAATTTTTGAAATTTCTGTTTCTGCCTGATTTCACATTAGCCTACAAGCACTGCCAGCGATGAGCATAAGATCAAGCTGGAAGGGGACCTGTAAGCGGTGGAGGGTAGGATACCGTCCTTCGACAGCGCGTGAAAATTTTTCAGCGAAAATAAATAATAATCATAATGGTGACCTTTGGGACATTTTAACATTATTTTTTTATTTACAGTTTTCGCCCGCTTCACATCGCGTGCATTAAAGGGAATCTTAAAGGTCTAAGTGATGCAGGATGAACGCGTGAGCGGGTGTACGTAGAGCGTAGCGGATAGGCAATTGGGCATATATGCTCTGGGATCGTTAATATAAATGTGTCACTGGGAAATGGAAATGCATGTCGTACTTTTATATTTACATATTTGTATCAATTGGTTTTCCAATTCGAGTGCATTAGAACCACATTCGACATTTGAGTTATTATCGTGCCCGTGGGTGGTCCCAAAAGTGGCTTCTGTAGGTTTTCTGTCTGCTATCAATGGCTGTCAAAAACAAACTTAACGTTGCAGATTGGTCAAAGCCCCACCGTAGTCTAATTATAGGTGTTACCTCGAATGAATAAATTCTTTAAATACTACAAGCAACACGCGACGTCAGGTCACGTACTACTGAACATTTGTTAGAACCAGAAGCAACTAAAGTTCCAGCATGACCGCGATTTAAACACTACAAGGAACAGCTCCCATACAAAACACTTTGTATAAATAAAGGTGTCTAAAATTAATAATAGCAAATATATATGAGGCAACGATAGCTCAACCGTCTAGCGTGCAGCCTAAAATTCAGACGACAACCGCTCGGTCCCAAATTTGAAATAAGAATATGATTTTTTCCAACAAACTAACAACAACCGTCAAAAAGGCAAAATTCATGTCAAATACATATTTGAATGAGTTTTATTGTACTAAAAATTGTTAAATATATAAGTTTTCCTTTAAAAATGTAAGTAGGCACCAGCGTTTCCAAACGAAGAAAAACAGAGTATTGAAGATTCGGTTCCATCGACATTTCTTGTTTTTTCTTTTTATTCAATATACGTGACTCAACTTTTTGATCACGCTTCTGTAAGAAAGCTTTTTATCTTGGTGCAGCTTCTTAGCGAAAGCTTTTGCCAAAAGCTCATTATCTCTAAAAATGCGACAATAAATTGAAAGTAAATCGGAATTGGTTTTGTTGGAAAGGTACCGTTAGCTTTGCAAGTAAATAAAGTTGAAGCGAAAAAGTCATGTGATCAATTAGTTGACTCTGTGCATTCGGCGCACGAATTTCTTTAACTTAGCACTTTCCTGTTTAAATTTAAGGTTTTGGTTAACTGTTTTATTAAGCGGACAATTTTCAAAGGTGCAAATTAATATGCACCCATCGTAAAATTTCACAAAGACTTGGCGTTACTGTTGGTTTGGTGTCCAAAATTTGGAATAAAATGAGCTATGAAGCAGTAAAAAACCAACCTGGAAGAATGCCGGTATAGATTCCATCAGTTCAAAGGCGTACCATTCCACAAATTAAAATGGGCGTGCATGATACAGAAGCACAAATAAACAGAGAACTAAGGCAAAGTGATGGCAGAGAGGTAACGACTGAAGCCTTAAAATCTTACGGAAAAGCAATTTTCATGGACGTGCTAAGATCAAGAAACCTCTTTAACGCAGCACCATTATTTGGTCCGACGAAACAAAGATTAACAAAAGGAATTCGAACGGATGACAATGGGTGTGGAAAGACAGGGAGAATAGTTGCTTGAGCGCCACGTTAAGCCTACTGTCAAATTCAGCGGAGGCTCCCTAATGTTCTGGGGCTGTGTGACCAAACAAGGGGTCGGCAAAATTGTCAGGGTCCATGGGCGTATGGATGCCGATCAATACGTGTCCATTTTGGATCATGGTTTGAAGGGAAGTCTTCAAATGTGGCAAAAAGAGCTTTCTAACGTTGTTTTCCAACATGATAACGACCCAAAGCACACGTCCAGGAAGGCTAATGAGTGGTTATCGATAAACAGTTTTGATATCCTTGATTTGCTCCCACAATCACCAGACTTAAACCCTATTGAACATCTTTGGGTTGAAGCCAAAAGAGAATTAATCAATAAAACAGACCTTCACTCAACAATGGACGAATTGTGGGCTGTAGTTCAGGACACCTGGCAAAACATGAGTCCAAGTAAGTGAAAAAACTTGATAGACAGCATGCCAAGATGCATGAACTCAGTTTTGAAGGCAAAAGGAGGCTACACCCAATAATAAATTGTAATAAAAATATTAAATAATCGTAGCCTCAACTATGTGCTCATATGGAATATTTTTTTTTTTTTTTTTTATTAAATATAAGCAAATAAAATAACTTTTCCTTTCTTACGTTATGTTTTCACTTAATATATTATGTTTTATAGCTAGTGGTAATTTAAATATTAAATTTAAACTTATTTCCAAGCTACTATGCTTATTAATTTCAGATTTGCTAGTTAGCGTGATCAAAAAGTTGAGTTACTGTACATATGTATCTCTACTCGATGGCCATATTATAGAAATAATGGAAAACATCATTTGTTTCACTTAATTTCTAAAAAACTTTCAACCGGAAGGTCATTAAAGTTGAACCCTTATAATTCACAATAAACAAACAGCGACGAGGCGATCTTGATGCTATACAGAATGTGTGTTTCAAACACAAAATGCAAATTCTAAAATCAGACGCACAAGTGAAGTAGTATACAGAATTTTAGTA
This sequence comes from Leucophenga montana, assembly GCA_035044765.1. Classification (NCBI taxonomy): domain Eukaryota; kingdom Metazoa; phylum Arthropoda; class Insecta; order Diptera; family Drosophilidae; genus Leucophenga; species Leucophenga montana. Next base: position 19,392 of record JAWNNQ010001415.1, on the reverse strand, counting down.
GTATAACAGTCATCAAATTTCATAGGGAAACGCTTTATAAAGCCTAGCCCATTTTTTGCTTTATTTACAGCATCAACAATAATATAGTTATACCTCAATTTAGGGTTCATAAGAAGATCTAAATCGTTGAAACGATATTCTCTTCAAAGGCTATGATTATTTGAAAAGTATGATATTATAGACGGATTTCTACTATGAAATGTCATACATTTACATATAAAGATTTTATTGTTAAGATAGTTTGCTACACACGAGGAATTTAACGATTGCAATAGACTATGCTGAGAAACGTCATAATACGAGAAATATAATTTTTTTCTAAAAGTAGGTAGATCATGCATAAATATTACAAAGCGTAATGGAACAAAGATCTACAGTTTACATCTACAGTTTTTGATAAACAATTATTAATTAAAAGTTTTTGAAATCTGCCACGATGTTGGACAGTATCCAAATTACAAGAAATTTAGGAAATCGTGAAGCCTTTAGTTTGTATATAAGTTTATTATGACAAATACTGTAGAAAGATTTACTAAAAACAGTATGTATGACATCAGATCATGACAGCCAGATATAAAACCCTTAGAAGATTAGTATAAATGGATTTACCTTTAGCAAATCCATGTTGAAAAGGACGTACAACTGATTTTAGCGATCGTTGCAACTCACCAGCAATAATTTGATCATGCAGTTTCGGGATAGTACTTAGTTTCGCAAATATCGCTATATATAGCTAACTACTATTAAATCAACACGAAAACCCCACTTTGATGAGTAGCTCTCATACAAACCTGTCCATATTTTTAAGATTTAATATAAAATGTTTTCTTTTTTGATTTTCAGTTTTATTGTTAATTACGCTGGAAAGCCAAATTTTGATGTATCTTAAGTAAATCCTAATAAAATATATGTCGCATAGTTTCGATCGAACAAAAATAAGTGGTAGCCCTCATATGAAATTGCGCACCACATTTAAGGTTTTGTATGAAATTATTTTTGCTATTAATTGAGCTAGAAAAAAACACTTTTACGTTAATTAGATGCTAATACATAATAAAAAATATACCATACATACCCAAGACAGACCACTTTGAATGAAAGCCCCGTGCCAACCTGCCCTTCTTCTGAGGTTTCGTATGAAAAATTTCTGCTTCTATTTTTAACAAATTTTAAAGTTTCAACAATTCTAATAAAATATACAGCATATATCCCGACCGGACTACTAGAGATTATAATCAATTGTCAATATAACAAGCCTGAAACAAGATACAGCGTATCTCGAAGTCTAAAACACTCGTCTATAATTTTTTGTTTTGTTTTTATTTTGTTGGTAATAAACTTAGTATTTGTAGCATCATTGAAAGATGCATGCAAAAAATACAGAGTATAGTTTGTGTAAATTTATGTAACATGCTGAAGAAAGCGTGGTAGAGATTTTTTTAAATATTCTTGATCAGCATCGGAAACTGAGTCGATATAGCAGTGTTCGTATGTCTGGTTGTATGAAACAATAAATCTTAGAAACAATATGAACTACAGACTTCGAAATTTTCGACATTTAGATTTTCCTTAACCAGACACAGATTGAGTTTATTAAATTATGTGGATGCCAAACCCACCACGTCCACAATACGATTATTTGACCCGTATATGCACACTTTTTAAGAAAATAGTAGGTTTTCTTTTTTATAAATATAGTGTCAACTTCTTGGGGCTGGTACTTGACAGAAAGCTAGATTGCAACCTTAAGGAAATGAGCGATAGGAAGATAATAGATCCACAATGGGGTATGACACCAAAAATAGTCCTTTGGCAGCAAACAGCTATGGTCATATATGGCGTCATAGTATGGTGCCCGAACTATAATTAGAAGTCCGTACTCAAATAGTTTAGTAAGGTACAACGAATAACAGGATTATAGAAAATGTTGAAGTTGCATTTTACATCAATAAAATAAAAAATATAAACTTTTCAAATGAGTAGCCTGAACCGTCTGTCTCCCTGTTTGTCTGACTGTCTGGATGTTGTAGCGCATTTTTTGGGCTCCAATTTTTATGCACTTTAATAGAGTGTCAAGATTGACCCACCACGCCCACTTTTTGGGGTAGCTTCCATACAAACCCATACAAACTTTTTTATTGTAGTCAATATCGACTTAATAATTGATATGGTAGCATCTAGCGGACGGATTCTTCGCACATACATTAATGGGTGGGTTAACCCCCCTCTTTTTGGGGTAGCCCCCATATAAACCTATTTCCCAATTTTTTGTTTTTGTATGAAAAACTTCTTTATGAAAGTCAATAAGTGTTAGGTTTAAATATAATTTGCTGCCCTTTTATGGACAGTTGCTCAACATGCATACGCTAATGGGAATGCCCCGCCCACTTTCTGGTGTAGCTCCCAGACAAACCCACCACCAACTTAGTAGATGAATATTCGCTTGAAATTCGATGTGTTGGCTTTTTATGGACAGCCGTCACATACACATATACAAATGGGCATGTCCCGCCCACTTTTTGAGGTAGTCACATACAAAACCACGGCTCACTTTTATGCATTTGAATAAAAAACGTCAATTTCAACTTGAAATTCGATATGGTGGCAGCTTATAGATGGTCGCTTCATACACATCTACTAGTGGGCGTTTACCGCCCACTTTTTGGGGTAGTCCCCATTTAAACCCCCCAGGTTTATATTTTACAATGCGATTTAAAATTTCATGTGAATGGTATTAGAGCCTGGGTTCAACCGAAGTTAACGTTTTTTTTTTCTTGTTTTATTTTATTCATTTAATTTTATGTCAACATTGGCAAGAGCGCAGTGTCCTTTGTAGGTTTGAATATACGACTGTTCCAGTGCTAGTTGTTTTAGGTAAATTTGGTCAAATTTAGTTAATCATTTTCTATTTTCGAGCTAGTCTTCCCCTCCTATTGAGTAAGTAGCCCTTCAAAATGTTACAGAACTTACAGTCTGATGTTTAGTTTCGTATGTACAACCAAAACCAAATAAAATATTTGCTGGACACCAGTATCGTGAATGCAAAATTTTGCAAGTGCTCATTTTTGTTTATGGAAACAGTCTATTGAATACACTTTACCAATTCAAAAAAAAGAAGAAAAAAAATTTCAAAACACTCTATAATGGAAGTCTACATACACAGTATGGTATCTCTACCCCTTATAGTCCTTACAGTCTCTGAGACATTTCTGACTACACACATCTTCACAATATAACCTTTAGCTTGGAATTGTGCAGGCATCACAAAAAAAAAATATATTTCAATCTGCTGTGATTATTCCCAGACTGGCTATACAAATTTATTTTAAAACTGATGCCTGTTTATCTGATTTTATGCATAAGAAAGAGAAAATTTTTAGATACGTTGTCTAGATAGACCAGTAAATATAAATATAATACATGCAAAAAATGCACGTTTATGGTTGAGGCAGCGACAGCAAAAGCAACAATAATGTATCCATATCATATATTTTTTGTCGCCATTGCATTTTTCTTACTCGCTCTAGCTCTGACTTCCTGTTTCCTGTTTGGCTTGAAAAGCGATTGCAATGGCTTCTTGTATCGCAACACGTTGGCTGAACGTTTCTCGCTGAAGTGCACTTCTTAGAGTCTGGAAAAATGGAACAGCAGCAGCAACAACTTAAGAAGCGGAAGCATACTCTGTGTCAAGACTTTCGTAATGCGCCGCACCCTAATGGGTTGTTAAGTTGTTTACACTGTTGTTCGCAAGCTAAGTCAAAAACGCTATTGTTAAATGTTGTTGCATACATGCAGGCGCATTTTTCGTGTTCTTTCTCTGTCTGACTCAATGGCGTCATTTCGGTTGCGTTGGGGGGGGGGGGGTGCATTGACCTCTCCCCCTCAAGTAATCTGATTCACATGATACAGTATTTGCCATTACTGAATGATTTCTTAGCACATACAGGTTGTCCGATTTGTTATCGGTGATAAATTAACTCTCGGAACAGCTACAATGATATCATAATATCTTGCAAAATAGTTTCAATAGGTACTGTAATTCAAAGAATTTTGTGGCATTGGCTTTTAGAAAACAATGCGAGTAGACAAAAGATCGAACAGCGTTACCAATTTTTCAATCTGAGATCAGCGCCCGAAAACTTGTGGATAAAAATCCTAAAGAAGCCAACATAACCATTCTGTCAGATAGCCAAGCGGCTATTAAAGCACTAGATTCTTTAAATTTTTCCTTAAAGCTGACTCTTGGCTACTTCAACAACTTTTAATCGGCTGCAAAGTCGTAATCTGTTGGGTACCTGGTCACAAGGGTATTGCAAAAAATGAAAGTGCTGATGAACTGGCCAGGACTGTTTCGGCAACTCTCTTTATAAGAAGTTTAAATATCTCATTGTAGATGGCTTCAAAAATACTGCTTCCACTGAATACAATATCCTGGAGTACGGCAGGCTGTGCAGCTAACTCGTCCTATATACCCTGAAATCCATGCACATCTCAATAGATCTGACCTGATGTTAATTATAGGCTACTTTACTGGCCATCATTAACTGAGATACCATCTAAATAAATTTGTTCTCTTCTCAGAAACACAGCGCAGACTCTGTCTGGAGGATGACGAAACTAGTTTACATCTGCTTTGAATTATGCAGACGAATAGCCTATTTATTATATCTGACAAGGTCAGAATCACCTTTTCTAAGATGATTTTATATTTTATTTACAAGTTCATGCTAAAGGTATATAGTAAATGAGTGTTAAAATGTGTATAATTAAAGGTTTTGCTAAGTATTATATGTCATTTAAATTTTGGTGAACCCTCTGCAAGGTTTCAGTGAAAAGACGCCTCTGATCTGACTAGATTTCATTCCGTAGGCGTCCATTTGAGCGCGATAATGTAAAATGAGTCACTTAATGTGATCGATATTTCTTTGCATTGGTGCAAGGATTACGCCTAATCACACAAGCGCACACACATACACATACATGCTTACAGCAGCCAACAACAGCAGATAATCATGTTGGAAGCGCAATATACAATCGTAGGCATTTCATCGTGCACATCAAGTCTATTTGAAATAGATATTGATTTTAGCATTTAAGCTCTGAAACAGATAGATATAGCAGATACACATCCCGATGGACTTGCTACCAGGGAGGCAAGCATAAAGAGGGACATAGAGTGATTTGATACACTTTAGTACAGCAACTTTGAGTGGTCTGGTAAACTGTTTTCCCATTGATACTTTAGCGGATTAGAAGCATGTCACAGCCGATTGCTTTTCTGCACTAGCAAACTCTTTTTTGCCACTCACCAAATGCTATTTATCTTCTTTTCCCGACAGCACGTCATTCCTCTCGTGCATACACTAGTACTTTCAACTCATCGGGCATGTTGTACAAATGTGCAAATCGCTCTGCCCCGTGACACAGTTTCTCTGTCGGTTTCAATTTCTATGTTGATGTGCACGCAGTGATTTTTAATTCCAATAATGTAAATGGGTGCGAAGGATCTCTCACAAACACACACAAAGACAAATGCAATCAAACGAGATTTCACCTTTCTTTTTAAATTACAGTATAAACTTACAATAAAAACAGTTTCTCTTAAGACTAATAGATCTTTTAGTTGGAATAATTTTGTTTTACAAATCTCCACTTGATTTTTATGGTTCTGATAACACAGGACGTCAAAAAAAAAAATTAGCAAAGGATTACTTAAACCAAGCGGAATATATGTTTATTTATGTTTATATATGTTTATGTCGCTCAAACCAAATCCGAAACTTGTTTTACCTAATCATGTCTGAAACTACAAAACCCAGCAATATCATCACTCAAATCATATAACCCTATAACTTCTAGCTCAATAATCTGGAGTTCGATAACCCTAAAAGCTAGAACCTCAAAATCTATAACCTCAAAACTCATAAATCTCAAATCCCAATACACTACAGCAAAAAAAAAAAAAAAAATTTACGCAAATCTCAAACATCAAGCTCGGAGAGTTTAAGCTTTATTATTCCATACATCTATCACTTCATAGGCTTCAAAACATATAAACTCCATCACCGTGAAGTCGCATAACTCTATAACCCCAACAACCTATAACCCCAATAAGCCAAAAAATCATAACTCTATAAACCCGAAACTCCATAACCCTGCAACTCTAAAAACCGAACAAAAAAAAAAAAATACTTTGAGGTGGAAAGTTAAACTTCATGTCACCACATCTCTAAACTCCATCACCTTTAAACTTGAAACCCTATAACCGCATTACCATATAACCAAAAAATGTACTCGCCCTTAAGACTTGACGTCTGAGTCTAAAAGTTTTCTGCATCCAGGGCACCTCCAGCTCCACACGGTGACGATGAGCAACGGAGTTGTTCCGCTAACCGGCAAAGTCCCTGGATGCTCTGGTCTGCACACGGAAAAGTACGATGCAGGGACAAAAAATTACGATGAAATACGATGCAGGACTACAAAACCCAGCAATATCATCACTCAAATCATATAACCCTATAACTTCTAGCTCAATAATCTGGAGTTCGATAACCCTAAAAGCTAGAACCTCAAAATCTATAACCTCAAAACTCATAAATCTCAAATCCCAATACACTACAGCAAAAAAAAAAAAAAAAAAATTTACGCAAATCTCAAACATCAAGCTCGGAGAGTTTAAGCTTTATTATTCCATACATCTATCACTTCATAGCTTCAAAACATATAAACTCCATCACCGTGAAGTCGCATAACTCTATAACCCCAACAACCTATAACCCCAATAAGCCAAAAAATCATAACCCTATAAACCCGAAACTCCATAACCCTGCAACTCTAAAAACCGAACAAAAAAAAAAAAATACTTTGAGGTGGAAAGTTAAACTTCATGTCACCACATCTCTAAACTCCATCACCTTTAAACTTGAAACCCTATAACCGCATTACCATATAACCAAAAAATGTACTCGCCCTTAAGACTTGACGTCTGAGTCTAAAAGTTTTCTGCATCCAGGGCACCTCCAGCTCCACACGGTGACGATGAGCAACGGAGTTGTTCCGCTAACCGGCAAAGTCCCTGGATGCTCTGGTCTGCACACGGAAAAGTACGATGCAGGGACAAAAAAAAAAACATGATGCAATAATTGCGAAGTCTATTTCTGCATTGTTTGTGGAGAATATGTTGTGAGTAAACTTAGAAAGATGTTCACAGGATGTTCTTAAAAGTAGATATGAGGACTTTTTTTGGTATCGTTCACTGAATTAATTCAAACTTTCGAATTATTCGAATGTACTTATGAACGAATGTTTCGAATGTTTGTGCATTCATAGTGAAGTGAGTTAATGTATCATTCACTCATTCAAAATGATTGCTAGTAAAGTGCTATTCATGCTGCATTAAATGAAATCAATGTAGACATTTTAGCATGTATTGCCATCAGCAACAGAATGTGAATGAATGAATATTTATAAGAATATCAACTTACCCATTAGCACAAAATTTGTCGGAGTTGCCATGCTCTTCTTGCTCAGCACTAGCACAATCAGCGAATTCGAGATGACAGTAACAATCAGCAGAAATGGCATACAATAGCCATAAAGTGGTATAGCATACTCAAGCGGTGAATCGCAGGTGATATTCAGAAAGGTAAAATTCGTACTCGGATCTATGGCGGGACATGAATCAAAGAGTTGATAATCGCTATTATTGAAGGCGCCGCCGCCATAGTAATCACCACCACCGCCACCATCCTGTAGGAACTGTTGTGTAGTACTATTATAGACATGTTCACCATCAGCGCCGGTACCAGGACCTCCTCCGCCTGTATCACGCCAATAGCGCAAATCTGTTGCTGCCGCATTATATGTGTTATATGTCGCCGTTTTGTTAACCAAATTGGCTGCGGCAGCTGCAACGCTTTTTGTCACCGCCGCAGTAGACATCTCCTGTAGATCCATGAGCAAGCGCTGCTGCTGCTCGGCCATATTACTTGGTAAAGTCCCTGTGATATATATTTTGCTTAGCCGCTCAATTCAATTCAATTTAATTTTGATTTTCTATTGAAGTTTGATTCAATTGTCGTCTGTCAATTTCAGTTCAGTTCAGTTCAATTGGAATTGCATTTCGAACTTTATTTTTGCATTTAACTGCGTCGATTTGCATAGATTAGCATAACTGAGAAGCATTATAAAACTTTGCTGAAGCTTTTGCAACAACTTTTTTTTTACTTTTATTTAATTGAAAGTCACTTGAAGCTGCTCCTGTCTCGGCTTGGTGTTACTCGACTTCTGCTTTTGATTCTACTTCGTTGTCCTTACAATTGAACGGATTAAGTTTCCATTTCCGGTCTATGGTTTTCTTATGCTGCTAGCGCCATTGACAATTGTATTGTTGGTACTGTTCCTTTTGATTTCTGCGCGAAGTTCGCCGAAGTGCATCCCTAGCTAATATTCGTATTCTTTTTACTACTTTGATTTTATTTTCCAATGCAAAACTATTTTTAGAGCGCTTTCATTTATTTTTTCTTTTGTTCCAGTTCTTTTGTTGTTTTTCTGCTTCTATAACTCCTTTACTTTTTTAGCTTCTCCAGTTGTTATTGTACAATTTTACTCGTTCTTCTGCAAAATTTAAAAAGAAGAAAACATTTTTGGTTAAAATATTGAAGAAGAAAATGATATGATGAATATTTTTATAACATTCACACATATATGTATTATTCTGACTCTTCACATATATATCAATGGATGTAATCACCCCACATACAAACCGTCTGCCCACTTTTGCCTTTTTGTAAGGAGAACGATTTTATTTTAGTCAATATCATCTTGAAATTGGGCATGACGATTTCTTATGGACGGACGCTTTACATAAATATCAAGGGGCGTAACCTGTTCGCTTTTAAAGGTAGCTCGCATACTCACTTGCTGTAAATTCTGAGATTTTGTATAAAAACATTCTTATTACAGTCGATATCAATTTAGAATTCCATATGGTATATAGAGAAATAGGTGTGATTCCCGATTTTTAGTGGCAACCTGCATACAAAGCCACCATCCACTTTTAGGATTTTTCATTAATAACCTTTTGATATCAATTTGTTTCCCAAATTGTTAGTATTTAATAAACATTACGGAAATACCGACCAGACAACCGAGCCATCACCGAGCCACCGTTCTCCTTTGTCCTAGAACTGTCAATTACCATCTACTAAATTAAGTTTTACGAATGAAATTTAGATATTTTGAGGTGAAAGCGTTTTCTGTGTCACACCTAATTGAGTGTTAGGTTTGGTTCTTACACCTCAAAAAAAATTTACAAGTGAAATACAAGTATCCTTGTTTGATTTGGTCTCTCAATTTTTTTATTTTTCCTATCTCTTTCTCTGTCTTGTTTAGACACAGTCATAGTCAGTGCAATCAGACAACAGAACGGAAGGATAAGTAACTGTCGGTCACGCTGGCCTGAAACATTCTTACTTGTTTTGTTTTGCTTGTTTTTTTTTTTTAGAGTTCCAATTATATTGATTTAAGGGTAGTCTCTGAAGTACACAATCTGCATTATTATTTTGTATTTGACAACAAATTAAAGCAGACATGAAAGGCAGACAGACGGGCACAAAGCAGGTCGATGCCGAAATTGACTCCAAACGAAATCGCGTTATAAATTCGAATTAAGGAGCAAACAGTAGATAAAACCTTCTGATTTCTGTCAGCCTCTCTGCCTTTCTTAGCGCTGAATGACTGTCAAACACAAATTAAATGAGACAATTGTTCAACAATGTTGCAGTAATCTGTTGACAGGAAGTAGTTAACAGGAGCAGTGTTAAGAAGTTTATTATTACAAAAATAAACTGCCTGTAATGAGTTATGAATCACAAAAGACCTTCAATTAATAATGAGCGTTTTTTTTCGAAATTTACGGATCTATTGTTCAAAAATGTTTACAAATATATTATTCAAAGTATTTTCCATCGCTGGCCACAACTTTCTTCCATCTTTCTGCCAATTTTCGGATACCAGCTCGGAAGAACGATTCGTCTTTTCAGGCAATCCAATCATCGACCCATTTTTTGCAATGTTCACATGAAGTGAACTTCTGCTGGGACAGACCATGTGTCATCGACCGGAACAAGTAGTAGTCGGAAGGAGCGATGTCTGGGGTCTTGAACGGTTTTGCAACTTGTGACCGAGCGTTGTCATGCTGCAAAACCACTTTATCGTGCCTTTCTTCGTATTCCCGCAGTTCGCGGCTCAAACGCATAATTTGAGTCCGATAGAGTTCCCCTGTGATCGTTTCATTCGGTTTTGAGCAGCTCGTAGTAGATCATGCCGCGCTGGTCCCAACAAATACAGAGCATAAGCTTCATGCCATGAATATTTGCCTTTGCGAAAGATGTTGATGACTGTCAGGGCAAAACGCACGACTTTTTGCGGTTGGGGTTGTCGTAATGCATCCACTTTTCATCGCCAGTCACAATGTGATGCAAAAAACCATTTTTTTTTTTTTTTTGGCGTTCGAGGAGCTGTTCACCAGCGAAAAATCGCCCTTCGACATCGCACGGCTTTAATTCGTATGATACCCAGTTTCATTACTTTTGAATCAATATATGGTACGAAATTCGACATGTTCGAGGCAATATTTACAAGGTTTGTCGCAAAAGAAACAGGACTTCTTTCCTACCTATTGGTGGATGACATCTTGTAAAAATTTTATGACAATCGGAAAACTACACGGGAAGTTATCGCGCTTAAAGTGACAGTATCTTTTGTGCAAATTAATCTTCCTCAAAAAAATCGAAGTGTTTAATGTATGTGCACATGTAAGACTAGTGGGAAAATATCATCTGCATGCTGCAAAATAGAGACCTGATCTTGTCATCTTAAGCTTAGACGATTGGAATCTCAGTCTTATTTGTCGTATCCTCCAGAAAGAAGAACCCGTTGTCTGCGCGAACTACCGTGGAATAAGTCTCCTTTCAAATGGATACAAAATTCTGTCTCGCGTACTGTGTAAATGGCTGGAATCATATATCGGGTACACTGATAGGGCAGTATCAATGTGCCTTCAGATCAACAAATTCGACCAGTGACCAAATTTTCACTCTACGACAAAACCTGGAAAGACCCGTAAGTACAACAAAAGCACACAGCACCTATTTGTCGAATATAATTCCAGAACATCTCCGAACCTTTTCTTATCAAGAGAGCTTCTTATACGTACATGATGCTTTATCGTACGACTTTTTTAGTCTCTTCAGACGAATTCGATGAAAGATCCTTTATAATACATGAGCTACCGCAAATTATAAAATTTTTTAAAGCGGTAGCCAAACACTTTAAGTCCTATTGCATAAAATTGTGCAATTATTTATAATATTTCCATTTGTATTCAACAATTACGGCATCATAAATAATAATTTTGTAGTCTATTTTGGTTACTTTTATTTATTCATTAAAACGCATTTACACGATTAAGTGATTAGCATGCTTTACCACAAAATGTGCAGCTCAATGGGTTTTTGAAGTAATTTATTTTTGCAATTATTGTATCTAGTATCTCATATTTTCAAAAATAATTCCGTGTATGCGATTTCTGTTCAAAACAAGCAATTCGCTTGAATTTAACCGCATACGTAATCATTTTTAATTGAAATGAAGATATTCGATTTTATTTTTATTTTGTAATTTTGATTTTTTCATTGGAAATACTCTCTAGTTTATTGCTTTAATTACAACATAAATAAATATTCCAATTTTGTTAGTGAAGTTGTTTTTAAGCGCTCACTGAATAAATACGTTTGTGGTGTAAATATTTCAAATAAATGCACAGAATTTATAATGAATTCTGTTGCACACCTACCTACATATGCCAGAAAAATAGTTGTAATATCTATATATGAATAGATAAGCAGATTTTTGCGACGACGCGTACGCTCAGAGTATACAACCGGTGAAAGGCTTTAACAATCGATACTCGTTGTATTAAAAAACTACCAGCATACATAAGCTTTACATTATATCCAAACGCACACATATAAATATTCAGCATAAATCTCTCTCTCAATCCCCCCCCCCCTCTCTCTCTCTCTCTCTCTCTCTATTTCTCTCTCTCCCTCTCTCTCCCTCCCTCTCCCTCTCTGTCTAATTCTCATCTCGTCACTCTCTCTCGCCACACTCTACGAATGCTAACTACTTGGTATAACAATAAAAGGCGATAGCATGCGAGCAGCCAGTTACCAGTTGATAAGATTCTCAGAGTGCGTAAAAAATAGAAGACTGTTGTGTTTTACTTTGTATCCTCTTCACTGTTATTTTAGTGACAGTCTCTCTGTTTGCAATTATTGTTGTAACAACAAAGAATGAGCGCAAAAATGTACATAAAATATTATCCCTAGATTGGGGGCGATTGATTCGACTTCTAACCGCACATAGATACTAGTATATGTAAATCACCATTTTATTGGCTTCCAAGGCTGAAATCGATGCTGGCTTGTCCGCATATATCAACGCTTTCAAGTATCCCCACAGAAAATAGTCCAGCAGCTATGTAAAATATTTTATTAGGATTGACGTAAGATATTCCAAATTTGGCAGTTCTAGCCTAATTAGCACAAAAAAAAAAATTTTTATTACAAAAACTTTCAACATGCGGCAGGTTTGTGTAGGAGCTATTTTCATTTAATACACTTTATCTTAAGAAGGAAAAAGAGAATATAAATATACAAATTTGAAGTCTCTATCTTTTATAGTGTCTGCGATCTCTTCGTTCAAACAGACTGTCGGACGGACGGACGAAGACATCTATATCGAATCGTCTTCCGATGCTGTTCAAGAATATATTGTTGATATTTTATTTGGTCTATCGCACCGGTTTCTGCTTGTTACATATATTTGTGAAGACCTAACTTACCCTTCTACTCTATGGCTAAAAAAAACTATTGAACGAAGCGTTAGCCTTAAATTTTCTGTAGCGAGCGGAATTTCGTGTGCCGAATCCATAAGAATGTTAGAAAAGTTTTATGGTGAATCAGTTTTATCAAAAGCACGCACGTGCGGGTGGTACAAAGCGTTGAAGGAGGGCCGAGAAATCGTCGAAGGCAAGTCTCGTTCCGGACGACCTCTTTAACAGACGAAAACATCGAAAAAGTGAAGGAAATTGTGCTCGATAATCGCCGTTCCAGCTTAAGAGAGATTGCACGAGATCTGACTATTTCTCAAGACTCCATTCGTTCAATTTTGGTACACAATTCTGAAACTCTGACGCTGACGCATCAGTTTGACCTGCAAACAAGTCAACTGGCGTCAGAATGGAGGATATTAAAATCAGACGAAAACCGAAGGAACCACAACAAAGTTGCTTTAAAGTCAAGGTGATGTTCATTGTTGTTATTGATATTCGTTGTTTGGTGCACAACAACTGACAACATTAATAATATTATTTAGCCGTATTGAAGCATTTGTGTGAGAAAATTCGCCGAAAGCTCCCAAAATTGTCGATTTTGCACAACAACGCATCATCGCATAGAGCAGCAATTGTGACCGAATTTAAAGTCAACAATGCTGTGCCGTGTGACTTCTTTTTGCTTCTGGAACTAATATTTAACCCATTTTGAGTCGAGTTTTAAAAGAAAATTTGTGAAATAAGCTGAACGCTACACGGGAAGCCAACTATAAAAGGTGTTTTGAATACTGAAAAGACACTGGCAATTGTGTATTGCATCAAATGGGATCTAATTTGATGGCGCCAAAATAAATTTTATGTAAGAATGATCAGGATTTTTTAATGTATGATCAGGATGGAAACCGATAATTTGGTTCAAACGTATCTGCTAGTGTCTGATTTCGCTTATCTCTGCATTAATTCTTTGGTTTTGTCTTCTCTCGGCGGTGTGTGCTAATTAAATGTACTTTCTTAATCCATGTCAGCAATCCGTGATATGAGGGGAGTAGACCCAAGTATAGTGAACTGGAGACACTCATTGTTGAGAACAAGAACTGTTGAGACAGTGGTGAATGGCTCCAACTTTAGTATACAAACAGTAAAAGGTTGTCCACAGGGAGGAGTTTTTCGCCAGTAATATGAAATATTTTGGCAGGGCTCTTCGGATGACATAGTCATTATGGCAAGTGGGAAGTTTGATGACATTCTTTGACATAATATACAGAGGTCTCAAAATTACACAGAACTGATGAAGGGAGGTGGGATATAACATTAATCCCACCATTGTACCATTTATTTGGCAGCACAAGCTGCCTAGTCTAAAGGGTATCAAACTTGGAGGGATAAACGTGATGGTTAGCAAGGAAGTTCAATACTTAGGACTAACTTTAGACAGTAAGCTTCTATGGAAACAGCACACAAAGGAAACTGTAAAAACACCCAGACTATACTTGTGTGCAGGAAGTTTTCCGGGAAATCGTGGGAATGCATTCGTGGGAATGCATTCTGTCTATATAACATGGTAGTAAAGCCAATGTTACATTATGGCATAGTCGCATGGGGAGAGAGGGCCAGAGAGGTCATAGTCACAAGGGAATTGAAGTTCCTACAAAGACTAGCATGTATATGCATCACTGGCGCAATGCGCAAATGACCAACCACAGCGTGGGAAGCCATTCTAGATCTAACACCAGTGCATCTAGAAATTGAGTATAAAATTAAAGAAACACTCCTGAGACTGGTAGTTGACGGAAATAAAGTTAACTCAAACTACGGTCAAAAACGTCTCTCTACATGGACACAGGGAGCAACACTAGTGTCCATCGCAAGGAACGAGATGACAAGCAGGAATGTTTTCATTCGGAACTTCACTATCAAATGGTATTAAAATACGTGGACATCGAAAAAGGCATTTGCGGTAAAACCATAGTATAGTATACAGATAGATCTTTGACGACAAAAGGAACTACTCTAGTCGTATTCCCAACATTAAACCACTGGGAGTCCTTGGGTAGATATAGCAGTATGTTTCAAGCTGAACAGTGCGCTGTGCACAAAATTGTAATTTAAGATAGTCAGGCATTGTTAAAAGCATTAATTGGCATTACAAGCGGTAATGGCAATGGTAGGACCTAGTAATCCGCAATGTAACAAATAGGGCAAACAAGCAGCACTGGGCCATGAGCCAAGGACTGAGACAAGTAATAATATTCCTAGGGGGTTTCCACCAGAACAGAGCGAGAACAATGCTCCAACTAGGAAGAAACCAGTTGAGAACATTGATAGAAATACTAACAGGACACTGTCTACTGGTTAAACACGTGTGTGTGATGGGTCTAAGTGCTAATTCCCCTGAATGCAGATTTTGCGATGATATGAAAGAGGCTCCTCTTCATATAGTTGCAGAATTTGAATATACTAAGGTTTATTCAACAGGTTGAACTACAGTAGGACATCTAAGTAAGAAGGACAAACTAATATATCTTTTTTGGTCGCAGTATACAATAATGTCCTACAATAATCAAAATAATAATAATCCATGATGTCATGGTGGAATTATGTCACTGCTTTTATCGTTTGGTTTTATCCTTACAGACATTCTGTGCAGGTTTTATGGTTCATTTTGCCAACAGCTAGTTTCATGTTACTGCAGCGCTAAAGGCATCCGGAAAATTTTAAGGTTTTAACTTAAAAAATATGAGTAACTAAAAGCATCTCTCATTCTTAAAGAAAAACATACTACTTATCGCTCTGCAGGATAAAATATAGTTATGCAGCTGCTGAACTATAGCTCTTATTTGTCTTTTGCAAATGAGTACAACAAATATAAACGATTTTTTGTTGTGATGACATTTATGATTATTTTTCCTTCACATTTTCTTACATTTTGAAATATTTCTGCTTTTTTATGAAGCAAGTTTTTATAGCGACACTTTCTGTATGCACTTCCGCAAATATTTCCATTTGTTGCCCTCCGTTGATATATTTTTTCACTTTTAACGACTATTTTATCTGTGAAAATAAAAATGAAAACATTTTCCACATAAAAGCCAAAATAAAAACTAAAGCTAAAATATTTAAAACTTATACTTCTTTAAAGAAAATATTATTAAAAAAAAAAAATAAAAAAAAAACGTAATCAGACAGACCACAAGAAATTTGGTTCTTAAAAACTTCATTCAAATCGAATTTGAAACACTCGCAAGCACTAGTTTCGTATCAAGAACACTTTTTTTTAGTAAAATATTCAATGAATCTTCGAAGAAGCTAGACCAAGTATTATAAACTTCGCCTTGCAAGAACTAATAGTATAGAACTATTGTTACCGACAACTAAGCTAACTAAAATAAACCGTGCATCAAAAACCAACCAAGGTTCTGGCGCAAGTAATAAAATAGTTTTATTGGGAGCACCTCTACATCTGTACATATGCCTCTATTGCGCTCTATGAAACGGCAGCTAGATGAAAAACAATATAAGTTAATTTATGGGTATGAATTTCTCTCCCAGTAGTCGATCTTAGATCAGTAAAGTACCCAAAAATAAAAATATTCATAATACAGATTTGTCACGGGAAATGCTTTCGCCTCTATATCAACGCTGTCCAGCCATACGCCCATGGGGGCGAACACCTTCGTGTTTTCACTCACATGAAAACGAACGCATGCCGAAATCGACTGATTGATGCTAAAGAGAAAGAACAATTTAAATTAGTTCCGTTGCGTTGCTGTATTTTGGCAAACTGTACAATGATGACAGAACGATTTGCAGTACAAAGCAGACACATATAGTCACACTTAGGGTGCTCTCCTTTTGTACAGTCTTGCTCTAAATCAGGACAGTTCAGAAAGAGAGCGACAATAAATGAGCAATTTATTTGCAATAATTAATGCGCAGTTTTAAATGAATTTTTGTTGTTGTTTTATATATACTCTTTCGCTTTTTTAATTGAAATATATTTATTTGATAGCTCGTTACATAAAATGTTACAAAACAAAAACACATTCAACTGATGCTCGCCATCATGTTGGCAAGTGGGCACGCAACAGTTTCGAGTCTAATATCGAGCTGCTTGATCGACATGCTATACAGTGTGAATCGCCCTTTAGAGCATGACATAGAGACTATTTTTGCTCTATTCTTTACACTGAATGTATAGGAACCGAAAGAAACAAAAAATAGAGCAGCTACGCGGAATACGCTACATTATTGTATTATTAATGCTAAACGTTATATTGCATAGATAGATGTAAACAAGGAAATGAATAAATCAAATACCTATTTTTTATTGTGTGTTAACAGCGGCGCCAAAACAAAGAAAGGGCGTCACTCACTTTGACTTTTTTGTTGTTTTTTTTTTTTTTGTAAATTGAGAGAGCTGAAAAAGGGAGATAGTTCAGGTTTTTGTGATTTGCTTACCGCGTAACCTTGTTTTTTACCTAACTAAGACGCAGTACTTTACCAAAAAAACTGTATTTCAACCACATTGCCTTTGGCAAGAAGAATTAAATAAAACAGCGGCAGCAGCAGCAGCATCTGCATCTGCTGTAGCATCTGTAGTAGACATTCCTTCGACCACAACTTGGACTATTGGTTCAATATATTGTACGAATGCATTTAAAGTGCGGCATATTTTTATTTTCTTGCTGTTTTGCTTTCAGTTTGTATTGGCTCTCACATGCTCGTATCGTGTGCTAAAGGTATAATCAGTTTGTCTTAAAGTTTGTAATATGTATATGAAATGTCATATCGTAGAATTTATAAAATAGGTGCACATTCTTTATTTGCTATACTCTTTGCATATTATGTGAACAGATTGTGAACAAACATTACATTAAGTATTAAGTATGTAAAAGACGAGTCAATTTATCTATGTCCGTCTGTCTGACTTTCTGTCAGTCTGTCTATCTGTCTGTCTAAGAATAAGGGAACTATTCCATCAGTTTTCATATAAGCGGCTGTTCAGAATCTCTAAATCGAAATGCCAGGCCCTCTTTTAGTTAGAGTTCCAAACAAACTCAACGTCCATTAAAAGGCTTTAGCACTACAATTTTCTTCTTACGAGTGCATTTTGTTACGTCATTGAATTTCGAACTATATTGATTTGAGGGCAGTCTCTGAAGTACGCAATCCACATCATTAAGTTTGTATTTGACAGCCTTTGAAAGCAGGCATGATAGACAGACAGACGGACAGGCGGACAGAAGAAGCTTGGTGCCAAAATTGACCTCAAACGTAATCTTATGCTAACTTCGAAGAAGTATATAACGTTGGTTAACTGGAATACTTTCAAGTTTTTGCGGCGTTTCATGAATGTGGATAAAATATGAATCTATTTTGATTACTGTACATCTGTCTGCCTTTCATATTTGCGTCGAATGGCTACAGATGTGACCTAGACTAAATTTGCGCAATTGCTCCACATTTTTACAATAGTCTATTAACAGTTGGTACTTGACAGGAGCATTTAAAGTTACTAAGCGGGAAATTCAAATAAGTCACAGACTCATCCATATATATGGACCTACGTTTTACATATGAAGAATTGAGCGTGGCAAGTCCACTATGCCGCCTATAGATTTTATCTGAAAATCAATTTTATTTCAACCATTAAATATATGATTATATACTATATGAACTTACCCAGTTCGAGGTCACTTTTACATTGAGAAATATGAATATAAATATTAATAACAACACTATGCTGGCAGTGAGTATGTCGATCGCCTGTGTGTTATAATGGAAGTGTCATTGAGTTATCATCGAATCGTTCTGAATATCGGTATGGAAATTCCTTGCCGGCATTCATGCAAGACCCCAATTTTATGCCAATGCTATTTGTAGAAATAGCCTTTCACCGCTTACTTTTAAGTTTGTGTTTGGCACTGATTTGCCTCATATTTTATTTTGCATAAAACTAGGGTACCCGGCGTGCTTTGTTACACTTTCTATGGTGGCGTGCCACCACTCATTTTTTGAGTTTATCTTATTTTCTTTGACACTCTTTATATTTTCTCTTTTCATTCATTTCCGTAAAATAGTTCAACGCGAGCATTCAATACGAAAAATTTGCTGTTAGTTCGCAGAACTCCTGCTAATTTTCTTACAGTTTGAGTTTATTTACGTTCAAATTTTTTTTGTTCTACAAACTTTATTCGTATAGGAGAAACCCATTGGGAAAATAGAGTATGCTAGTTTTATAGAGAATTGAAAAAAAAAACACACAGAAAGAAAAAAAAACCTTCTTGATTTTACAATTTTATATAGTTGACCAACGATCTACTTAATTTGCAGTGTAAAGTTTTGTTCCAACAATAAAAAAATTGGTTTAAGAACATCGCCAACATTGTTGAATTTACCACTCTATCAATTTCAGAGACGCAAAAACAAATAACAATTGAATTTGTTTACCAACAATGAAATTAGTGAAAAAGTGAACAACAACTAAAGAGTTG
>JAWNNQ010001412.1:162500-165039 GCA_035044765.1 Leucophenga montana | reverse complement strand
ATAATAACGATATAAATATATATGGGCATACATACAATTTTTGTATTTGTTTGGTTAGTAGCTTCGCCCCGCGTCATAAATTTTATTATTGCAATATTTAATATGGTTGAATTTTAACCGATTTTTCTGGTAGATAAGAGATGGCATTCGAACTACAACAATACATGACCAATGAAGCTGGCTGCAAAGTTTCATAATCTTAATGACCTCGACCTTAACAGCCAACCAACAAGTCGAGTTGCCGAATCACAACCAATTGTTTTTTTTTTCATATTACTGTCGTTTAGCGGCGATACAATTTTTTGCTTTTCTATTTATAGATTCAACACATTCCGTCTCTCTCTCTCACGCACCTTACTTTTCTTCTTCTTTTTTATTTGCTTATTTTAGAAGTGGCGGATGATATGAATTCAGATCAATAGGATATTTTTTATATTAAGTTGATACGTTTTCACATCATTTCAAAATATCACATTGATCTTTTTTAATGTCCGAATGATACGAAAAAATTCATATTTGAAAATTAATGAGACAATATCCAATTGATATCGATCTTATTTTTCTCTGTGTATACAAGTATACATATATTTTTGAACATCTCGTCAATCTAGACATGTCCGTGTGTTTTTCTGTGCGTTTGTGTGATAGATGTTGCGCATTTTTCATGAATCAATTGCTGTTGGGCCTGGTAATCTTTCCTCAGGGCCTTCCACCCTTATATAGTGAGGCAAAGATGGTTGATAGTTTTGTTGGGCATAAAATAATTACAAAAAATCATATTGAAAACTAAACAAATTTTGGATCGAGTGGGGGTTGAACCCAAGTCCTCTAAATATTATGCTGCACTATAGACGGTTAATCTATGGATGCCTCATATATTTGCTGTTATAAGTATGCAGTATATATAATATCTGCTGTTATTAATTGAATACACCTTTTGTATGTAGTTGACCAATTGACAAAACAATAATTAACTTAAAATGAATTGCTTTAATTCAAACATGTTCGATAAAACAAAATAAATGCAAAGTGTTTTTATATGGGAGCTATACTTTCGATTGAATAAATCGCGGTCATGTTCGTAATTGAGTTGCTACTGATTATAAAAAGTATCCATATCAAATTTCAAACCAATATTTCAAAGATTGACGGCAAAGTGCTGGGAGCAGAGGGATGGAGTGCACAGAATGTCACGCTTCGCTTTAATTCGTTGCAAACATTGTGACTAAATCATGAATACTATATGACACTCTGTGTGAAGAGTATAAAAACCAAACACTGGTCGCGTTCATCAATTGGAAATGCAACAATTTAAATGTTTTTTTATCAACTGAAAATTTAGTATGGTGCCTACTTATTCGTGATCGCTTCACATTGTGCGTGATCCGCCCACTAAAAATGCATGTATTCAAATATTGCATGGTAATTTACAAATACTCGTACACGTTTATTCGTGTGAAGCATATATTATTTTCACATTTATTAAATTCTTATCGAAACGTAATAAATTATTTATATATATTGTAAGTATTTAAATAAAATTAATTTTATACTTTTTATATACACTATATTTATGGAATAAAAGGGTATATTTAAAACCTCATATTCTTCAGAGACTATAAAAATTATAGTCGCAAAAGTCGGATATTTAAAACCTCATATTTTCTCTTCAGATAGAGTGTATGAAATGGACGAGCAAACCCCAATATAAGTGGTAGCCTCATTCAAACCTACCCCCATTTTTGGAGTTTTCGTAATCCTGGATTCCAATGATTCAAATAAAGATCCTTAGAATGAGTACAGGGTATCTAGTAGCGACTGCAGCATTATTTCTTCTTTTTATTAATTCTGTTGCACGTTGAAAAACTGGTTGCCAAAAATGTTTGTAAAAATATATTTCCCAATAGAGAAAACAAACCTCAGATTTAAGACTCTTGCATTTTTTATTTTTCTTTCAGTATATATTACTGCTTTTTCTGCGAACAACTGCTGGCAGCTGCTTTCGTCTTTTTTTTTTTTTGCACTCAACTAAGTCAATAAGCACTTTAAGCCATTTAATTCAATTATATATGTATATTATACCCAAGTAAATCTGCTGTGCGGCTTTCGGATTTTATGTCGAAATAAGCGCATGTAAATTTCAATATCATCAAGAGATCATTTCGTACGCAAGTCAACTACAAAAAAGTAACTAAAATTATATAATATATATAATTGGAGAATATATATACGGTAGCATATATACGGACATGTGCATGTTAGCAACTAAAATACATGGGCCAGAGTGACCTGCATTGTACAATAACAAGATGTTAATTTTTTTAATTTCGCGAGTTTTGATGAATTTCGTACAAATACTTTTTAGCGGTATATCTTAAGAAAAACGTATCCGCATTTTTCATTTGTTTAAACAGTACGCCTCCTGAACCATAAATTCATTGGACGGACATAAATACATTCATAAATCTATTTATAGGTAACACACAAAGATTTGAAAATATTGCAAAGCAGTATTATTTGCGTCTTCCAATAACATTAT
>JAWNNQ010001412.1:0-157500 GCA_035044765.1 Leucophenga montana | reverse complement strand
TTTTACGACAAACATTTTACAAAACACCTACATTTAAAGGTAAAAATTCCTATCCACAAAATTTGGTCTAGAGTAATAAGTTGATATTGCATAATATGTATATATTTGATAGTTGGTTCCACGCGGCTGCATTTACAAGCTCACTATCATGGCGCATTATATTGCATTGCAATGAATTGAAATTGAAGTCACCAGCGACTAGGTTAAATCACCAAGTGTGCAAATGTTGCGCAAGTCAAATAGCCATATGAATCAAAAAGTGGCGCAGCATTTCGCAACTCCTGCCAGACGACAACTAGTAGCAACCAAGCGTGATGTTGTTAGTTTGGTTTCGCTTTCTGGTGTTGATTGCTGATATGATGGTCAACTTTAAATGCCAACGGCATCGATAATTGTCGCTCGATCTCACTGGTTACCGTTTCTAGACGAGGCTTAACATTGATTCTCTGCATGCGTCAACTGGACCATGGACTGGCTGTCAAACAGGTCTAACCATAAGCTCTTTGCTGTGCTTTTCATTGCTTGCGCAGTTACGTTTTCTATGCCCTTCACACATAGTGCGAAAAAAAAATTATCAGTTTATTAGAAAGTTTGTAAACCATTATATCAACCGCCATAAAATATTGAAGGTCTTTGTGAAAACAATTGCTTTATTATTCAAGAAAGAGATTGGATGTTATTTATACCAATAACCCAAAATTGTCCACTAGCGAGTTAGTCTCTAGAAAGTTGTATGGTCTATATAGAATCTTTGACAGGCAATCTTTTTTTTTAAGCAATCTAGTGCATCAAAATTTGGAGTGCCTCTATAGTCCAGTGCGGGCTGGTACCAGTTGTTGGTAATACCATGTTTGCGGAGGTTGTCCCCACCCCGGCGCACTCGTGGGTCAACAACAAAAAAACATCGTATCCGAGGCTTCGTCTGTGTCTTCACTGGAACATTTGTTTGCAGAACAAACCCACCGTACCAATCCTTAATAAAGTTTGCTTTCTAATAATTTATTTACTCCGGAATGGATGTTCCGAGACTAAAAATGACAATCAATATCTTTTCTCACTAATGTAGACTTCCGCAAGCAGCCTCATCTCCCATATCCATATCCCATATCATCCAGAGAAGCCAGCTAAAAACATCAAATATGGTATGGATGTTAGTAATATACAATCAATATAAGACATTGGTCCAGATCATGCTCTTATACCATATACCTGTACCCAGTCAGACCATTGGATGTTTAAAAATATATAATTTTTCTATAAATTTTCCCTGAACGGCATTAATGCATCGCTTTAACCGAAGTTTTCTTCTTTGACTTATAATAAATAAAATAAAAACTACAACCCAATTATTCAACTGAAATGCATTCCGCATACTCTAATACTTCTTGTGTTTACTTTACTTTACTTTACTTTACAGCAAAGGAACAAATACAGCAATGGCATCGAAACCGAGGTTCGAGTTCGAGAAGGATCCACTGGTCACAATCGATAAAACGATGGACGAGAATGAAGTAGACCGTATTGCAGAAAGTTTTAAAGAGCGCAGTCTGTTCATTACAGGTGGCACAGGTTTTCTGGGAAAAGTTATGGTTGAGAAATTATTGCGGTGAGTGTGCATGTGCGTATGAGCATTAATATGCTTTATTTGCACCGCATCCTTATTGAATCAGCTTATGTAACGTTAAATTAATAACGCGCGCTCGTTGCGGCAATTATTATCAATAAATTTGCAGTTCGTGTGGTGAACTGAACAAAATCTATTTGTTAATACGTCCAAAGAAGGGTAAGGATCCACAGGAACGCATTAAGGATATTTTTCAGAATGTGGTGGGTATTAAACACGCTTGCATTTGTTTGTGTGTCTACGTGCAAGAGATTATTACGAATTATTGTGCGCATTATTAATAAACACACCTTCCCTGGTGCCTTGCAGCTTTTCGATATGGTGAAGAAACAACGTGGTGTGGACAAAATACTCAGCCAGGTAGTAGCTATTTCTGGCGATGTAATGTTACCCGGACTTGGCATATCTGAGCAAGATTTGACTACGATTCGCAATGATGTTTCAATTATTTATCATTGTGCTGCAACAGTGCGGTAAGCTTTATAATCGTTTATGTATAATCTTTATAAAATCAACTATTTCTTGAAATCTTGTCAGCTTTGATGAACCATTACGTAATGCGGTCTTTATGAATACACGCGGTACCAAATACATGTTGGAACTGGCTGCCACCATAAAGCACTTGGATTTCTTTGCCTACGTTTCCACTGCCTATTGCCACTTGCACGTGAAGACGCTTTACGAGAAGCCATATGATCCACCTGCTGATGCACATAAAGTTATGCAGGCTTGCGAATGGCTCACCGATGAGGAGGTTGCACTAATCGAGAAGAAAGTGTTGGGCGATATACCAAATACATACGCCTATACCAAGTCACTGGCCGAATCTTTAGTTGTTGACAAATTTGACGAGCTGCCTGCGGTAATTTTGCGTCCCTCGATAGTTGTACCTATTTGGAAGGAACCCATACCAGGTTGGACTGACAACATCAACGGACCAACAGGCTTACTCATTGGCGCTGGCAAAGGTGTCATACGCACTATGTACTGTAATTCCTCCGGATTTGGCGATTTTCTACCCGTCGATGTAGCTGTAAATGGCATATTGGTAGCCAGTTGGCGCTATCTCACCAAGGGCACAGTTGAGACTAACCGCGTAGCACACATGACCAGTTCCAATGACATAAAAGTGTCCTGGGCTGAAGTTATCGAACTGGGACGTTGGGTTATCGAGAACAAGGTTCCACTGAACGGTGTTGCTTGGTATCCCGGTGGTTCCATGAAATCAAATTACTGGATTCACTATATTTGCATGCTGTTATTCCATTGGCTGCCGGCAATATTTGTGGACGCGTTGCTTGTGCTCTTCCGTTACCCTCCAGTGTAAGTTATTGCAAGTTTGAATATTTTGTGTCCCCTATGATCAAACGTTGAATTTATTACTTTTTTAGCCTTTGCCGTGTACAGAATCGAATCTCCAAAGGTTTCGAAGTCTTTGAGTACTATGCTAACAATGTCTGGAATTTCGATAACACGGAGGCTATAAAGTTGCGTAAATTAATGAACACAAAAGAACGACTCACCTATGTGATTGAGAAGATTGACGTCGATCTAGTCGACTATTTTACGCAATGTGTTCTCTGTGCCAGACGCTTAATACTTAAGGAATCTGACGAGTCCATACCCGCAGCCAAGCGTCACATGAAGATGTAAGTAGACATGACTAGTTAATTTTTAAATAAATGTTTGCATTATTTTCATATTTCACAGCATGTGGATAGTTGACAAGATCTGGAAGGGCTTCTGGCTATTTGGTTTGGCATATTTGCTCTATAAATGTTTTTTCGCCAGCATGCTGACAACGACAATTGTGCAGTCCATTGATGCTATTTAAATTGAAGCTAGGAAATGTTAATACTTTTATATACTCATAATTGCTTCCAACCAAAATGTACCCCGTTCAAAACGCATAGTCTAGAAAATGTTTAAAAGAATAATATTAAGGTTTTTTATATTAAGTGGTGCTTCTCTATCTGTAAGTTCATTGTTTGCATAAAATATACAGTACAATATTATACACAATTGTTTCAATCGCCTCTTAATTAGCTTGAGAGGAAATTTGGAAATAAGAGAACTTAAATGTATTATTTTGAATTATAACTCAAACTCTAGTGTAAATCAAAATGTTAAACGAAGCTATAATATATTTTTGTTTCTATTTCGAATTGATTTCATGCTTGTGTTTTGTTTACCTCAGTTATATAATATTTTCATCATCAGATCTTATTTCGTTGTTAAGAAGATGAGAGGTAAGTGTGGATGAAATTAATATGTTAATAATAATATTATTCGTAATTACTTGCCGCATAGTCGTATTACCGGTCGCGCTGCTACTCTCCTATTTTCCGCTTTTTCAGAAAATTCAGGCCCAGCTTAAAAATGGAAGTTTTTCAGCTCAATTGTATTACACCGTTTCTCAACGAAACTTGAACAGAAATAATGTCATATCTCCGTTTTGCATACTCGCCGCACTAGCACCACTTTATTTGAGTGCAAAAGGTCAAACGAAGGCTGAACTGAATAGCAGTCTTCGCATCCACTGCCGTAACAATAAATCTTTACTCGAACAGATGTGTAAACTGCGGTCGCATGCTAAAAGCCAAAATGATATACTGAACGTCGCCACTCGCTTGTATGCGGATGAGGAAATTATAGTCCAGAAACGTTTCCAGAAGCTGATCCACAAATATCTATATTCAGACATGGAGTCGATCGAGTTTAGTTCTAGAGATGCGGCTAGAACTATTAACTTATGGATTGCTAATAGCACTAAGCAGAAAATTGACCATCTAATGGAGCATCATAGCTTGGGTAAGCAATTAAGTTTAGTGGCGGATCTAGGATTAGTGTTTGTAGGGGTTAAACATTTTATAAAAAAGTTACTTGAATTATAATTAAAGTTGTGACCCTTTTGATTTGCAGTTTTATGCCAAATTTTCATACCAAGAGACACATCGAAATTCTGTGTAATGAAAACTAAATAATAGTACTTTGAATGAATTATATAACAGTAGTTTACAGCGAAAAGATAAAAATATTCGCAAATATTTTTTAATTTGGGTGCCGCTGAACATGAAAAACAAAATCATATTTTTTTTTCATTTGGGGAATAGATAACGGTATGTTTCTGTTTTTCGATTTATGATATTATTTTAACTAATTGAACGAAAGATAAATGATAAATTGTTGGAAAGGTGATGAAATTACGTGTCCAACTATGCCAACAACTTTTGATTTTAACCCCAAGTTTTGCAATTTAGTTAAATTAACTTATTCAATTATAAAAATGTTTAGACCCAGAAAATGTTATGGCAGAAAGAAGAAATATAGCTTTCAATTTTACTATTAAGTCCCTCGAACTATGTAAAGAAGATGATCATTGACTTGAACTTTTACGTTTCGATCGGATAAAAAATTGTTAAGTGAAGTTTCCTGACGTTTCGATTTAAACATTTAAAAATTTGAATTGCTGAACTACATGAATAAATTTCCGAGGTTGAGAAAAAATAAAATTGAAGCGGGTATTTAGATAGACCACAATAGATCTTAAAGAACATACAAGTTAAAAAAAGCTCATTTGAAGCTCATTTCCTTCATACACTGTGGAATCTTCAATTATGTACTGAAACAAGTGAAACAATTTATACAATATTAGCTATTATTAATTGCTTTCTACTTTTGCATGCACTCAACCATATTCAAACCAATAATTATTTAAAAAATAATTGCTTTAATTCAACAAAATAATGGGAGCTATACCATCTATTTATTAAATATCAACCTGTTTTTTATGGTTATTAAAAGTCTTCATATCAACTTTCAAACCAATATTTCACGGATTGACGGAGAAAAGGCACTGACAAACTCATAGAAAGATAGCCAGACAGAGAGACAGATGCTACCTTTAAATGTTGCTAATATTTTATTAATATAAAAATCCAAAACTTGGGATATAAGAATTATTTGTTGTTAGAGAGACTATTTAAATGACAAAAATAACTGAAAATCGTATAATATTGCTTGGGTTTTCAACGTTCATCGGTAGTACCTCAACCATTTTTAATTCGATCGAAACGAGTTAGGCACCCTTGGATGCGCAATTTAATCAAATTCCATGATAGATATTTGTATAGAATTTCAATCAAATTTCCATTTAATAAATCTATTCGAGTCCCGCTCCCCCTAGATCCGCCAATGATTGAGTTGATTCCTTTTTTAAATCATCTATTTTAATTTTGTTTAGACAACACACGCCTGCTTGTTGTGGCTGCGATTTCGTTTCATGGCAATTGGAGCATTGGTTTTGACAAATCGAAAACAGTATCGACAGATTTTCGCTACGGAAAAAATGTGACTAAGGTGGATATGATGCACCGAAAAGATTATTTACCATACGCGTTTATAAAGCAGTTAGATGCATTATGAAAAATCAAACATCTCAATGCTTATCATATTGCCGCGTCGGCCAACCAGTCTAAATAGAACTACTTTCTCGGTTAAGACGTTTCGATACTAGCAGACTTCCACAGTTATTGCACAAGCAGCATGTTGATGTACATCTACCTAAATATAAACTAGAATTTTATATATCTATGAAACGTGCTTTAAACGAATTGGGAATTAAGAAGTTGTTTGTCGCAGCAGACTTAAGTGCGGCGACTACAAGTTCCCATGCACCGCAGTTTATATCTGAAGTGTTGCACAAGACTTCTATAGAAATCAATGAGAAAGGCTGTACCAGTGCTATTACCGCTGCGGGTACGATTATAGACCGAAAGAAATTGTATAATGAAGTAATATACATTAACGTTTTTTTTTCATTTTAGCCGTGGAATTGCTGCCACATTCGGCTGAAGCTGTGCAGTTCAATGCAAATCATCCATTTATATTTGTCACAATAGATCTTTATACAACATATTTCATGGCCAAATTTCAAAGATTTGAAAAAATCATAGTATTAATTATGATTATACGAGGTGTGTTAAAAAAAAGGTGACTTTTTATTTTTTGTCCCCTTCAAAGTAATCCCCCTCGTGCCAACGCTTTCTCCAACCTTCGAAACACCTCTGATATGAGCATTTTGGTATGGGCACAATCATGGCAAATAGCCAAGTCCGGTGAATACGATGGCTGAGGCATTATTACGGTGTTGTTTTTGGTCAAAAAAGCAACGATGTGTGAGCAGGTGCATTATAGTTATGCAAAAGCCATGAATTATTTTCCCACAATTTCAGGCATTTTCTTTGTATTGCTTCATGCTAATTTCGCATAACTTAAAGATAATAATCCTTATTGACCGTAGGACCTTCAGGCAAGAACTCACGATGCACCACTCCATTGTAATCGAAGAAAACATTGAACAACACCTGCACATTTGACCGAACATGGCGTACTTCTTTTCGGTCTTGGCTCTTTAGGCCGCTTCCATGATTAGGCTTTGGTTACCACGTTATACCCATATAGACATGTTTCGTCACCACTTCTGACCCTTTTGAGCATCTTTTCGCGCGGAAACAGTGTGTAATTTGTAAATCAGCGACTTCCTTAATTATAAATGTAATATCTGTAGTCCCACAACGTAATCATTTGGACCCAGCACTGTTCTTGCTATTTCTAAATGTCCTCTGTCATCGGTCTTACTTAATTCGATAATACTAATGTACGCGGACGATATTAAGCTTTTTCTCCATTTAATCTTCAATCTCAATGTTCTCTACTGCAAAATGATTTAGATCGCATGGTCCTATGGTGCACCTCAAATAATGTACAAGTGTTTGTCTTTTCAAAGGCTTAAACACATTCAATTGTCATCTTGCATTGGCAGCAATGCGCTTGAAAAAATTTTCAATTTTTGTGATCTCGGAGTCATGATGAATTCTAAATTAATAGCAGTTAGACGAAAAAGTTTGAACCAAAGGAAAGTGTTAAGATTTCATTTGCAGGAAGTGACCTACCCAAATTCTTATATACTTGTATCTTCAACTATCGGTAAATCCCAAACAATCGACAGTGCTATAACTATGGTTGGTTCGAACATACCAACAAAGGTGATAGGGCGAAGAAGCGCTCCCTAAAGTGTGGTTTCGAAGGAGGATGCAACCAAGATTGTTTGTCACAAAAATGCATTTTGTGCAATGGTGTGAGTCACTCATCTCACTCATGATGAAATGTCCAAAATGGGAAAATTACTACGATGTATTGTCTGATTTTAATTCGCTTAGTAATGTAGATAATTTAAAAACAAAGATTGGTAACTTCGAAGAAAATATAGTAAAGTTGTTGAATAGGTTATATCAGCTCCTAAACTGAAGGCATACTTTCAGCTTCAGCATGAAAAGATTAGGCATTTAAAAATATTTTGTACACGAACTGTTTATGCTGTGTGCATCATTTTTGGGTAATGATGATTTTACAATATGATGTTCAGTCTCTGATCTATATATATAAAAGCAAAAGTATATATATTTGTATGTCCGTTAAAGACAGATACACCTTCCAACCATGCGCCGTGAAAATTTGTGTGTAAATGCTTTAAGGAACAGAGAAGCTTTTGCCGATATAAAAAAAATGAAAAAATTTTAATTTTTATTATAATTATTTTTTTTTTTAATTTTTAAATTTTTTTTTTTTAACTTTTTTTTTTGTTGTTTGATAATTAAAATAAACTACAGTTTCCAGTGCGCCTTGCCTTTGCCATAGCTATCAACAAAGCCCATAAAAGTAAATTTATAAAAAATAAATTACCAAATTCAAAATTAAGTAATTAAATAATAAATAAATAAATGGGGGGTTATAGAATGGGTGGAAGGGACAGGAGAAGAGTGGTAGGAGAATTGGTGCTAGAGTAAATGGCATGGGAATAAATGACAATGAATAAATGAATATGGTGTCCCTTCTGAAGTTTTACCGACTATCGGTCAAGGCCGCACGTAGGAAGGAGCACTATTCAGTGTAGTTTAGTGCACGCCGGCGCCATTGGCTGGCAATTCGGAGCTTCTTCACATTACCATAGCACTGATCATACCATCTTAAGCTCGGAACCAAAAAACCGAGCAATCCTAAATACGCTGTATCCGTTGATGTTACGGTCAATGCAAGACCGGGATTATCAATGTATTATATATTTTTATTCTTACTTGCTTGTTGAGCCCTAAGTAGCAGCGATTAGGAATCGTGATTCTTCGTCTGATCTCTAGGCTGACGATGTTGTCGCTGGTAATTTCTGTTCCAAGACAGACAAAGTTTGCTACAACATTGAAGTTGAAATTCTCCATACTCACAGACCGTCTAAGGCGCGCTGGTGGTGTGCGAGTGTGTGGACACCAAGCACTTCGTCTTGACCTAGTTCACAACTAGGTCTGTAATGTTGAAGTTGATGCTGTCAATGTCATCTGCATATGCGAGTAACTTCCTTATGGAAGAGTGCCCCAGCGTTCTACGTATTGGCAGTGGCGTATAATGTACTCCATCAAGAGATTAAAAAAGTTGCACTATAAAGCATCACTCTGCCTGAAACCTCTCTTGGTATCAAAGGGTTCAGAGAGATACCAAGTTCAGATAGGTCGTTTAAGAACTTCGTTCTTATCGGCGTGTCGAAAGCAGCCTTTTAATCGAAAAATAGGTGTTGTGTGTCTTTGTTGTACTTACGGGTCTTGTCCAGAATTTGTCGTAAACTGAAAATTTGGTCAATGATTGACCTCTTTCTTGTGAAGCGATCAGTCCATCCGTGTATGGCTCCAGCAGTTTACACAGTACGCTGGACAGAATTTTGTATCCAATTGACAGAAGACTTATTAAACGGGTAGATAGCGAGGTTTCCTTTCTTGAAGATAGGACAAAGAACACTTCCAATAAGAGTTGGTTCAAACGCCTTTTTACCTCTTCGCCACCGGTCTTGAATAACACAGCTGGTAGCTCGTCGGAACGTGCCACTTTGTTATTGTTGGAAAAGAAGCCAATTCACTTGTGCCATCACTAATAAAGGAATGCAATTGCGCATATGTAAATAACAAAGCTGAACTGCTAAATAGGCAAAATCACATTGCTCAAGCACACACACAATGTTGTAACGGGAATTAATAATGCGTATGTGTTGGTGATCGATTGGTTCCTTGCTTTTCTTTCTTATGCGTACAGTTTCATTCAGCCTTTTGAAGTGAAAAGTCGTAATTAAAGAATTGAAAATAAAAGAAGTGAAATATAAACTGAAATATTGTTGTTTCTAATTAAATTGGATTGTTATTGGACTTGGACTATTTTGTTGTGTTTTTCTGCTGTTCTGTTGCTGTTGTTGTTGCTGCGTCTGAAGGTTGCTGTTGGATTGAAATTAAAAGAACAGGCAGAAAAAACTGGAGAATGGATAAAATTAAAAAAAAATTGCAAAAATTGTTATCGAATATTTAAGCGATTCTTTTCTCGGTTTTGCTAAAAGTGATGTGTCTGCTAAAGATATTTTCAAGAATTTAGATGCGATTTATGAAAGAAAGAGTCTAGCGTCGCAGTTGTCCGTCCGCAAACAGTTGTTGTCCTTGAAACTCAAAGACGACACGCCGCTGCTAAATAATTTCACCATACTTGATGACTTAGTCTGGAGCAAAAATGGAGGAAATTGACAAAGTGTCACATCTACTTTTGACTTTACCATCATCGTATGATGGCATCATAACAGCGATTGAAACAATAGCAGAACAAAATTTGAGTTTAGCATTTGTTAAAAACAGGCTGAAAAGTCCTGGAAAGGTATACTAGTCGGGTATGAACCAAATGGTTACAAGGTGTGGGATGTGGAAACAAGGAAATTTACAATTGCAAGAGATGTTGTGTTTGATGAAACAATGGAAAAGGAAAAGGTTCAGGAAACAACTGTATCAGAAACACAGCCTAGTGAAGTGATAAATGAAAACGAAAATGCCGATCCAGAAATGTCTGGTGTCATATCTGATGATATACAAGAAAACTGTAAATTACAGGTGGATGTAAGAAAAAGCGATAGGTTGAAGGATAAACCTAAAATTTCGTACGGAGACATGATTAACAACTGTGTAATAAATGCTCAGTCTTCTATTGATAGTATCCCAACATCATTTGATGAAATTAAAGAGAGGATTGATGAGATACATTGGGAAGAAGCAATTAAAGATGAACTTATTTCCCATGAAATCAATAAAACATGGTCACTGGTTGAAATGCCAGAAAATAAGAATATAGTTGACGGTAAGTGGAATTTTTCTATTAAGAAAATGAATTTGGTGTCGATTTAGTCGATTACGATGAAACATTTGCTCCGGTTGTTAGGATTACTAGTTTCCGAATTATGATGTCTTTTTCAAACCAATATAGCTTGAGAGTGCATCATATGGATGCAAAAACTGCATTTTTAAATGGCAGATTAAAGGAGGAAATATATATGAAAGTACCTCAAGGATTGACTTGTAATAGTAATCAAGTGTGTTGAACAAGGCAATTTACGGTCTCAAGCAGCAAGATGTTGGTTTGATGTTTTCGAGAATGCTTT
Source organism: Leucophenga montana (assembly GCA_035044765.1). Lineage (NCBI taxonomy): Eukaryota > Metazoa > Arthropoda > Insecta > Diptera > Drosophilidae > Leucophenga > Leucophenga montana. Next base: position 146,362 of record JAWNNQ010001412.1, on the reverse strand, counting down.
AAAAGTTATTAGGTTTACAAATTCACCAGTTGATCGTTGTATCTATACGAATATTCTTGACTAGCTGATACCCGGCGCGTTTCTGCCGTTCCACCTGCCTCTCCTTCCCACTGCCACTACTTCCCCTGCCAATCCTTCCCCATCGTTCAAAACTTCTCTGTAGACTATATTAGATGTAATATTATTATTTGGTACCAAAATATATTGTCGTTCAGGAGTTTCAATCCGAGATAAGCTAACATATAACTGCCCTTGGGAAAAACACTACTTTCTCAGGTCAATGACCCCCAGAGAGAATGTTTGACCCTGGGACTTATTAATAGTGAGGGCAAAAGAGATCTTGACGGGATACTGCAGCCTTTTAAATGGTATGGGTAAATCCGTTGGAATCATGGGCATGCGCGGAGCATAAGCCACGATTATATTCTCCCGCAACTCTTTTATAAGCAGCCTTTCGGTGCTAGTCTCCCTAGCACGTTTTGCTGAGGTAATTGCTCTGTGGCTGTCAAACCGCTGCGAATTTTCTTTGCTAGACTCCCTATCACGTAATTCTGACCTTGCATGACCTTGCGATCTGTATTATCTTTCACTCGCAAGACGCTGTGCATGCACAGAGGAAGTCTCTCCCATTCGGCGTACTATATCCGCTCTTGTCTGGGATGTATGTGTAGATAGTTGTGATTTTATTTTAGGGATACTAATATATTCATATTATATATATTCAGAACCTTTCATGGAAACATTAACACAGAAAGTAGCTCTGAAAAGAACTTTTTAAGGAAACAATAAAATAGGAAGATTATGAAAAGAACTTATTATGAAAACTATAAAGAAAAAAAGTAGTTCTGGTAAGAACTTTTTATTAAAACAATGTCGAAAGTGTGCGTATTACGTTTCGAATATTTCAATTTCGTCAACGTCCACTGCGTAAGGAACCGACAGATGCGACGCCATCGCAAGTCGTAGCGTTGGCCGCGCGCGAATATTAATAAAATTGTCTCAAGTATTTGATATTTTAAATTATCTCTTACTTTCGTTCTTTCTCTTTAATCACGCACACATGACCATATGAGACAAACACATCAACGCTATACAATATGTTGCTTTCAGATATACATCATGTTTAAAAATTAATTTACAACATTAAATTAGTATTTATGAAGATAATCAGGGCTGTATCAGTATTGCCAACAACACCTCTTGCCACAAACGATCTAAGCATATTGATATCAAATATCATTTTTCTAGAGAGCAGGCTGAGAAGGAATTAATAAGTATTAATTATATTTCCACAGAAGATCAACTAGCAGATATATTAACAAAGACACTGCCAGAGCCACGATTTGTAAGTCTCAGAAAGCAGATGGACTTGACTGAAGAAAAAAAAAAGGAAGGACTGAAGTGATTCTGCACAATACAAGAATGTAGTTTGAACTTTTTGATTTCTGTTTAATTTTTTTTTTTCTATTAATTTTCATTATGATTGCTTTGAAATTCTCAGTTAATATTGTTTGATTTAATTTACTTTAATTGAAATGTTTATTTTGTCTAGAGCTTGTTAACATTATTTTGTAAACTTGAAGTAGCTTATTTGATAACATAAATTGTATTAATTTATATTGATCTGATTGGATTTTGCTGGGTTTCCCCAATCCTTGCAACAAATGTTGGATCAATGTGCACTCCCAGAATAAGAAGAACGACTTGTCACTGATTTTTTTTTTAAATTTTAAATTTTAAAATTAAACTTAATTTTGATTTGTTTTGATTATAAAGTGTGTGAGCACTGTATTTTTGAGGACATGTGTTGGAAAAGAAGGCAACTCACTTGTTATTTACTTACTTAGGTGGCTCTACAATGGTCTATCTGTCATGGCCGCACGTAGGAAAGCGCACCATTCGGTGTAGTTTAGAGCGCGTCGGCGCAAGTCGCTGGCAATCCGGAGCTTCTTCAGGTCATCTTAGAAAGTCTCAGGTATCTTGCCATCTTAAGCTCGGACGACCTCTCTGACGCCGTCCACCAATCAAGTTCACGTTTCCATCGTAAACCTTTAGTGCTGGAGCTTCGGGGTTCATCCGGATGAGGTGACCAGCCCAGTGCAGCAGCTGGAATTTAATGCGCTAGACTATGTCAACCTCATCATACAGCACATACAGCTCATGGTTCATACGGGTCCTAAACTCGATGTCAACTCTCACTTGTGCCATCACTAATAACAAAGCTGAATTGCTAAATAGGCAAAAACACATTGCTCATGCACACACACAAATTATTATATACAATGTGTATATATGTTTTAACGGGAATGCGTATGTGTTCATGATCGGTTGGTTCCTTGCTTTTCTTTCTTATGCGTACAGTTTGATTCAGCCTTTTGAAGTGACAAGTCGTAATTAAAGAATTGAAAATAAAAGAAGTGAAATATAAACTGAAATATTGTTAATATTGTTGTTTCCGGTGGCTGTACAAGAGAGTTATCATCAATTGGTGGTTCTAGAATTGCTTCTCTATCTGTGGTATTTTTCCTTTCATCGCCTTGGGACCTCGTAACTCGTTGAAAACCACAGTCCTGATAATTATGGAGGGGTAGCTTTAAGATTTACAGAGCACTCTGGACACTGGTTAAAGTAAAATCATAAGTAAAGCCATAAAAAAATTAATTTTTTCAGTGGATTAATGCTTAATACTTACCGAAAAAAGCGGTAATGGAGTTGTAAAAAGTATATGGGCCGTTCCCATCATTTGCCTATATCTTTATACCTTATATTTTTCAAATTCAAATTCAATTCCAGAATTTTTACAGCAGCTATAAATTTTGTCAAATAACCGAATTAATCAAAAAGATCAACGTCGTAATCGCTATTAGCGAATGCGCTATAAGTGAATGCGCTCTTGCCAAGCAAAGTTTGGGTGTTTTCCCAATGAGGTACGTGTTGGAGAATGAGACGACTTAACAACGTCGGATTGTTCAATTCATCTCTTCAGATAATTGATGCACGTATCTAAATTTTGAATAAAAATTGAAATTTATTTTGATTCGATTTTTCATCTAAAGTAATAAAACTATTAATTCTATAAATTTTAAAATAAATTCTCAATTTAATTTTGCACAGCAACAGAAATAAATTTGTATCTTTTTCTCGTATCAAGGCTGTCGATCAAATCGGCCAAAGTAACGCCAACTTACGTTGCAGAAATATTGTCACCGATTTCTGTTTAATATAGAAACATATTGTGAAATGGTTGTGATTCGAAAAAATAATAAAAAACTGAGCTCATTCTTAGTTCATCACGGAGAAATAAACGCTATAATTTGGACATATCATTGTTGAAGAAATCCTTGGCTGGATCGATGGCTGGAAACCCTGAAAAGAAGCGCGTTTCTGTGTAGCTGAGAACATTCTGGAATTGTACGCCAAATTCACCTCAAAGTATTTCCAATTGTGTGACGCGATTCGTAAACTGGTAGAAGTGGGAATAAATTTACACGAGTGTCACCTCAACATCAAATGGCATTGGCATTGCAACCGTCTTGTTCTGTATTGTGAATGAGAAGCACATCCAGTTCCAATTAAATTAACAGTGGATCGAATTGTAAATCTAAACCATTCTCAAATCCCCATGAGCCGTTTAGAAGGAGTTCAGTTTTACCAACTTCACGCCGTACAATGCTGTTTATCACTATCAATATATTCTACTGAAGAATCACATTTTCGTGGATATTTTGACTCCTGCGCTACGTATCAAACGGAAACTGAAGAGAAACCTTCCTGCAGACCAAACTAACATATATTGAAAATTTGATGTCATTTGGTGCAGCGGTTTTTGAGTTTTTGGATTTCTCACCCTGCACAAACTTTTTTATATATTAAGATACATTTTTTTTTTGAAGATTACAATTTAAACATTTTTAATTTTCTTATTGGTGTTCTATGTGGGGCTAGGGTACTTCGAAGTAGCAACTCACGACTGCAACCGTAAAAAGTGACCGAAATTTAAGCTGATATTAAACTAATTAAAGTAGTTTTTCATACAAATTGTATGGCGGCTACCTTAAAAAGGGGGCAAGAAACACTCATTAGTATATACATATAAGCGGCTGTCTATAAAAAGCCAGCACATCGAATTGCAAGAAATTATTGACTGAACTAAAGAAGTTGTCCATACAAAAGCACAAAAGTGGGCGGCACGTTTGTATGGGGCCTATCCCAAATAGTAAATACGAATAAAAACGATCCGTGTCGAATACTAACATATTATTGACTGAATTAAAGAAGTTTTTAATACAAAAGCACAAAATTTTGCGGTGGATTTGTATGGGGGTACCCCCGAAAAATGGGCGTGGCGTATCAATATGGATAATACATAAACTTGGAACCCAGAGAAGCTTAACCCAAAAAGTTTACACCAATCTAAATTAATTTAATTGAGAAGCAGGCGCTAGTAATACTTGTAAATTGTAGATTATAATTGAAAATTCTAACTAAAAATTGAAGATTTCACTAAAATAAGTAAAACTTAATTAAAAACGAAAATTTTCACCGCAAAAATAATTTTCATGAGCTTTGACAATTTGACAAAGAGAGTTCGCTCAAGTAAAGGCAGTGCAGTACCATTATTGAAACAAGCCGACTTATGAATCCCCTCCTCAGCACTAATTGAAAATTAACTCAACTTTTGATACTGCAGAGAAATACTTTGGAAATATTTAATTGATGTATTTTTTTTTTTTTTTGAAATTTGGATCCCTATTCGTACACCAGTTACTGAAGACAGTTGTCCCTCTATTAAATTCTGTTATATATCGGTTATTAGTAATTGATATTTTTTATCCTTTTTCTCTATATTAATTGTATTGTATCTAATGATATATTATCATATTATTTTTTATTACGCAAAGAATATTACATACCACTCTAAAATATATTAAATGGATTTATAAAAAGTATGTGGGCCGTTCTCATCATTTGCCAATATCTTTATACCTCATATTTTTCACGCTATATCGTAGTTTTCAAAGTCACGACTGTTATCAAGCCAATAACCGTATTGCCTAGTTCGGCGAGCCAATAAATTTATTACAAATTTATTTCAAAGATACCTGCCAACTCAATCAATCAAAAACCAAAGCAAAATAAAAACAAACAAAATTGAATTTTTGTATCAAAATTTGGAATGCAAACGTGCATATTATATTGAAAGATTGGCTCGTATTTTTCTACAGCGGCGGCGCTCACTCCAATCTAATTTTTTTTCCTAATTTATAGATTTTATGCGTTTACATTTGTCCAAATGAATGTCCACCTCTTAAGCATTTTGCAGCTGACCGAAAAATAAGTCCAAAATAATCGATTTTAGACGAAATTAATCGAATTTCAAAAATAACAGACGAAAAAATTACCAATTTTTAAATGATAACAGAAAAAAAATCGAAATATACTCCAAGGCTACTCAAAATGGATTTATTACAATTGTGAAGTCGTGACATGCATTACTCAATATTATTTCGCCAATAGCATATCTTGCCAATTCGTATTTCTAAGAGCCGTTATCACGACTTACCGATTAACAAGAAAATATGAAACGGTAAGATATGCTATAGCGGAATACTATTGAGTAGTGCATGTCACCACAATCACAATTATAATAAATCAATTTTGAGTAGCCCTGGTGAATATTTGAAAAGGTAGACAGTCCAATTGTAAAAACGTAAACACAATAAAGTTATAAATTAGAATAAAAAAAAATGGATGAGAGTGAGCGCCGCCACTGTAGAAAAATACAAGCCAATCTAAGAATATAATGTGCACGGTTGCATTTAAAACTTTAATACAAAACTTCAATTATGTTTGTTTTCATTTTGCTTTTGCTTTGGTTTTTTATCGATCGAGTTGGCAGGTCACTTTGCAAAAAATGCTGATAAATTTATCGGCACGCCGAACTAGGCGTTACGATTATAGGCCTGAAAAATATGAGCGGTAAAGTTATAGACAAGTCATGAAAACGGCCCTAAGTCATGAGAACGGTCTTATATCTAATATAAATTATTACAAATAGAAGCAGACATTTCGATAGCTGCAACGATGCTTTTTATCGAAAAAGTATCAATAATATCCATCTCGATTTTTTTTTCATCACTGAATGAGAATATCGAAAAATATCTGAAAGAAGCTTGTTAACATAGCTCGACCGCGCTTTCCATTATTTAAGAAATTAACAAAATATAATACAAAAAAAAAAATATCATGAGTGCTAAAATATTTTCGATAGTGGCCAAAAAAACTATCGATACTGTCGATAGCACTATCGATAGTTTTCCATCTCTACTGACGCGTGCAACAACAACAAAATGTGCAACGAATATCTTGTTCAACAATTTTGTTTTTGTTAAATTAATATTCTTCTCTAAATTGACAACCAACAACATGGAAGTGCGACACCACCGGTAAAAAACTTCAAAAACGCAACAACTATACGGACGGTTTTCCCGTGTTTTCACAGCTAAATCAGTGAATACGACAACAACAACGTCTGCCCTCGACACAACTGATGACAAACGCGAATACAATTAAATGCTTTGTTTTCTGCTCACACCCACAACTCTGCGTTTCCTGATTGACTCTGGATTTCAGTTACACTCTACGTTTTGATTATAACACTGATATTGCGTCACCAATTACCAGGCGGCCTGGTTTTCTTATTTTTTTTTTTGTTGCTCTTTTTGATCAGCTGATGTTAAGAAAGTTTCTGCTATTGTGTGAACGACATGGCAGCCGCAACAAATACATCCGCAGGCACTCTGGAGGGCACACTAAGCAAGTGGACAAATGTGATGAAAGGCTGGCAATACAGATTCTTTGTGCTGGACGAGAATGCCGGATTACTGTCTTATTACACGGTGAGCGTGGGGTGTGGGTTTGATTGTATACATATGCATATATTTGCGCATCACATGACCTTGACCATAGGCATTTTACGGTTAGAAGTATGTAATTCGTTTGCAGGTGCAGCGATTTTTCATAAACAACTAAAATAAATCCCAGCTACCCGTCCATTTTTGCTATTGCACTTTATCTGCTAAACTTTCCCAGATTTCTGATTATGTTTGTACGAAATACATACATACAATATATCTAGATATTTATATACATACTTAACATATGTATATATATGTATTTCCGTTACCAACGAATTATCTTATCAGAAGTTCTTTTTTATTAAGTAAATATTTGTATCAATTCGCAGCTTGTGTGAAAATTCTTAAAATTGTTTCCGTTTTATATTATTGAAAGTTCAACTTATTTGACAACAATGTATATGGCCTGAAATTTATGCGCAATTTTTGAAAGACTAGCCAGCAGAGCAATAAAGTGAGAAATACAAAGTCCGGCATTTATTGCGAACTCATTTATTTACGATTTTGTACTTTCTACTTATACGAAATAATTAACACAACGCTTCGTATTTTTATGTTAATTTATTTTATAAATCAAATGCATAATCAGTCGCAAACGCACCGACTATTTAATGCTTATAGGACGGGCGTCTTTTTGGGCACGGTTTCTTTTTTGTGCGTTTTATCTTTGGCATATGATTTTTTGTAGAAATCGTAGAATCCATAGAAAATGACAATAACAACAACGGCATAATATGCTATTATAATATTGGCAATGCGACAATTTTTCTTTATCAACGCCGCCTGTATCAGTATCAGCATGAATTGTACCATTTGTATGACTGTAATTGACTTTTTAATGGGCAACAGACGTTTTGTGATGCTACTATCAGCAATTGCAGTAAACAGGTAGTAGCTGTACATCATGATGTGCACAATGGAGTTGAGCAATGATGGATAATAAGCTGTGTAACCTATCATATATAGAACAAAATCGATTACATTGATGTTCTTGCATGCTGCAAGCTATACCCACCGTTAATGTTGTAGTTTATCAATAAATAGATAAGCGTCACAGTCGAACAATGGTGGAATACGTGCAATGCAGAGACCTGATTGTATTTCTTGCGCATTACAAATACCACTGTCTCTGAAAGTTCCGACAATTTTAGCCAGAAAAGGAAGTAAGCCAATTTGAAGTATCTTTCAAGACGCTCCGGCGTTGCTGAAATGACTTGACATTTCCAAAATTTTATTACTTGGAATTCTGAGGCATTAAGTATCTGAAAATGTAATAAAAATAAGAAGTGATTGAAATCATAAATCTAGCTTAGACCTACCTCACTGATAACATAGACACATGCAGCTACTTGTGCTATATTGTAGACGATAATAAATTTCTTGCATTGATATGGCTTCCGATTTCTCATTAGTCTGAAATTAAACAAATTTTTTTTCACTAACTTTTAATTAAGTACTTTAACAATTAAAAATAAGTTTAGATATAAAATACTGTTTCCGAATGTTTTTCCAGACAATTACTTACTTTGGCCCTAGATTAAACACTACGTAGAGATAACCAGCCAAAATCAAATACATCACCCAGGGTGATGCATATAAAAAGGGTTTTTGATAATTCAGAACTGTAAAGAATTTATTTGTGTACTTTCGCTTTTTTTTTTATTCACTGAATTCACAATGCACACCTTCGTCCTCCATGTTTGTATTGATATTTCTCAATTGTTTTTAGTGCTTTTGAATAATCCTTAGTCCTTAATAAATTCCCGATCCTTGACTAAAAACTGAGGCGCGTTAAACCAGTTCTTAAGATAAAGCAACGCGTACCACCACGTTCGACTTTCGTTTGAGTGTGAGACCTATTAGCGAAACCATATAAACTTGGAAATGTTTTAGAATGTGTATTTCGTAAACAGTGCATAAATTAAGTTTTACTTACATATGTATTCCATTTAATTTAATCGTCAATTAGAATACAATAACAACATGGCGTATAGTTTTCTTAGTTAAAGATAAGCGTCTACTAAAACTAAAATATTTTATTGCCGTTTTTTTTTTTAGTCAAAGGAGAAAATGATGAAAGGAGTTCGCCGTGGTTGCGTGCGTCTTAAGGAAGCAGTCATTGGCATTGACGATCAAGAGGACAATACCTTCACAATAACAGTAGATCACAAGACATTTCATTTTCAAGTAAGTCACATTCATTTACGCGCTATATTTTTATATACTTTATTTATTTATTTTTTTGTATGCCATTAACATACTTTTTCTCACTTATTTTACACCTTTTTTATTTGTCTCTTCGCTTCGCACAGGCACAACACAGCGAAGAGCGCGAAAAATGGGTGGAACGTCTTGAGGACACAATACGACGTCACGCAAATCGCAGTCAAAGCTCTTATTACCTTAGCGGCTACAGTAAGGATATGGGTGGCAAGCGTGCCAATCATTTAGAGTTAGTCGGACGTCGTGTATTGGAGGCAGATGCCTACTTGCAGTTGATGATTGAACAGACGAATGTTAGTTTCACATTTATGCAGAAGCGTGTTTTTGTTTCATTGTTAAAAAATCGTTTTTTCTTACATCTTTTTCAGGCTTTAGAAAAACGCATTGCGGATATTTCGGATAGCGAAGAGCAAGCCAAGTGCAAAGTGTTGCATGATAGTGCAAGTGTGAGTATTTTTAGTAATTGGTTTTGCAACGCACACAGAGTTTGTAATGCTAAAAATTTAATTTTTAATGTATGCGATTACATTCTTTTAAACTGATCTCCAAATTTAATACATCCCGAAAATTGTTTGTTAATTTCTGTATATCCTTATAAGTATGACACCAATAATTATTATCGATTGGCATAAATTCGCTTGGGGACTGCGATTCGCACATATGACGCAGGCCGATAATGGTACCTGTCGTATAACGTCCACACAAGGTCAATGTTGCGTTTATTTGTCGTTCACCATTTGGGCTAACCAGCCAAATAACATATATCTGATCAGCAGAGTCATCTTGTTGTGCAACTTGCTCCGCCCTTCTTTCGCACCGCATCATTGCGTAAGTTGCTGTTTTGCAAAACATAACGATAATTGGTATATGGCTTTCCAGATGTTGGTACGGTTCCGGCAAAAAGCCATTGTAAATAGTGTTTGCTTCAATCTTTAATATTTTCTGCTCTATGCTGCCGCTAAATGTCAACAATCCAAGCACTTGATTTTCGTGTTTTTTGAAGGAGTGTGGATCAAAATAAAGCAGGGCATGCTCACCTTCTGCCAATTCATTACATTTTTGAAATCCACACTGTTCACTGTGATCACTTAAGCAATGCAATAACATTAGCTGGCTATCAATTTGACGTTTACACTTCTCGAAGAGACATTTTGTGTAGCTGCAAGTTATCGATAATGTTTTCTTTTTCTCCCCACCCGTCGAGGGGGCAGTATCTTTTGATGCAGAATCACCCGCAGCAGCGTTTTCACTTTCTCTCATATCCCGTTTAAGACTAGCCATGCTAGAGCGCACTTCAACTAATTCTGCACGCAAATCACTTAGGTCCTTACTCATGCCCAAGTCAAAATATGCGGGTACGCTTTCGATATGACTTTGATCCTCTTTCAGTTTCTTGTATTTTCCGAAATCTCTGTATAGTTGATCAATAGATTTTGTAGTTAAATCTGGAATTTCGCTGTTGTCATGTGAGTCAAATTTTCTTAAATCCATTAGGAGCTAATAGAAGAATGAAACGTTTTAAGATTTGGAATGGACGAGGATATAATACCAATTAATACTTAATAGCTGTTATTTTGCAGTAAACTTTTTAACTGAAATATTTTTTAGACTTGGTAAGTTTAAAGCGATTTTTAAATGCAATATGTTTTTTAGTTGCTAAAATTTTGTAACAATTCCCATAGTATACTCAATTTGGTTTAATTATTGATTGAATTTGTGATTTATATCAAAGTCAAGGACGACTATGTGCACGATGTTTTAAATTATACATATGTCTAATACTGAAAGGTACATATGCACCTACATACATAAATCATTACTCTCTTATACAAATACACTGTATAAAATCACTGGTACTTCAGGTCTTTGTGCGTGTGAAAGAAACCTGTTTCAGACATATGTTCATATGTCAGTAGATTGCACACCTGTTCAATGCCGCATACATAGAGGTCAAGAAAATCGGTTCAAGTATTTCGCATTTAAATTGGGTTGTGTATTTAGTGCACATGTTACATATTGCAAGAATTTTATACTCTTCATTTTTTGTCACCGAGTTTGTAACTCATTTATAAAAGCATCGGGGGCACCCCATAAAGTGTACATAACCTTAATCAGCTCAATACCACTAATCTGCCTTAAAGAGGTATTGGGGTCGTGGGGACCAATAGCACCAAACTTATATTGTGTTTATTCTTGGCCTCGGACGAGTCCGATTCTGCTCGTATTCCACTTCAATTTCAATTCACCATGACACAGACCTCATTTACTAGCGAAATGTAATTCGCTTGTAATTGAATTGACGAATTGACTAAATAAGCCTCTAAAATATATTTTGTAAATAAAAAGGCCTATCGTTGCAGATAGGGGGCATAATTTCTGATTAATTTACATCTAAACAATTAATAAATTAATATGTTTTAATTAATAAATTAGCATTTTACTAAACTATGATTTCGCTAGTTGAATTTTCTATGCACAGCCGACGGACAAGCGATTTGCATTTTACTGTTGCCATTTTTTTAAAAAAAGTTTTTCGAACTTTGTTTTTAAGTAGATAGCATGCTGTTATTTACGTTAAAACATAGCTAAAATGTTAATTAATAACGAAACAATTTGCGACAATTTTAATTCGATTAGGTGGCCATTCGTTTGTTTTCATTTTTTGTTGCTATTTAAGTACCACCGCTTACATCTGCTAGAGTTGTCGGGAAAACTTTTTACACATAAATGCAATTAATTTTCATTTATCTAAATATCAGTGTGAAATATCTATTTTTCTATTGAAAAATATCAATAATAAAGCGGAACTAACATTAGACTAATTTATTCGTCCGTGATGTCTACCCTATGCTGCTAAGTTCGAAATGGTTTGTGAAAATGCTAAACAAAGCAAAACGCTCGAAGTTCTGTGGCATGGTGGAATTTTTTTTAGCGGAATGGCAAAAGCGGAATGGCCATTTCGCTAGCGATTTCTGAGGCACCCCAATATATCAATATCAAGTGGCAACTGATATCATTGGTAAAGAATTGTAATGAGGATATATCAATCCCGGGAAGGATTATGCGGGATATACCTTTTCCAATGGGTTTTTGGAATGGGCGCTGCAATCAGCAATGGTTGGTACTAGAATATGTACAAATATGATGACTACTTAAAATTCCATGTTCCCGCCTCAATTCCCAAGATCTTTGTTAGAAGTCCATATCATCTTGCGGGAGCCCAGTGATACCGACTATCTACCACGCTCTCCTCTGGTTTTTTGTACCATTTTAAGCTAATCCTCTCCAGAAAATGGCACAAAAAAAAGATATTTCAGAAACTGATGCCGGTTTCCTGAGGTATGGAATTATTCTCAAAGAACTGTAATGAGGATATGCCACTTGGAATATATACAAACCAGGTGACTACCTAAAATACCCTGTTCTTGTCTCAATTCCCATGATTTTTGTAAGGAGCCCATATCCTGTTGCCGGAGCCCAATGATTCCGACAATATCCCACACTCTCGAATGGTTTTTTGTACCATTTTAAACTAATCCTCTCCAGAAAATGGCATTACAAAGCATCATTTTGACAACACCAAGTGTTTTATTTAAATGTTTTCTTAGTATCCAAGCGTGATAGCTTTTAGCGATTCAACCTTAATGGAAACCGCAAAAGAAAAGCTGGTAGCAGCCGTTAACAATACTCTACAGCCGTTGCAATATATAATCCCGTCAATACAAATGAGAAGACGCTTTGGAATAATTTTGATGCTATGGCTGCAACGTATAAACCTAAGGTAACCTCACTCGGATTGGTTGAGGTGGAACGATATTTAGGTGAAAATATCATTCCACGAAACTCCGAGCCCTGGAAGTGGTGGCATGCTAATACCAAAACCTTAAAGAAGCCGCACGTGAAAATCTATGTTGTCTGGGGTCGTCTATACCATTGACAAAGTAATGGTAAGAAAGTAGTGTGAAATGGTATTATCAGTTTGTCTGAAAGTTTGTAACGCATTAAAGGAGGCACCGTAGACCCCATAAAGTATATATATTCTTCATCAGCTCGACGAGACGAGTCGATCTAGTAATGTCCGTCAGTCTGTCCGTCTGAGGAGGTGCACTGTTCTTAGATCTCATAGAGATTAAAGTACTTCTTTGCGTCGTATTGTCTATCAGCGCATAGTAATAAGCTTGTCTTGTCTGTGTCCCGGTCACCCGTGCGGACGTCATGTAGCTCCAGTAGTTCTTCCGCCGCTCCGTCAACAAATTATGCGTGCTCGCAGTCCATTGGTTGAGCAGCGATTTAACTCTTAGAATTATGCAACTCAACTGTAATGGTCTGCGTGGGAAGGTGGCTCTTGCAGCAGTGCAAGAGACCAAGCTCACAAACTCATGTCGGCTGGCATCTGATGCTGACTTTAATATAGTCAGGCAGGACAGATACAGAAACAGTGGAGGAGGACTGGCATTCATCGTTCATCGAACGGTGAATTTCAGACCTTTTTCACTGCCTTCTGTTGGTCAACAGACTTCATTTCTGGAGACACAATGTCTGGCTATAAAGTCCGGAGATGTCGAGATTGAGTTTGTGAACTTATATCTTCCACCAGTCAACAGCTGCGACCCTGGATATAATCCGATTTTGAGCCATGTCCTGCAAGGGGATCACAGAGTTATTCTCGGTGGTTTCAATGCACACCATGAGATGTGGTTCTCAGAATTAGGTAATGACCTTAGGGGTATTAGTATAGCGGACCAGATAAATAGCTCTCCTTTTTGTACGATCAATGAGGATTGTGCAACCAGGATAAGTACTACCACATCCAGCTCCCCTGATTTAACTGTCGTCAGTGAATCGCTTATTCCATACTCTGAGTGGTCGATTGATATAGCGTTGGGCTCAGACCATATTCCTATTGTGATTAGCATTACTCGTCCGGAAGATTTTGTTGAATCGGATCGACGAGACTGAGTTTACACGCTGTATTGATCAATCAATCAGCGGTCTTTTGCCTCCCAATGATGTTAAGGTAGGTGAAAGAATTCTTAGAGACGCGATCACTAAGGCTGCAAAGAGGCATATTCCTGCTGGTAGGTTTCCTAATATTAGGCCAGGCTTTCCAGCGGAAGCTGCACGCTTAGCGACTTGCGTGATCAAATTCGTGCCAATGATCCGGGTGATAGTCGTATTGCCTTGTTGTCTCGCAATGTGAACAATCTCGTTGTGGAACATAGGAAGGCAAAATGGCTAGAGCACTTGGATAATTGTGACTCGGGTTCGCGAAGTCTGTGGAACACAATTAAAAAAATATCTGGTGTACCGCAGAATAGGGCTCTTTCCTCTGTCATATTTGATGGAGTGCAAATAGGATCGTCAAAAAAGTGTGCCACCTATTTGTGAAATCACTACTTTTATAGCTGATGGACTTAATAAGCCGAGGCCATGCGAACGTACAGTGATGGTGGCTCTAGACTTGAACAAAGCATTTGACACTGTTGTTCATACAATCTTTTTTCAAGACCTGGACTCCACTTCACTACCCGATAAAACGAAACGCTGGCTATTGAACTATCTTAATGGTAGAAGGGCATATGTTGAGTTCAGGGGCGTGAGGTCGGGTTATCGTAAGTTAAAGATGGGTGTTCCGCAGGGTGGAGTTCTCTCTCCTCTTCTGTTCAACCTTTATTTGGCTAAGATGCCCCTTCCCCCTCCCCATATGAAACTAGTGACTTATGCAGATGATTGTTCTGTTTTATCATCGGGTGTGAATGTAGATGACATATGTACGAGAATTAACATTTATTTGGATAATTTATTAAATTTTTTCAATGCTCGCAACCTTAGACTTTCAACTCATAAGTCATCTGCTTCCATTTTCCCTTCCTGGACTAAGGAGGTGAGAATGGAACTATATGTCTTTGTTGGAGGTCTAAGGGTTCCTACTGTCCAGTACCCGATGATATTGGGAACTACATTTGACCCATTGCTTAGATTCTCGGCTCATGCCACCAAGCCAAATAACCGTCTTAAGTCGAGAAACAAAGTGTTGAAAGCGCTTGCCGGATCTTCTTGGGGTAAGGACAAGGATACTATTGTAACAACTTATAAAGCTATTGGACGTTCTGTCCTAAATTATGCTGCTCCTGTATGGACTTCTTTCCTAAGTAAGACTCAATGGCAAAGCCTGCAAAGAAGTCAGAATAGTGCGCTGAGGACTGCCACTGGTTGTTTGCAAATGACCATGAGGATCATTTGCACAGTGAAACGATGATACTTCCTGTTCATCAACATAATGGGCTGCTTTCGAAGCAGTTCTTGTTGGGTGCGTACAGAGTTGATCATCCGAACCATGGCACCCTCAATACATCAGCGCCTACCCGAATAAGATCGGATATCAGGAAATATAAGTCGAGCATATATCGCTTTATCACTGGTAGCAGCATAGAGGAGTATGACTATACTTCCGGAAGGGCCCAATTGCATAAAGATGCAACTGAACATGCAATTCGCTCGTTTAGAGACAATATAATATTAGGTGGAAGACCTCCGCCTATTCATGAGAGCGAAAAACATCTCCCTCGTAGCACCAGGATGAAACTTGCACAGTTAAGATCCGGATGGAGCATTATGCTCGAGTGCTACAGAGAAAGAATTGGGATAATACAAATTATATTCACTTGTTCAATTGCCCGTCCCATCCAACACAATTGAGCCCTTTAGACCTCTGGTTACGACAAGAGGATGTTGCCTTTTTCCTAGACCTTGACACCTGAGGTTTGCATTTCGGTTTTTCTTTCTCTTTCACAAATATTGCTTGCACCATTACATTTTACTTTATATATAATAAATTGTGTACATATGATTTCCTGATACAGCTCACAAGAAGCTGCTACAACAACAACAACCGTGCGCTAGTTTACACTAATACGCAAACACACACACACACACATAACTATAGCTTTCACAAGCCGAACGCTTTTAACGAGCGAGAGCGCTTGTTCTATGCTCTCGCTTGCACGCACGGCTGAGGTGTACGTGACAATTTTTCGTATGTGGATTTAATAGACGTTATCACGCCAAAAACTTACATATACCGCCAAGAAAAAAAATCGGTTTTGTAATTTCGCACAAACTAAGCTCACAATACAGTCACGGTATGTACTGCATTTACCGTAGTGGTAAAAAAAATAATTCAGTTCTAAATTTTTTTCGAAATATTTGATATACGATAATTGTATAGTATGCCTTGATTTGCCTCAAAATTTTATAATCATACCTTTGTATTAGCAGCCGTAGCAGACCAAAATCGGCAAAAAAAAAAAGAAAATATTATAGAAAAAAGGAAGATTTTAATTTTAATTTGCTGCCAAATACTTCTTCTATAACAATATCTGATTGACCTTAAAATATTTGGAATTTATTAAACTATCGATTATAAGAACCTTGGGATACTTAAATTATGTGTTTGTTTGTTTGTTAAAAAAAGCATGAGATTTGAAATTTTATCAGCTGTAACTCAGTTATTTTTCACATTTTGATCGTGCTTGCCGTTCACTCTGGTAAAATCATAAATCGAAAAACACAAATATACCATTATCTCAAATTGAAGTGACATAATTTATTTCAAAAGGAAATTAAAAGTTATAATTCGTTGTTCTATCTAATTGTCTAATTGTGACTTCACACAGAGTATGCTTGTTTACCACTTTTTCCATCATTTTTAGCATAAATGATGTTAAGCTGGTAGGTCTAAAAGCTTTGGGGAGGATTGCAACCTTTTCTCTGACTTAGGGTTAAGGACAACACTGGCGATTCTCCAAGGGGTCGGGATATGACCTAGTGTCAGGCTACTGGACATGATCTTTTGCAGGTTGGGGAGTAGCTCTGCTTCCCCTTTCTATACAGTAGTGCTGAAAATATTCCATCTACTCCTGGAGATTTGAAGGCTTCAAAGGTAGAAATAGCCGACCTTTGCTTTTCTTCATTGATCACATTTTTGGTGACTTCTACTCATATGTTCGCTTTGTTTGTGCGTACATGTGTTTCCTAGCAAGTGGTTTTCCAAAAGCAACTTAATTCTCTGTTCCTTGTTTTCCATAAAGCCGGTCTACGGAGTCCAAAAGATCTGTAGTTTTTGAACATGTGATTTCACATTGCTGAATAATTTCTATATTTAAGTAGACGACCACCTACTCTAGAGCGAGTCCACGTCAACTGATCGCAACAATTTGTGTTGTTTTGAGCAAATTCCATGAAATTGATAGTTTTGGTTCCTTCAAGGGTTAAGAAAAGAAGTCCTAAATAATTTTTTTTTTAAATTCAAAAAGATTAAAAAATATTCAAATTTTTAATTTTAAGCATTATTTTTTTTTAGTTACCATAAATTTCGTTCTTTTCAAAGCTATTGAAATGAATGAGGTCTTAAAATACTCGTATTCAGATGTTCTTTCGTGAAAAATTATTTGGTAAAAAAAAAATAATGCTTAAAATTAAAAATTTCAATATTTTGGAAACTTTTTCGAATTATTCAAAAATATTTAGGACTTCTTTTCTTAACCCTAATGGGAAGCCAAACTATCAATTTCATAGAATATGCTCACAACAAATCAAATTTTTGCGATCAGTTGGCGTAGTTTTATAGAGTTTTTAGGGATTCTACGTCTCTGCCTACAGATTTTAACCGATAGTAGTGATGCATGCTTCACCCAGTCTTTTTTCCTATGATTTCTTTTCAATTCTTGGGCCCTCTCCTTCCCGTATTATATCAAATCTAATTATTCTGTGGTCAGACATGGATGATTCTTGTGACACTCGCCAGTTCTTAATATCATTCGTCATGGACATACTACAAAATTGTATATCTAATACCTCCTGCCTAGCTCTAGTAACAAAGGTAGGAATGCACACATTTTTTAATAAATGTTTACCTATTACCTATTTACCTATACGTTGCAGAATTGCGTGAGGCGGTTTATCTCCGGTGGTAATGCATGAGCCCTCATGCAGTGTTAGAAATTCTGAAAGACCAGTGTATTTAGTATCATTTCTGATAAGTATGCAAGTTTTATTGGTATGTACTGTGTTTAGTGTCCCAAATTACATTAGTGTTAATAGTGTGATGATCATACTATATGTCCAGCACATGTGCAGATTCCTCTGCCACCCCTAATTCCTCTGTGGTTCGTGTCCTCACCTTCCAGAAACTGTTCTGCCTAAGCTGTAGGGAGGAAAGTAAGAGCTCGCTTGCTTCCGCTTTAGGTTGACGGGAATGAGTCCAGACCTAAATCGGATTTACGAGCCACAACTGATGATGCCCACTATCATCAGCTGTCCGTTGGCTACCTGTCTCAATGACATCACTTTCCACAGGTGGGTGTTCAGACCCTCATTCTGTGCTTTTAGGAAGTCTTAGAAGCCATTCGGCCATTTCCTTGACATCTGGAGAGAAACAGGTGAATGATCTCCGAGGGTGGTATGTCATCCCCCATGACGGCTTTAAGTGGAGGGCCGTCTCTACCGCCCTATACAGGAGCGTGCAGCTGTATCCACTCCACTGTGTGCTCATCGGTGCAGTCTACCAGGACGAGGTCCTTTTTCACCTCGCACAGAATAAAGTATTCCAGCTCTGTCAACTCATCCGGTGTCAGTATTCACTGCGGGTATTCCATTAAAATATAAATCCTATGAAAAATATAAATCTTTCATCATAAAATTGAAATTAGAAGTTTTGGGTGTTGCTTATAGACTTGATGTTTACCTCGTCAAGAAGTAACTTTAATATACTCCTATGGTTTTATGTATTTTCTTGCCACTGGTCACTCAACCTATGGTTCCTTACGACTATGTATATAAAATTTGCAGATTATTTGATTATGCGCTCTGTTGCTCTACCATTGCAGGCAATGTTGGATCATATCAAACATTCTATTGTTAGTTTACAAATAGCTAAAAATATGGCGCATCCGATCAATGGCATATACCATGGACCCACACCAACAAATTTGTCCACAGCGACCACAGCATCTCCAACCACACCAACGAAAACGGCTTTGGGCAGAAACTTAACAAAGATGGATAACAATTACGATGATGAGGACGATTCCACAACGGATAA
The DNA here is from genome assembly GCA_035044765.1 of Leucophenga montana. Classification (NCBI taxonomy): domain Eukaryota; kingdom Metazoa; phylum Arthropoda; class Insecta; order Diptera; family Drosophilidae; genus Leucophenga; species Leucophenga montana. The sequence continues at coordinate 127,120 of JAWNNQ010001412.1, read as the reverse complement.
TGGTAAGTTGTCATAAAAAGTTACATAAATAATTATAATATATGTACATATAGTAATATATGTACATAGGTACATATGTTAACACCTCAGCACATCAGCTAGTAGCACTTCTTCAAGTTATTTCTGTCTTTACATTGCACTTCCTGTTTCATTTTTAGCGCACAGAGCAATTTTTTACTGTAAATGACACACAAAATTGTAACAACTTTGTTCAATCTATATTATTTATACATTATTTATGTGTATTTATATGTATTTTTATATGTGTGTGTGTGTTTATATATATGTATATACTTATTCTTGTATGTCTTGACCTTGGTAAAGCAGTTTTAAGTAAACGAAAATCCATTTTCTTTTTAACAAAAATTTCCTTAGGCAAAGTGCCACGTAGCTCTGTTGTTATTAGTTTGCCATCAAATCAAGAACAAATATCTGATGTTTATTCAAATTCCCAACTGCTGATGTTGCATGCAGGCAGCTTTGAGGACATTGTTGATACAATTTCAGACGGCATTGAATATGGTACCGACCTGAGCAGTTCAACTTATATTGCCGCTGTCGGTAGGTTCCATTCATATTATAGCTACATCTGCAGTCGGAGTACTGAAATTTACACAATTTACTACATTTAATTAATCTTTATATTCGTCATTTGTTCATGTAATAAAAAATTTGAATGCCTAGTTTGTGGCAATATTTTCGATTTGTCCTATCAAATGCAAAATACCTTTGACTATTGCACTTGCACTCATTATCTCACTTACATTTTTTTGAATTAGTTTCATTTTTTGCTTGCTCTTACATTTTTTATGTTTTCTTCTTCGTCGACTTGATAAAGCAACCACAGCGCCACTGGCCATGGTCGTGCCTGAGACCTCTTATTCGAGCAGTGAAGGTGAAGAGGACTTTTTTGATGCCTACGATGATCCTTTTACCAGCTTGGGCAGTTCACCAGTCACTTGGTGAGTAGTATTAGCGATTAAAAATAGATATACAAAAAAAAAAAAGATACAAGTTTACATTATACATATAACATCAAACATACATACTCGTATAATGAATGTTGACGCCACATTACGTCTAATTTAATTACCGTACTAATTGACTGACTGGAGCCAGTTATGTGCTTTCATTGAGGTTATTGCGAATATGGTTTACGGGTCGAACCAACAAAGCTAAGCACACACACACACAGACATATTGCTTTGTAATCGCATTATATATCCTTCTGGCTATTCTTGGCTTTCGTTGCCATTGGCAACCAATGCGTTGCAGCCGGCTAACTGCATGCATGCTTAGCTGCAAGTGTTGAGCCAATTTTATGCCGTTTTTCACAGCTGTTAAATTAATGTGATTTTTACATTGTTTTAAAAGTTCTTTTTTATCCTTGCGTGCTATGCTTACGTACAAGGACATTTTGTATCGCTCGTGCCATACCGGCTATCAAAAGAGAACCAGAGAGGGAGAGTGGAACAGAGAAACTGAACAGCCATTTTAAATGTAGTTTTTAAAGGATGTTTGCAATTTGTCGAAAAGTTTGCAACACATTGAAATATTTATCGTAAACTCAAGCCGGTACTCAAGCACGACAAAACGAATCGATCTAGCCATTTCTTTTGTCAGGGCGTTTGTCTGCACTCTATTCCATCAATCTTTCAAATATTGAATTGAAAGTTGGTATGGAGACTTTTTGTAAGCATAAGAAAAATAAGTATCAATATGACCGCAATTTACTCCCTAAAATGCATGTATAGCTCCCATACGAAGACAGTTTTTTGTATTTAATTGTATCGAACGTATTTGAATTAAAACATTTATTTTTAAAATAATTGCTGATAATGTATAAACTGTACACTTGTATAAGTAAATATTTGAGACCTCGACAAGTCAACTGTCTAGCGTGCTGCCTCACCTTCCAGATGACCTGGGTTCACCCACCCGCTCGAACCCAAATGTCTTTAAATTGGTTTTTAATCCATTCATGCGCGACAAAATTACACTGAACCGTCTAATACATATTGTGTGTGAATAAAAATTGTTACATTAATTGATAAATCTAATCATACCTTCAAAAATATAAAAACTGAAGTAAACACCAGCGTTGCTAAACAAAAATGGGACACACAAATATAGTTTTTAAGCTTCGGTTCTACCGAAGTTAATATTTTTATATCATTCACACATCCTTTTCGATTCCATTCCATTTTATGGGAATCAATTTTTAAGATGAAAGTCGGCCACTAGACTTATTTTTATTGTAGTCAAATAGAGTATCCATATTGACATTCCAAGTAAATTTTTTGACGTAACCAGCATACAAAGAAACCGCCTACTTTTCACTTTTGTTATGCAGTCAAATTAACTTCAAAATTGACAACGTGGCTTCTTATGGCCGCATGCTACACATATATATACATTTTTAATCACATATATGACCCCCTTTTTTTTGGTAGCCACCATACAAACCACTTATGACTTTTTGCAGACAACTTAAATTTTAAATGGTTGTTTCATATGAACAGACGGTACACATAAATACCAAAAGTGTGTGTCCCGCCCACTTTTAGGGGTAGCCGCCACCACCCACTATATTGCTGGTATCCGGTTTGAAATTTCGTGTAAATGGTATCAGAGTTTCAGTAGCATCGACTTTATCTTTTTTTCTTGTTGTTCAAATATAAGGTAAAAATTGATGTTACCATTGGCACCTACTGGGGTGTCACAGAAATCTCTTTCACCCCAATTCCAACCTAAATCTCCAGCCTTTTGCTAGATGAAATTGTTGATTGCATATATGTATAAACTCATCAAATCATAAGGTAAAACACTCTTTATGTGCTAGTTTAATGTATCTTAATGTAAATTTATAAAAACGTGTTATTTATCTGCTTTTTATCTGCTTGTTTACGCAACAACAACGAATGACAGATACATATATTTTATAATATCACAATTTGATTTTTGTGAATTTTCTAAAATAAATATATTATATTAATAAAATATGTAATTCAGACACATCACACCAAATATAGACTTCACATTGTTCTCCAAGTAAATCTGCAAAAAAAATTCATTTACATAGTCTGTAATTTATTTTTGTTATCTACGACAACTCTGCGTTACACAAAACTCGTCTGTACACTAAAAACTGTTTTTATGAAATCTCGGAGATTTCTGTGACATACGAAATTTCTCTGTGAAATTCAAATGACCAGACGGAATTTTGTCTAGAGATTTTTGTGACACCTCCGATAGTGTGAAATGGTCTTATCAGTTTTTGAAAAAGTTTGTAACGTATTAAAGAAGACATCACAGACCCCATAAATATTCTTGATCAGCTCGACGAGATGAGTAGATCTAGCCATGTCAATAATCTGTTTTTAAGAAAGCCATATGTACCTCGGCATATATGGCCGTATGCTTAATTCTACTGCAATCAATAGTCTAACCAAATTTACATACGAACAACCTGCCCACTTTTAACTTTTTGTATGAAAAACTGTATAGCAGTGAATATCAACATGATGCCTTCTTATGGACGGGCGGTTCACTTATATCAATGGGTGCAATTCCGTATTTGTTGGGGGCTACGCCCAACTACGGATACATACAAACCATCAGCCTATTTTTAACTTTTGTATAAAAAACTTCTTAATAAACATCTATATGCGCTTGACATTTGTGTGATGGTTTCTTATTCGGACGCTTCACCTAAATATACTAATGGGTGGGTCCCAAGCCAACTTTTTGGGGTATCCCCATATAAACACACTCCACTTGCCCACTTTTGTGCTGTTGTACGACAAACTTTTTTAAATTTTTTCGGAGTAGCCCTATACAAACTCACTACCCAAGTCTATGTTTTACGATGCGATTTGAAATTACGTGTGAATGGCAGTAGAGCTTTGGGTCAACCATAAATATTCTTATATTAATAAAAAAAAATGTTTAAAAGCATATAGACAGACTTTTGAAAACTATGTCAACAGAACAAGTTATCTAAGAATTAGTGTGTAAGGTGTTTAACTTTCGGTTCAACAAGTTAAACTTCTCTCTTTTTATTCATTTAATTTACTTTTTTTAGGCATGGCACATGCGCTGTGAAACAAACATCTGCTTGAGTTTTTTGATTTTTTATTTTTAAAGTATTCAGCATATACTGATTATTTTAATATGCATAAACTTTAAACTGATACGTTCCTTCAAATTACATATGTGTATTACTTTTGTTTAAACACAAGTTTATTCGTTAAGGTTTTCCTTTAACTCTCCCTATGTTCTCTTTGGCATAGCTAGCGGCCTGCTCTCTTTTCCTTGTTGATTGCGGTCTCAGCTCGGCAACACTAGGTTGAGACGGAGGGAGGCTCTGAATTCGGTTCAGTTCCTTTATTGCATCCTATATGCGCTCGCAGTCTGACTGAGTCAGGCGTACTCGGCTCTCGGATTGAGTTTGGTTTTGGCTTGTGTCAAATTTACGTATACGTCGGCGGTGTACTTATTTAAAAAGAAAATATAAATATATAGAATTGTATTTCCAATGTAGGCTAATAGAATAATAGCTCAAAGTTTAGCAAACTTTTTGTGAATTCGATCCAATGTGATGGCAGGGTTGCTTTAAACATTTGGTTACATATATTTGAGAATTGCATTCGTGTTATTCATTTTCCTTTCTTTTTTTTCGTTTCCTTATGCCATATGACGCAGTTCAGATACTTGACGTCAAGTAAACATAGGAATATTCCAGTATATGAGATTGTTGCCAAAGTTCAAGTATAAAAGCCGCAAAGTATGCAACAAAAATTGTTGACAGGCTCAAATTTATTGAGTTGCTGAAAAAGTTCTCAAGTGTTGCTAACAGAAAAAAAAAACATTCAGCATCGTAACATTTAAATACACGAAACAGCACAATGTTTAAGAAGTGGGTACGACGTGTCAGTCTAAGGTAAGTGAATATCTCTCAAAACAACTCAGCGGCGCTTTAACGCTTGTAACAGGCGAGATGCAGCAAGCGAGTGGGTGGGAAATTTACCTGATGGCAATGTGTTAAAATTGGTGATGTTTGTTTGCGTAGTATTAAATATTCAATACGCTGTAAACGGAAAACAGATGAGTGAGTCATAAAACAAGAGATGTGAGTAACTTCGATGATGATATTTTGCCAATGGTTATAAAATGGCTCCATTCCAAGTTTCAAACCAATATTACAAAGATCGAGTAAATGAGTCACGCACATATGCATAGATCGATTTGTCTTGTCGCGCTGATCCTGAATATAAATAGTTTATGGTGTCTCCGATGCATTCTTTAAAGCGTTGCAAATATTGTGAACTAATTATATGTAAAGCCATTTATATTTATTGCGAAAACTATAAAAATAATTTACGAAGGAACAGTCAAGTATTACATCAACACAGAAATGGGCCATATTTATAAATTATGCATGGCACATCGCGTGAAACTGCGTGACTTAACAAAATTTTTATTTTCAAATATGTGCACGTGTTGAGCATTGAAAAATGGTAAATACTATTCATATCTGACTGAAATATAATTCGTACACATTTTTGTTAACATCTTTTTCATTTTAAGTCACTTCAACAAGTTTACTGACGCCTTTAACTCTTTTTCTTTACAGCGCAACTCGTGGTTTTGGCGATACATCTCCTCCCCATGAGAAGCATGTGGATAGTCTGACCTCACAAGGACCATTTCACACTATTCATCCTAAGAGAGCCACATCGCCTATAGGCGCATCATCCGTTGTAGCACCACCAACAGTTCCCGATATAAATGAATATGAAACGGATGCGGTCAACGACATTGCTTCAACAACGAACAATTCATCTGCACTACCCTACGCCGGTGCTTCTGTGGTAACATCGCGCACGGGAAGCTACGACAATGGCATTGACTATGATGCTCTCTACGAAGAGGAAGAGGTCGCCGACATTAGCATGGAAGCGCACGGCTCGATGATTTCACATCTATTGTCTCAGGTGAAGATTGGTATGGATCTAACGAAAGTGGTTTTGCCGACATTTATATTAGAGCGGCGTTCACTACTTGAAATGTATGCTGACTATTTTGCTCATCCCGATTTGTTTCTGAAGTATGTAATCGCAAAATTAGAACGTATTTTAATGTTATTTAGCACCGAATTTTTAACTTAATAATAGAATTGCTGTTTTGGACACTCCGCGTGATCGTATTGTGCAAGTGTGTCGTTGGTATCTAAGCGCATACCATGCGGGGCGCAAAAGCTCTGTAGCCAAGAAACCATACAATCCGATTTTGGGCGAAATCTTTCAGTGTCATTGGGATATACCGGACGAAACAACTGATGAAATACAGGTTCACGATGGGCCCGTGCCATGGTGTCGACGTGATCAACTGACGTTCCTTGCCGAACAGGTATCGCACCATCCGCCAAGTGAGTTATAAAACGGCTTTTCTGACGATTAGAATATAACTATTTTTTTTTTTTTTTTTTTAGTATCTGCTTTCTATGCAGAACACTACAACAAAAAGATAACGTTCACGGCACATGTCTGGACCAAATCTAAATTCCTGGGTCTATCCATCGGCGTACACAATATCGGCGAAGGTATTGTGACGCTGACAGAGCTCAGTGAAGAGTACATTATCACTTTCCCGAATGGTTATGGCAGGTAAGTAACTCATTAAATCAACTACAATGTTTATAATAAGTAAGACATTTTAGATCAATACTGACCGTACCATGGATTGAACTTGGCGGCTCTGTAGAAATACGATGTCCTCAAACTGGATACTATGCGAATGTTGAATTTTTGACAAAGCCTTTCTACGGTGGAAAACGTAATAAAGTTACAGCTGAGGTTAGAGTTCCTACAGCAAAAACATTAACCATATTGACAATGTTACTCAAACTGCTACCATGTTGGCTACTTTTGTACACAATTTCCGACATTTTTATTTTTTTGTAAACAACTTGCTACAAACTCAATCTACACAATCAACTGACAGCTATTTATTTAGACTTAAGTAGTTTCAAAACAGAGAAGTAGATTTCCTGTACCATTGGAAAGTCACTCATCTACAAGAAGTTTAAGCCTCTTTGCGAATAGGGTTATAATAGTTTTGTTCATTTATTCATTTTGTGTTATAGATTTATTCGCCAAATGACAAGAAACCATTTGTGTCGATTGCCGGCGAATGGAGCGGTCTGATGGAGGCCAAATGGCATGATAGAAACGTAAGTTGGACTTTGTTTAGTATTTACATACTGTTGTGTTTTAGTGTTAATGAGCTAATTTTAGAATATTTACTAATTTCTTTTTCCCTTCATATATTAATTTCCTCTATCTGTGTATAAAATTTATATACTCCCACACCTGACTGTCAACATATAACGTAAAACTAAGCCAATACAACACATCATAATCGTGCAACAAATCTGCGAAACACTTTTCCAATTTTACACTTTATAATCGATAATTGCGCTTATCTCTTAAATATTTTGGGCGAGTTTCTGTGTTTACCTCGTTTGTCTAGAAAATTAAATTACCTATGTGTTCTGAGTTACGCCTGAATTCCTCTATCGAGTTAAATAACATACTTTTTCTGTGCCTGCTACTAACCTAAGTGCTGTTTTCAGATTGATTTCAATATCGATTCTAAATTTCAAAATATTTGTATTGATTTTTTAATTTTCTAGAAAACTGAAGTATTTGTTGACGTAAATCGTATACCAATATTTAAGAAACAAGTTCGACCAATCGTTGAACAAGACGAATACGAATCAAGACGCGTATGGAAGGAAGTAACGGCGGGACTCAAGTAAAATTATTTTTAAAAATAAATTCTATACCTTACCTTTTTGTGAATTCGTCAAATTAATTTCACTTTATTCTCAATTAAGATTCAATGATATTGAACGTGCAACAAATGCTAAATGCGAAGTAGAACAAGAGCAGCGCGAACAGGCGAAAGTACGAAAGGAGTACGATCTGGCGTGGGATCATAAAGTAAGTGCTAACGAATTAAAAATCCTAAGAGTTTAAAATGTTAAAAATTGAACCCATATTTATTTCAGTATTTTAAGCCTGTTGGCGAGAATTGGATCTACACAAAACCGTTGAGTCAACGCCTTTATCTAGAAGAGAAAGAAAACAGAAGATAATGCACGCAACACTAAGATTGCAGTGGTTGCAACTAAGAAAGTTGCGTTAAAACACTCATATCATATAAAAGACAAATTGTAGAAAGCGATTAAACAAGTTTAAATATTGATACACTAAAACGAAGTGCAAGTAAATATATGTGGTTAACTTTAGAAACAAAGGAAATATAACTTTAAAATAAACCTAACTAAAACGAATGCAACAATGAAATACACAATAGTCCAAATCACTACACAAGAACACATTAACAAACACAATAGTCTACTCGAGAGTTTCAAAGGCAATCGATGCAACATACATACACCTAACTGCGTATACCTTTTACTTTATATTTAATAATGACTATAAAAGTGAATTCATATATATAGAGTTAAAGATCTAAATCGACTACGATTAAGTATAGAAATTATATTTTTAAAAAAATGACATGGCTAAAGTAGTAAAAGAAAATAAATTTAGAATATTGCTTGCACAAATTATTGCAATGTTGTATCTTTACATAAAAAAGGGCATTATTCTATTAGAATAAAAATAGAATCCAAGTATTATTTTCGAATTCCAGTGTCACAATAAACAGCATATTTGTACCCTGTTTAGACAATCACATTTTTTACAAACTCATTGAGTTTGTTGGCAATTTAAGTGTATTTTGTTTTGAAATTACTTTCAATAAAATTTACTTACATAGATAAGCAATATGGATACGTTTAAACAGGGCCTTTGTAAGCATGATAATCTAAACCTTTTTCGAAACACGAGTTAAAAACTTAGCTATATATATTATCAATTTAACTATTATTATACGTATTTAATTTGTCTCTAATAATATTGTATTAAATAGAACTCGTACATAGATTTATTTTTTAAATAAATGATGCTATGCAATGCTAAACCACCAAATTTATTAAGGGCAAGTTCTTCAATGTCCGGTTAAAATTCATTTATTGCACAACAAACACAAAGGAAATTGTTTCAACTGGTAGAAAAACAGACTGTTGAATTTGAAACGAACATTGAAAAACTCGCGCTTATTATGTTAAAAATTGAATTACAAAAAGCAAGCACAGTGCTTTAATAAAAAATTAAAAAAACAAAAAAAAATAAATAGTATATAGCCACGAAAAAGTTAACAAAAGAAATATATATATTTACACATTATAATTATCAATAAAAAATTGTGTGCTCAATAGCCAAATAACATAACCGAATAATTGCTAAAGGCCTATTTAGACTAATAAATTTCTTGCGCACAATTATTCGATTTTTTTTTTTAATTTTGAGTATGCTGTCACTTTTAGTGAAAATTTATTTAGTTTTCAATCAAATATTAAAGCTAACTTGTTAAACTTGCGCAAAACTTTCGTAGTCTGTATAGGTCTTTAATATGCCAGAATCAGAAGAATTTATATACTACATGACATACTCCCACTAATAACCTATCAGTACGTTTATGCAAGAGTAGAATTGATGAAATCATTTTATGAAATGGGAAAAAAATTTGATTTAACTCTGGTTTCCTGATTTGATTAACATGAAAATGTAAAACATGAGTTTGCATCGAATTTGTTTTACGTAAATCATGAAACCAGTGTTTACGCACCTACATTTTCCCATGTCATGAAATGATTTCATGAATTCTGCTCTTGTATAAACGCGATATATATTTTTGGCATAATTCAACGAATTTTCAAAAGCAATAGCTATGACGCAAAAACGTTTTTATCATGAAAACAAGTTAAATAATTTTTTAGTAATAAGCTAATTTGTAAATAAATAATAATCTAAAAATTTCAATGCAGACATGCCTAATAAATTTAGAGGCGAATTACTTTAAACATGCCTAGAACTGTTTATTCGAAACTGTAACATTTGTGTTTTATTTAACTGTCAAAATTTAAATTTGCAGAACGCCACGTCAATGTTGCACGAAACACTATAAAATACCATACAGGTATTTTGTAGTACTTTTTTGTTTAAAAGAAGAAGACGTAGATTGACTGGCCTGGCATATTTATTGATAATAAAAAATTGGAAAATTATAAGTTTAAGTCAACGTTGTCGTCAATTCTTTGTTTGGAATTAGCTGCGTGTGAGTGTTTTGCGTCCGTTGCAAGCTTCGACAGCAACAACAACCATAAAAAGGTGCGTGTGTGTTAACGGGGCAAGTCATCGTTGCAAGTGAAAAGATAAAAAAAAAAAAAAAATTGGCCTCGCCGCGAGAATAGCAATACAAATTATTGACAGTATGTAAGAAAATGGATATAAAAGAGTGTCATAGCGTATTTTATGTCCGTGTAAGCTAGTACAAGTGAAAAGTAACTTATTTTCTTTACGCCAACGCAAATTGTGTACCCGTGGTGTTGGGTTGTGGAGGCCGCCGAAGAGCAAGCGCTTACTGCAAAGTGCAAATGGTGCGGGTCAGCCCAGCTCACAATTATTCGCAAGCAGAGAAGAGCAATCAGTATAACGCATACAGATTGAGTTCCAGAAACGCCCTAATTCACTGAATTCCAATAGCGCTTTAAATATTTTTTCTTTAAATTTTTTTGCTTTCAATGTTTAAGTATTATGGGTTCGTACTGGTATAAAATTAAGATAAATGCTCGAATACATTGTTGCTTTGATGCCTTTGTCCTTTTAACCCAGCCCACACACCATATTCAGTGAGGCGCGCGACTCATCTGTAAAAAGGCCAGATTCATCAATGCTCGTAATACGTCATCAAAAAATATCTCACTAAATTTTGCACGCCGACAAATTCAGCTCTTATCTGTGTTTCCGTGTGCAAATGAGTGTTTTGCTATCATAATTTGTAACAAAAGATACATTTTATATCACGGTATTGAGGCGCAGCACTTTAAATACGTAAAATCAGTTCTAAGATGCGTGAAATAAGCGCATATTTCCGCATTTATATACTTCGCAAATTTACTTCCGAGTACGTTTCATTCAATAAATCTCTTAATGAATGTTAGTTTAGCGGTCTCCACGCATACACAGCCATACAGCGGTCTGTTGTTATGCATTGCACCCCGCAGCCAGGTCGCTGGTTTGCTGCGACCTGTAAACTAACTGGGTCAATATCAAAGCACGTTGCTTGCGTACACAAAAGGCGCTGAAATACTTCAATTGCTGCAAGGCAACGAATAAAATTAATTTAAAATATTTTTATATTTATTTAAATGAGACAAATTGTACTCTCTTTGTGGAATATTTGAACTGTTGCAAAGTTCAATAAACGGCTATCACGTTGAAATTTTTTTGTATGCGTTTAAATACGGTCTTTCCAAACATTTCCAGTTAAAAATTTGACAATTTTAAAATATCTTCCGAGTGTTTTTTTTTTTCAAAGCTTATATAAATAATACTCCATTCATATTATTTGTAATAACAATAATAATGATAGTATCTTGAATTCACAACGCGCTCCTCGGTACAAAGTGCAATGAAAACAATAATTTAAAGTGTGCACAATATAAATATAAAACACATTTGTCTGACTGACACTGTCCGAGCAGTTCCGAGCAGTTAATGCTGTTTAGCGGTATTGTTAAAACTTTGTGCATTGTTTGTCGAGATTCCGAGTATAACATTTACAGCCATGAAAGAAAGCAAGTCAAAAGGAGTATAGAGATAGTGACTGAATTCCACTACATCTATATCGTTAAAATTAAACAGCGGATCAAATGACCTGAAAATATATTTACATGTACGACTACTAATAAAGGCTATTCATTCCCAAATTTAAAGAAAAGTATGACGTTTTATTCCATGTGATTTAAGCCCACGCTGTTTTTCATCAAGTTGTCGCCAAAAATAAAAATTTTAATTAAATGAAAGTATTTTTCTTGGAAAAGAAGTTTAATTTTTTCATATGTTATCCCAAAAGTTAGCTAATGGTTTGTATGGGAACTACTCCGAGTAAAAATTTTTTTTTTTTAATTTTGATTATTGGCAGTTATTGCGATAAAGTAATGTAAATGATAGCAAAGCGACATTCAACGAATTCTTTGCTTTAAATTAATTATAAGGAGGAAAATAACCTTAAAAACTTGGAAGCTATTCGCTCCATAGTCCAGCAAAACCTGCCTGCTCCGGTCCGCCCCAGAGCCATGGAAAATACCAATTCACACTGTGTGAATAGTGTAAAAAAAATTTGAATGAAAATCTACAGTCGACCTTCCCGACAGACAGATACCCTGTACCAATAAAAAAAAACTCAATTACAACGTTTACTATATCAACTATATAGCGTAATCAAAAAAATAAAACATATTTTTTGGTCCGATAATTTGTACGGGGCCTACCCCAAAGAGTGAGGTGGGACACGTACATTGATATTGTAATATTGTCTATAGTCATCATTAGTGAATTATCTTTAATATCAAAGTAGTATTATAGTGAATTATTTATGGTATCATAGTATGACACTATATCAATTTTCAAGCAGATCTAGATAAAATAAAAAAGTTGTTCATACAAAACCACAAAAGTGAGCGATGAGTTTGTATGGGAGCTACCACGAAAAGTTTGCGTAGCATATCGATTTCGTAAACTCGAGTGCGTATCGATAAATAAAACTAAAAATTCAAGTTTCGTGATCCTACTTCCTATAGTCTCGGAATCCATTTTTTCAAAGAACCGGACGGACCGGCCCGACAGACGGATATGGCTATTTCTACTCAGCTTTTGATGCTGATCAGGAATAAATACTCTTCACTAGTTCTGGTATGGTTTATTCTGTCTGATACATAACTACAAACTTATTATATCCTTCACACTTTAGGTAAATCTTAAATTTAAAAGAAATTTTCCATATAATATACAAATAAACGCACATATGATAGATGCTGTGGGCGTTCTGCACACAAAACTTCATAAACTTGATCTACGTAAGCATACGGGGTTCTTCAATCTCCAAGTTTGAAGAATGTAGCTCTTATAGTTTTTAAGATCTACTGTTTCATATTACCAGACAGGCGAATGGACAGATCGATCTGGCTATTGCACAAGAATATATACGCCGCTTTCTGTCTGTTACATACATTTGCACACACTTTTTAAGCCCTTGGGTACGGCGTATAGTTAAAATCAGCAGCGAAAAAAACTCTGGTAAGTCCGATCGAAACGTTCTATGTGCCATTAAAAAGGTCTTGAAACGTTCATTCAGAAAATGTTGAAACATATAATTTCGGATCGCCCCAGTCCGAAATATAGGGGGTTGGAAATACCACCCCAAGCGATATTGGAGCTCGTGGGGGCCCCATCAACACAAATTGTTTTTAGTATTTATTCTTGGCACCGAGAAGAGTCCAACGAACACAAGTTCAGGAAAATCGGTCGTCCTGTTCAAAAGTTATGAAATTTTGAAATTTTTGACTAATTAATGAAGGTGTTCGTTTGAATCCTTTAGAAAACCTAAATTTTTTGACACAGTATTTTAGTATAGAAAAAACTAAGTAACTTTTGTTGTACAATTTTTTCAAATTTCAATTGGCTATTGTGGTCAAATGACTTTTATTTTTCAACATGTAAAAGCTAGTTGAAAAGGTTTTTCGAATACCTTTCAAATTAATGCTAACCTGGAGTAATCCCTACTTAAACAAATATATGTCCAAATAAATTTTGGAGAGTACATTTTGGGTTTGCCGAAAATTGAAACAAAATTTTCGTGCTCATATTTAGAGTGATAATGACGAACGCTCAAATACATTTTACAATCAATCCCAACAAAATACAAATCTTTCCTCACAAAATTGATATCAGAAGTTTTGTGAGTTGCAGGTAGGCTTTCGTCACTTGGTTTTTACTTCGTCAAGACGTTTTTTTATTCACAACTATAAGAGCTTTAGAAATGGAAAGAATATTTGCCCTATATTAATTTTGTAATTATGATCTTTGCAAATGGTATAAAATATAGCACTAATATTTTAACTGAAACGTCGCATATTTATGGGGGTTAAGGGCAATTTTCTGCTGTGTGCAACAAGGGAAAGTTTGAAGAGTGGAGAAATACTACTTTTTATATTAAAAAACACGTACGTACATTGCTACATCGTGAAACCTAGTTGGGCTATTGCATACATTCTAGAGATTCAACAATGATATGTCCTATTTACATATATAAATGTGCAAGATACAAAACATAGATACATATTCTAAAGAAAACGACGCGTTCGCCGAAGCCTAAAAAGATTTTAATGTAATTCTTTTTATAGACTTAGATTTTGAATCACAAGCGAACGTGTATTCACGTTGCAGGCCGCCCTTTCAATCACTTTAATACGCTACACTTGTCTGATATTGTACTTAATTTGTTATAGAATTCAACGTCACATTACAAGATACTTTCATTTTCAGCAATTTCATCGCGTGTGCAATATTTCATTTGATACGCTTTAGGGGTCCATCACAATTTGACTGTTAAATGTCCAATTTCTTAATAGCGCTGCAATTTTTGTAACATAAAATGTTATTTCGCTTGAAATCAAAGATAAGATAAACTGTATATAGTCTTAACTTTAAATGTGTTTAACTTAAATGCGAGTACATGCAGAACAGCCTTCTATGTAAGTACATATACCTATAGTGGAACCGTAAAATTTTTCAACGTACTCTTATCGTGTTGAACGTGCGTAGCGCTAACAGAAATTCTGAAATGTACAATGTACAATTTTTTTTTATCAGTTGTCTGCTAGAGTTTTACCAGTGACTACTAGTATTGCACGCAAGGTCAGGTGCAATAAGATAATACATAGTTTCGGATCATGTTAATATTAGTAAATAATATACAAACTACATGTATAAATGTTGGAATTTGACTAAGTTACATGCGTTGATTTTCTTTGCAGTTTATCGTTGCTAAACATATGTGCTGAAAAAGGTTAACCATGTCGACATACAATACGAATTTCGCGCCGCCCGCATCAAATGCTAATCAAGTGAATCTAGTGAATGGTATGCAAACTTCTGGAATACCGCAGCAGTATCAACAGTACCAGCAGCAACATCAGCAAATATTACAACAAAAACAGCAGCCTGGCAGCGCATTACCACCTCCACCGCAATTTAATAACAGCTTTGCAAATAAGTATTTGCCGCCGACTTCGAATGCCGTGTCAATGTCGACATCAATGGGAGTTGGAACACCAACAATGGCACCGGTAATCTCGGCGGCGGGATCTGCACAATTGACAAACACTCTAAATGGGCCAATGCGTCCACCGCCAACGGGGGTACAAAGTCCCCTAAGCAATCTGCCCCCACATCTACGTCCACCAACGCTAAATGGTCCATCGCATTTTAATGGTAACAGTGGAACTGCTAGTGTAAATTCATTGCGAACAGCGTCACCTGCATTGCTGACTGCACCAGCAACATCTACAGGACAGCCACCATTGGATGGTGCACCACGAATCGTTGCGCAACCTTTGACTCACATTGCGGCTCAACGTGTTGTCGGACAACCTGGAATTATTATGGCTACACCATCACAGTCGAATATAGTCCCATCTGCGCAAAAGTTTATGCCACCACCGGTAAATCAAGTCAGTATGCAGTCTCCGGTTTCAAGTGCTACGACATTATCCACTAGCATGCATAATTTGACTATTGGTAGCGATACTGTAAATCAGCCACAACGCCTGACTGCTGGTGGCACTCAGACGCCTACGACTCATCCGCAGGTACAGACAGTCAGAGCAACAGCCGCTGAAGTCGGTTCCACAGCGTCTGAAGAATCTGGTGCTACACGTCAGTCAGACGTTTCCATGCCAAATGTGAATGATTATCGAGGCAATTTATTAAATCCACATAATGATTCGATGTTTCAACCTGTGGTCCCGGTTAATCGCAATGCAGCTAGCATATTTGGAACACCAGCGGCTCCTAGTATTACACCAAAATTCAACTCAAGGCCACCATTTAGTGGACCACTGGACAATAGATATGGCGGAGTAATGCAAGAAAGTAAGCCTCCTAACAACAACAAACCATCCGGTCCGCCCCACGGAACATCAGTTTCAACATCTGTCTTAGCAGGCCCATCGTCTCAGTTGCCGAATTTGATTTCTACAACAACAGCAAACATGGCAGCTCCAACGCCTACCACATCTCAGCGGAAGCCCATGTATCCGTCGCAAAGTCAGCTACCACCGGTTGCTGGCCAACAACAACAGCAACAGCAGAAACCATATCAACAAAATCCTTATGCGCCAGCCTATCATCAGCAACAACAGCAACCGGCAAACTATCAACAACAACCGCAGCCAGCAAACTATCAACAACAACCGCAGCCAACAAACTATCAACATCAACAGCAGCCAACAAACTATCAACAACAACCACAGGCAGGTGTATTCAATGGTCAGACAAACAGCGGGCCATTGCAATATCAGGCGCAGTCACCACAACCAGGGGCTCAAGCTGCTGCAACTCAATACAATCAACAAATGAATGTCGCCAATCAAGGATTCAGCAGACTTTGGGGGCAGGACACAATTGATTTGATGCAAAACCGACATATTCTTTCGCCGGCGACACTGCCACCGCCAAAAATTGTTTTGCACAATCAGTTTCACGAATCCATTAATTGCAGCCCAAGCATTATACGTTGCACTGTGGCTAAAATACCCGAAAGCAATTCACTGCTGCAAAAATCACGTTTGCCACTGGGCATACTCATTCACCCATTCCGTGATATAAATGTACGTTCCGACAAGAATTTAAGCATGTAGTATATATAAGTAGTATATAAGTGTTTAATATTGAATTTGTATATTGTAGAGTCTACCGGTCATTCAGTGTCCGAATATTGTGCGCTGCCGACTTTGTCGCACTTATATCAATCCTTTCGTGTATTTTGTCGACAGTAAGATGTGGAAGTGTAATCTATGTTACAGGGTAAATGAATGTAAGTTCTCAACAATAATAGTTACATTTCGGAAATAATAATAATTTATTTATATTGTATTTTGATAGTGCCTGAGGATTTCCAATTTGATCCGGCGACTAAAACCTATGGCGATGTTACGCGACGTCCGGAGGTTCGTTCGAGTACTATTGAGTTCATTGCGCCATCGGAGTATATGGTTAGTGAGAATTTATATGCCATAACTATGTACAGTCATCAAGTAGTAATCTTTTTATAGCTACGTCCTCCACAACCAGCAATATATCTGTTCCTGTTCGATGTTTCTATCATCTCACAGCAGAGTGGCTACCTAGAAACAGCGTGTGCTGTGTTGAATAAACATTTAGACGACTTACCCGGTGATGCGCGCACTCAAGTTGGCTTCATAGCCTATGATAGTTACGTGCATTTCTACAGCATGGCGGAGGGTTTCAATCAGCCACATGAGATGACGTTACTTGACATTGATGGTAGTATTAATATTTTTGGGTACTACAATACATTTATAGTAAAATTAAATACTTTCAATGCTTTACAGACCCTTTTTTGCCACGGCCGGACAGTCTGCTCGTAAACTTAAAGGAGTGCAAGGAATTGGTCAAGGATTTACTTGGGCAGCTGCCTAAACGCTTTGCGCATACTCATGATCCAGGCTCTGCATTGGGTGCAGCTCTTCAAGTTGCTTACAAATTGATGGTAATATAAATTACTGAAAAAAACTGAAACAGAAATATATATTTTAAAATTGCAGCAGCCATCTGGCGGACGCATTACAGTTTTTCAAACATGTCTGCCAAACCGTGGCCCGGGTTCTCTCGAACCACGTGAAGATCCCAACAATCGCTCAGCCAAGGATGTAGCTCATCTAAATCCAGCAACTGACTTTTACAAGCGATATGCATTAGAATGTTCTGGCTACCAAATAGCTGTCGATCTATTTCTAATGAATCAGCAGTACAGCGACATAGCAACTATTTGTATGTTTGTTAAAATACGTTCCACCAAATATTATTAAATAAAATTGTATTTTTTTTTTTTTTGTCTTCCAGCTGGTATTAGCAAGCACAGTGGCGGTTGTGTACATCACTTCCCACTCTTCCAGAAGACCAAGAATCATCATGTTGATTCATTTAGACAGTGCTTTAAACGCTATTTGACACGCAAAATCGGGTTTGAAGCTGTGATGCGCATACGTTGTACTCGCGGCTTGCAGGTACACACATTCCACGGAAACTTCTTCGTGCGTTCAACGGATCTGTTGTCCTTGCCAAATGTTAATCCGGATGCTGGATACGGCATGCAGATTTCGTACGAGGAAAGTTTGACTGACGTGAAAACAATATGCTTCCAGGCAGCATTGCTCTACACAAACAGTGATGGCGAACGACGCATACGTGTACACACACTTTGCTTACCAGTAACTGCTTCTCTACCGGAAGTCATGCATGCGGCAGATGCGGAGGCGATTGTCGGTCTATTATCGAAAATGGCCGTTGACCGGTCTATTACATCAAATTTGTCAGATGCGCGAGAGGCGTTTATCAATGCGACCGTGGATGTTTTCAATGCATTTAAGATTGCTCAAAATCTACCGTCAGGTCAATCCGGTCAGTTGATTGCACCGAGAAGTCTAGCGCTGATGCCACTCTATATATTGGCTTTGTTGAAACATGTAAGTGCAATTTTCAATTTCTCCATTTATGTAATTGGTATTGATTGGATTGGATTTAATTGATGCATTGCAGCCAGCCTTCCGCGTGGGCACAAGTACGCGGCTTGACGATCGCGTCTACGCAATGGACTGCATGAAGACATTGCCACTTGATCAGCTCATGAAATTCGTGTATCCGGAATTCTATAAACTTGATGTACTGTTTTTCAATGTGCAAAACTCAAATAAACAAACAAACGATGATGACGACCTGCCAGACGTACCGCGTTTGCAATTATCTGCGGAATTGTAAGTATTAAAAGAACATTACTTATTACAAATATTGTATGAAGTTTGGTTTTGTATATGTCTTTGATTTTCTCTTACAGCTTGGATTCACGTTCAATATTTTTGATGGATTGTGGTTTGCAAATTCTAATATACGTCGGTCTAAATGTGCCAGTCAATGTGCTAGAAAATACACTCGGTAAAATTTTTGACTTTTTGTAACTATGATATAGCTATTGATTCTTTGCTTTTATATTCATAGGTATCAAATCAACGGCCGAGCTTCCCGACTATTACTATGGACTCCCACATGTCAATAGTGCTGAGAACGATTCGCTGAGGCGTTTTATCTCGCACTTGAATGAAGAGAAACCGTTTTCACCACTGGTACAGGTTATCAGGTATGTCATGTTAATTAAAATTTTCTCAAATGCATTAAACTAATACTTGACCGTGCTTCGTTTTGCAGGGACACGAGCACAGCAAAGCCTCAGTTCATTGAGAAATTTGTCGATGATCGAAGTGAATCTAGTTTATCATATTATGAATTCTTGCAACACATACGGACTCAGGTTAAATAGTATCTAAGTCAAAATCGAAAATATTAAATGCATTAAAATTAAGCAATTAAAAACAAAAACCTTAAACATATTTATACAGAATATACTTCTTTATATATTAAATATTTAAGAACTTTCAAAGAGAGAAAAACCAATTCTTTAAACATAAAGTTTATAAAAATTATTAATAAGAAAAAAAATGAAACTAAAGGTTTTTAAACAAAAAAGCTAATATCTCTAATATGTTTATCGTAACGATGTGCTGATATAAAATGAGTCCGTATGTAGGTCTGCGAGAACTATTAAGAACATATATTATTTACAATTAATTCGATTTGGAGTGTATTTTGAAATTATTGATGTAGACAATTATTTGCCTATTTGCACTAAACAACCGATATGAAGTGATTGTTAAGGAGGGAATTAGCTGTATTAGTGAGTTTATAACTTAGTCAATCTATATATTTAATACAAAAATGTCAACTAAATGTGGTGTCTCTAAAAATTAATTATTTTTGTTTAATGTAAATGTTTTTTTTTTTTTGTTTTCTTTGGCTGTTTAACTTTTAAGTTGTACAGCGCTCTTTTAAACTATTTTATAAAAAGATATCTAAAAGAATGAATGGAAATTTTTGAAGGATGTGCGATTTATTCTTATACTATAATTATTATTATTATTTCAGCTTATTTCCAAAAGTTTAAAAAACTTGATATCTAGTTAGTATTTTACTTCAATTGAATTCGGGAACAGTCCTAGCGCTTTGTCGTGTGCGAAATATATTTCTTGTGTTGACTTTTTAGGCGTCATTTCGCTACGAAAACATAAGTAGTCTCAAAATTACTTATAAATAAATTATATTTCTAGGGAAACATTCAGCAAAGCAAATTTTTTTAAGTAAAACAAACTAATGCATGATAAAAGCGTAAATGAATCAGAAAATGATTCTATTTCAGTATAATTAAACGAAAAGAAATTGATATTGTTGAATAGGCATATAAAAAAAAATAACATACATATATACATACATACATATATACCTTCATGCGATACTTGAGTATAAATATCAATAAAGCTATAAATAAAAAAAATATTTGTGGAAAAAATTATTTTGTTTTATTAAAAAACTATGGAAATAAAATATGAAAAATACTTTGATATTGATAATTCTACATACAATATATGTATTTGATTTCGCTTAATTGTGAACTTATCATTTTTGTATATGCGATTCGAATATTTGCCTACAGCATCTCACATTGATTTGATTGCCATACGTACATTTTATGATAATCGGTTGAACGACTCATCATCATTGATTACGTCCGGCCCCCTTTGCGCGGCACTGCAGCATATTATCATTGATCAGGTTCAATAAATGTGCACGAAACAAACAACAACTTAGTAATTTAGAACGTTTCCTCGCGTACAGTACAGTCTGTTTGAAGGCACACAATCTATAACGAAGTCGAATCATGTATGCTTCTATTAAAGTAAAAATGTGTGTGTTACTATTGTTGTTGCTGCGTCTGTGTATGATAGTACCTATCTTGGGTGCGTATTCTTAATATGCAACGTAAAAAGTAAAATGATTTATATTAATAAATTTTTAACAGGCGGCCATACCGATGTCGAAGATAACTCCAAAATTCAAGGTCAGACGAAGCCAATATATATAATTTGCGATGAAATCGGAAACCATTTGAACTGCATGCTTTACTGCAAGAGCCTAGCGTTTATGTCCGGCACGTGTAATGGTGATTTGTTTTGTAATTGTTTTTAAGTTTTGATAATTAAAATTACTGTATTATACGATATGTATAAACATGAGTGTTGCAAATCGAATTCGATAAATACACTAGTCTAAAAATATAAGTTTAATCATATTGATTGTGCTCGAAAAAAGCCTCAAACAAGTTTTAATGGAAAAGTTTACTGGAAACGTTTTCGCGGTATAAATATGTGAATATTCATTTAGGTTCATTATTTTTCGCTTAGTCTGATTGCGACCAATCTGATTGCAAATTAAGTCAAAACTAAGAATAAAAAAAATTGTTTTTACTCCCTTAAAATCCGTTGTACCTTTTGAAAGTTATGAGTTAAAATTTTTTAAAAATATCATCTTTCCATGCTCGTCACTCACGTCACCGAGATTCTCTGAAAAAAAGAAATATAAAAATAGTATCGCTTACCTATCTTTGCAAAATTCTCAAATTATTATATGTATTATTATTTCCAAGGAAATCAGAAACTTCAACGAATTTTAGGCTGCAGCCTCAACGGGTGACATAAATGTGTGAAATTGTTCATCTTGAATCGGTTTCCTTACATGCATTGAAGACTTCATCGTTGATTTTGACATGACAAAAACTTTCTTCTCGATTTAAAAATTTAATTGCATTATTTAACAATACAAGAAAATAATGCAAGCTTAGTGACCACTTCAGGAAATAAGCAACTCACTTAACTTTTGGCTTAATAATATCTGTGGAATGACGTATAATGGATAAATTTTAGTCAGCTTCAACAGTGACTGCTACAGTGCAACATTTTCTTCGTTCTGGACGTGTAAAGTAGATAACCGAAGTCGAATATATATATATATATATGTATATATATGTATATATATGCTAATCGTAATAAGACAAACAGAATTTACGATCAATTTAACCACCAGCAAAATACTGATACAAGATTTGATAAACTGGTACAACTGATGGAAAAGCAGATGGAGAGGTTTGACAGAATGTCAGAACAAATCTGCTCGTTAGTGAATTTTGTCACGTCACTTACCGGTAACCATGCATCCAAACCTTAAAATTGTCTTATGGAACGCTAACGGCGCCAGCCAACAAAAGTTCGAGCTCGAACATACCATCAAATCTCACAACGTTGACATTGTTCTACTTTCGGAGACTCATTTTACTGACCGCTCTCATTTTAAAGTACACGGATTACAACTAATCACCCGTTTAATACAGCCCGCGGTGGAAGTGCTATCAATATCCGAGACAACATTAAATTTTCTGTATGTAGATCCACATCACATATCTGGGCTCAAGCACCGTAGAACTAAATGTAGCTACTGGTAGCTTTAAAATTACGGCTGCGTACTTTCCTCCTCGGTATCAAGTCACTCAAAGCATGTTTCAAACTATATTTGATTTTGAAGACTTCCACGAGATATTTTCCGACCACTCTGCAATTGTCATCGAAATCAATGAAATCAAGATTTCTTCTGACAGTATCAAGATCGACTGGAATCTTGATACTGTCAGAAGAAATCTTCTTAGCAAGAATTCAGAGTTGTCTCTATTCCGATGCTGGTTAGATGGTCAAGTAGACCCTAATATAGAAATGAATTCCGTATGAGATGTTGATGTTTCGTAAGAGATGTTGACGATGAATGGTTAAGCAGGACTATTCATGAAGCAGCAGACATCGCAACTCCTTTAAAAATATCAAACAAACTATCTTCATACCGCAACTACTCGATAAATTCCAGAGAAATTCGTGAACTTGTTAATGAGAAAAAAATGCTTCGACGTATCTGGCAACAATTTCACTACCCGGCAGATAAGAACGCATTAAACAGAGTTTCAAAAAAATTAAAAAAGAGACTGATTGACTTGAAAAACGATGCGATTGAAGACTTCCTGATTAATGCTGAGCCTAACGGACCTGAATGCGATTTATGGAGAGCTCGACGTTTAATTCCCATTAAAACTCCTAATGGGGATTGGTGTCACAGCAATCAAGAAAAAGCTGACTCATTCGCTGCACACCTGCAGGAACAATTTACACCATTCGCGATTTGCAGTCGTGCACACGAAGCAGGGGTAGAAAGAGTGGTCAAACCACCTTGCTGTGACAATGTTCCGATAACTCCAGCCAGTTTGGAAGAGTTTACAAATGAAATAAAACTTTTGGTAACCAACAATCAAAGGGCTTCCCGATAATTGTCTACAACTAATAGTGGAAATATTTAACGTATGCTTCAGGCTTGGCCACTTCCCTAGCCAGTGGAAGTGCGCAGAGGTAATTCTAATTCCAAAGCCTGGAAAACCTGAGAACGAATTATCATCCTATCGCCCTATCAGTCTGCCGGCGGTACTCTCAAAAATATTCGAATGAATATTTCTTCTTAGAGTACTACCGACACTAGAAAGCGATATTCTCCCCGACCACCAATTCGGGTTTCGACGAAGGCATGGAACTCCAGAGCAAGTTCACAGAATCGTTGAAGTCATTCAAAATTCTTTTGAATAGAAACAGTTCTGTTCGGCCGTATTCCTTGATGTGAAACAAGCCTTTGATCGCGTATGGCACAAGGGGCTGTTATACAAAATAAAAATGACATTATCCTGCACAGAGTTCCGCTTTCTTCCATCATATTGACAGGGCAGAAGCTTCTACGTGAGACACGAAAATGCCACATCTGAGTTAAAAAGCATACAGGCAGGAGTGCCTCAAGGAAGCGTATACACAGCTGACATGCCCGACTCTACCTGCAATGATGTAACTATAGCGATATTCTTGCTACAGCTTCCAGTGCTAAAGCAGCAACTCAATTGCTTCAAAACCAACTGAACAAAACCCAAGACTGGATGAACAAGTGGAATATCTCAGTAAACGCAGCCAAGTCCGTTCATGTCTTATTCGCACTTCGACATAAGGGTAACGATCGGGCCCGCTTTATCTAGGCTTTTGGCTTGACAAAAGGCTCACTTTTAGGGACCATATAGTGGCGAAAAGGAAGCAATTAGACCTAAAAACGCGTCGGGTGTATTGGCTATTAGGCCAAAAATCTAAGCTTAGTCTGGACAACAGAGTCAGACTATACAAAGCCATACTCAAGCCGGTCTGGACTTACGGCATCCAGCTATGGGGTGTGGCAGCTGTATCAAATATCGAAATACTTCAACGGTATCAAAACATCACCCTTAGGAAAATCACTCGAGCTCCGTGGTATATACGCAATGACAATATTCATAACGATCTTCAGATGCCAAGTATAGCTGAAGAAATCAAGAGACATAGCACCAGATACATAGAAAAACTTTATGAGCATTGTAATATTCTGGCTATCAATTTATTGGATAATTCAACAACAACGAGGCGGCTTCAGCGAGTGCACCCGTTAGATCTGTCATGTTCAAGGACATTAAGACTAAGTTAAGATTAGGTTATTATGTTATTATATGTTAATATAATATGTAAACCGTAAATGTGAAAATGAAGTAGTCAGAAAATTTGATTATAGTTCCTGCATCGAACTGATGGCAAATAAAAAGATAAAAAAAAAAATTATGAACTTCGAATAAATGCAACACAAACAAGCGCTTCGTAATCGTTTAATGAAATGCACGCGTGAGTTCGTGATGCATTCGTGGCATAACTTGAATCGAGATGGTCAGTGGAGGTCGTTGATAGATTCTAAGTGCTTTACAGCACAACACAACACAATATGTGTGTATGAGTGTATTGCTTACGTGCAGCTGCATATGATTTTTACACAAGTCTCTCAATCTATCTGCACCGCCATCCTTCGATTCCATTGCACGGTGTAAATTATCCATGAACGTTCAGCTTGCTTACGCAGCTGCGAACCAATCTTCGAACCAATTAAAAATTGAAAAATACTGCTTCTTAAAAAATATAACAATTAAATGTTTGCCGACCCGATTGGGACGAGTAGATTTTTACAGTTCATGGTGGCCATGTTGTATTATCTGTTGTCAATTCTCCTGTTTTTCATTTTTCAGATACTAAAGACGAATTACCATGCCAAGTAAACGCGTCGAGCAACCGGTGCAAATGATAAATTGTTATCAAAATGGGTGTTCTCTTATGGCAACCATGCGCGAGTTTATCCCATTTACACGATTTCTGGTTAATATGATATGGATATCAATGACATGTGTTTAACGAAGAATGCCGCTAAGTGCCACACTTCCCAGATTTGCTCAAAAGCGTCAGAACTAGTGACAAGACATGGGTATATGGTTATGACGGCAAAACCAAAGCCTACTCATCCAAAGGAATGCGGCTAGAAGAGCCAAGACCGTGAAGGTTTTGCTCACTTTTTTCTTCGGTTACAATGGTGTGGTGCATCGTTAGTTCCTGCCAGAAAGTCGTACGGACAATAAGGATTATTACCTTGAAGTTATGTGGCATTTGCGTGAATCAATATAAAGAAATCGCCTGCATTTGTGGCAAAGCAATTCATGGCTTTTGCGATAGTTCACCGTTCACACATCGTTGCTTGTTCGTGATTTGTTGGCGAAAAACATCACCGTAATCAAGAATTAGTTACTGTATTCAACGAATTTCTCCCCCTTCGACTTTTTCCTGTTCCCAAAACTGAAAAGATCCATGAAAGGAAGGCGTTTTTCCACGATTGAGGATTTGAAGACCGCATCCCTGGAAGAGCTCAAGGCCAAAAAGCTCATAAATTCGAGATCTGGAAAAAGCGCTGGTACAAGTGTATTTTATCTTAGCGGATTACTTTCAATGGGATAAAATAGGTATTGATGAACAAATAAACATTTTTTGAGAAAAATAAAAAGTTACTTTTTTCTTAAAAAATTACGATGGCAATAATAATTATGCTATTCTTTTTTTATTTTTTTTTTTGACCGGTACAGTACTAGCATACTGAAATTAAAATTCAAGAGCCGTATCGTAACCGAATACCGAAATAGAATGGAACCGTAAAAAACCTTATACCGAAACACACATTTCGGTACGTACCAAAACCGTAAAACAAGTTGGTTTTATTCACATTTAACACATTTTACTTGTTCTGTCTTATACCTATACACAGAACCCTACCACAAAAAAAGATTTGCTTTTGAATTCACATGATCTAAAGAAAGTGATTTCAAACCGAAAAAAGGTTTCCTTAAGATAGTTAAATCGAATCCAAACAATTCTTTCGGATTCGGAAACCGGAACAGGGTGGTATATGAAGTTTTTCTGTACGTGAGCTCTTACTGAGTTTTAAATTGAAATTTAGTGAACTTAATTCCAATAATTATTAATTAAGCTTTACAAGAGGAGTAGCATTGACATTCTCTCAGGCTTAATCCAACTACGCTGCTTATTGAATGTTTGACCAGCCTCTGATAATAGCCGCTCGTATGGAACTGCATGCTTAAATATATGTGAGAAAGTATTCCGCATAGTTTCCCAAACGGACTAACGTCAAAATCCGACAATGGGGTTGTTAAATACTTGGAAGTCTCTTCCTCTATATTACTATTAGGCACAAAATTTTGGATTAGGCTGTGATGATGACTCCAAAATCAACCCATCTAAATTTTGTGCCTCTTGAATAGGACACTTTAACGAAAAAAACATTTCGTTAATAAATAACATAATAGTGGTTAATAGTGTGTTGAGCCGCCTTTCTGCTACAACGCTTCGCACATACGGTTTGGAAAGGATACATACAAATTGGCTCAATAATTTATCAAAATCGAGCTACAAGCTAATTCGATGGCTATGCTTAGTTCGGGTATATTTGAATATTGTTGTCCTGATCAATATACTTAACGTGTCAACCATCCACAAACATATCCGATAATATTCAAATCCGAAATAAAATTAGATAAGAGTGAGCGCCGTCCCGGTAGAAAAATACGGCCAACCCATGAATATAATATGCACGTTTGCATTTAAAATTTTAATAAAAAATTTCAATTTTGTTTTCTTTTCGATCGAGCTGGCAGATATCTTTGCAAAAAAATTATTGGCTCGCCGAACTCGGCGATACGGTTATAGGCTTAATAACAGTCTTGACATTGAAAACTAGGATATCGCCTGAAAAATATGAGCGATAAAGTTATAGGCAAGTCATGCAAACGGCCCTTAGTCGTGTACGATATTGTTTAGTATTTTTATTAATGATCTCCCTTCGGCTTGTAGCTATGCTCATATGCTATTGTAGGTGGACGATGTTAAAATATGCATGCCGATTTGAACTGACTACATACATTAAGGTGTATTAATTATCTTAACTTAAATTTTTCAATATGCAAATGTATGACGTTTCTTCGCAGAAAACCATTTATAGTGACAAATTTTTTAAATAATATTAGCCGCGGTAGAGAGTATAGTCTTAATGATCTAGGTATCCTTACGGAACCTAAACTTATTTATAATAATCACATTTGTTCAATAGTGAATAAAGCAAAATGTGTTTTTGGCTTTGTTAAGCATTGGTCTATGAAATTTAATGACCCTTACACCACTAAACTCCTCTCTTCTTCTCTTGTTCGTGCAATTTTAAAATTGGCTCCTGTGTTTGGAATCCTTTCTATGCTATTCACAAAGATCGTATTGAGTCTGTTCAAAAACAGACTCTTAGGAGTCAAAATTGGAATCCAGTTATAAATCTACCATCCTACCATGACAGGTTAAAATTAATTGATCTTCCAACCCGTCTATCACGCCGATCTATGTTTTGTGTGGCTATTCTTCTTATTGGTGAAATTGATTCTTCCAACTTGGTTCAGTCCATATCACTAAATGTCCCGATTCGGCCAACTCGTCACTTTGTATCAATAAAGTTGGCTTATTCTACGACAAATTACGCGCTCAATAACTCACTCCGAGATTTTTTTCGATCTACAATAAATTTTCTCCCTATTTCTCTTATAATTCTTTCTTACACTATGCAAAACAATTCTGTACTAACAAATCATTACTCAATTAATTTTTAAATTTAATTTAGCAACTTCTCTGAACTTCTTTACTTTTTTAATTGGCTCGCTTGGAGCACTACGAAACCACTCAACCGATTTTGATCAAATTTTGTGGCAATATTCAAAATAGTCCCGCGGGTGATCCTGTGCAGTTTCGTGGCAATTGGATAAACAGAAAATTTTTTGGATTTTTTAGATTTTCCATCCATTTTTTTTTTTGTTTCAATAAGAAGGAGCATGTTGATGGTGGGGAAGGGGGAAGGAGTGGCTGGGGAAAGGGGAAAGGGGAGCGGCGCTTACAACGTCGCGGGCACCTACTAGTATTAGTAAGCCAAAACATATCATCAGTTAGCTTGGCCGCACATAAAGGAATGCGAAAGACGTTATACTTTCCAAGCATGGTCTGTTGCACTCTTGCAAGTTCGGCTCTCTTTCACTCTTGTGTGTATTGTTGTTGCATTGTAAACTAATTAACTATCGAAACTCCCCAAACTGGCAAAGCCATTGGTGCAGCTAGTTAAATCTCAATCTTAAAACTATAGCTTAAAACAAATACTACCAACTAATTTGTTTTATATATGAGTATGTAGAGTAACCACATCTATAATTGAAGTTATAGAAGGATTTGGCGAGCCTGCCAACTACCAATTTAATATTGGCTCTGTAAGTCAGTAGTGAAGTGATACCAAGGTGGATTAAAATTTATTTTTAACCTTACGTTTTCAATAACCTGTAATTTTTATATCTTTTACACATAGTGTGAAATGGTATCAGTGTGTCTGAAAGTTTGTAACGCATTAAACGAGGTATCATAGACCCCATAAAGTATATATATATTGCTGATCAGCTCGACGAGATGAGTCGATCTAGCCATGTCCGTCTGTCTGTCTGTCCGCCTGTCCGTCCGTCCGTCTGTCTGTCCGTCTGTCTGTCTATCTATCTGTATGTATGTTGCGCATTTTTGGGGACCAATTTTTATGCTATCCAGTTGAAAATTTGCACATACACTTTTTTTTGCAGATTAATAGAGTTTCAAGATTGACCAGCCCCACCTACTTTTTGGGGTAGCCCCCACTCAAACCATCGCCCACTTTTAACTTTTTGTATGAAGAACTCTTTTATTGTAGCCATTATCAACTTAATATTTGATGTGGTACCTTCTAATGGTAGGACGCTTCACATTAATGGGTGAGACCCGCTAATTTTTTGGGGTTGCCCTATACAAATCTACTTCTCACTTTTGACTTTTTGTACGATAAACTTCCTTATTAAAGTCAATATTAGGTTGAAATGCGATGTGGCGCCTTTTCATTGATAGCCGCTTAACATACTAGACTAATGGACGTGTCCCGCCCACGTCAATATCAACTTGAAATTCGATATGGTGACATCTTATATATGCACATATACTAGTGGGCACCGCACAATTTTTGGGGTAGCCCCTATTTAAATCCCCCCACGTTTACATTTTACAATACGATTTCAAATTTCGTTTCAATGATATTAGAGCTTCGGTTCAACCGAAGGTAACGTTTTTTCTTGTTGTTCTTGTTGAATGAATTGAAAAATTGTTATTTCCATTTTGCAAAATATACATGAATGGTTTCAAAGGCATGCAGTAACCAAGCTGACATGTCAGAGGGTAGTATTCCTGTGTATGTTGTCTACGAATATTGAAGCTGTGCAAACGTAGAGGTACGGAAAGTCAGAAGTTTAAATATTGTAGACAGGCAAGAGTGCTGGGGAAAACATGCAGGGAGACTGATAGATTGATCGCTTAAAAAGCTTTAGACAGTTTTATTCAGTTTGGGCGTTCAGTATGCCAAACAGAATGGAATGCTACTTTTATGTGTTCTACACTAGCAAGCGTGCGGAGTATTTCGTAGTCGCAAATGTACGACTGCTGCATTCTTATTTGTTACAATATCTAAAACTTGTTACGATATATATAAAGAATACAGTATATAAACGTTTTTTCTTCTTTTTTCCACTCTTTCCCCTGCCACTCCTTCCCCACCTTACACATGCTCCTACTTATTGAAACAAAAAAAGTTGAAGGAAATTCTAAAAAATCCAAACAATTTTCAGGAAAAAATCACAGGATTACGCACGGAACTATTTTGAATATTGCCACAAAATTTGATCAAAATCGGTTGAGCGGTTTCGGAGTCTATAGGGAACCTACATACATACTTCCAATTTTATATATATAGATTACGTCTTAAAAGCATTATGCCATTCAGAGTTTTTGCGTCCAGCCGATTCCTAACCGGATTCAAAATAAACTTGAGGCCTGAAAACAAACGCTCTAAACTTACTTAAGTAACTGGAGCTGTGAGAGTAACTTTCGACAATTCAATTTAGTTCTGGGAAAGTTTCTAACCACCATTCAGCACATTTTCTTTGTTGTTTAAACGTTTTAGCCTGCGATTAGTTGAAGCTAGTAGATTACTTTTTGATAATACAAACTAAACAAATACATATATGCATCGAGTTCGTATCTAGTTCCAGATAAATTACTTGAGCTAGCACTAGTTTGTTCAAGTTGTTGCATTTTTCAGCAACTGATAAAACTCTGGAATAGAAATCTGTCAAAGCAGCTATACAAATACTTTTCTTTTCAGAAATCAGCTTTACATTACATCGGTGGTTTAAAAATATGGCACATAAAAAGGCACTATTCTAGAATAGAGTAGACTCACGTTTTTCAAATTCAGAGACTAATGGTTTAGCTAAAACAGTAAGTTTCTTTTTACCAATTTGCAAATTTTATAATGAAGCAACACAGCGTAAAAGTCGCCCAACATTAATTGCTCACTTTGAAGTTTTGTCGTTGCATTTTAGCTGGTTCGACTACGCTAACAATTTCATTAATTGTATCCCAGACTGTTCTTTCTATAAAACTATCAATATTTGCTACCGCAAAGCTGGCGCAGAAGTCATACACGTTCTTCTCCAGCATCATA
This sequence comes from Leucophenga montana, assembly GCA_035044765.1. Lineage (NCBI taxonomy): Eukaryota > Metazoa > Arthropoda > Insecta > Diptera > Drosophilidae > Leucophenga > Leucophenga montana. The sequence goes on along the minus strand of JAWNNQ010001412.1, from coordinate 95,876 downwards.
TACATAGGTTGTGCTCCAACGACTAGGACAATCAATTGGTATCTTCTTTAACTACTTATCTAGCATAAGGTAGCTTATGGACGGCGCGCGAAACTTTTTAACAAGGGCTCTGCCAATTAAAATGGCTTTTGAAAAACTGCGCGAATATTGTCACTACGCATATTGGTATGTATATGGTATCAGCTGTTTTTAGGGTTCCGTACCAAAGGGTAAAACGGGATCCTATTACTAAGACTCCGCTGTCCGTCCGTCTGGCTGTCTGTCACCAGGCTGTAACTCAGAATCGAAACTATACCGTTATATATTTTTTTGATTTTATTTAATTTCGGTAAAAGAAAAATGTGAATCGGTTATTTTCGGTTAACGGTTCCGGTTTTATTCCCTGCTTCTATTAAATGTGTACGTGCATACACATAACACATAGTACTTGTGTGCGTATACACAAACAAAATAGCGCCTTTATATTTGCATTTCGGTATTTTAATGTTGTTTTTGTTGCAAAAATAGTACTTACTTTTTCCATTTTAAATGGATATTTTTTCAACGATCTTGAAATTCAAAGTCAGAAACTTTAACCAATTATATCAAACACTTTGATTTGGTAAAACTTTAATCTCGAAAACTTTGATATGGTAAAAGTTAAAACTTGTTGATTTCGTATCTTGCATGACATGCAGCACACAAATATAATATAGTTTATAATAATATTTAATGATAATAGTATTTGGATAATTGGATTACAATAATTTTAGTATGTTTAGATTAATAATTAATTACATATCTTAACAACTGAACTACTTTTAATACTGAACTACTGGTAATACTTCTACATGTATTTTTATTACTTAAAACTAACGTATGAAAAGAAATTCGGGTGGGAATCGGGACCCACAAGATAATTTGAAAATCTTCAGGACGGGCGGGATCGGGAAGACACTTTTTTTCGCGCCCATCTTTAGTACTTTTAAATAATGCAGACATATAATTAAAACATTCTTACAAACAACGTTGCATAACTGATATGCTTGCTCTCTCTTCTACATTTACTTTTTCCAACTACATATTTCAATGAAAAACTGTTGAATTCGCTTATAGTTATATATTTTTCCACCCACCGTATTTAACACAATGAATATGCATGACATATATTGTCAATGAATAATCAATCCCAAAGTAGCAGCGATTAGCAAGCGTGATTCTTCGTCTGAACTCTCGGCTGACGTTGTTGTCGCTGGTAAATTCCGTTCCCAGATAGACGAAGTTTTCTACAACATTGAAATTGAAAATCTCCATACTCACAGACCGTCCAAGACGTGCTGATGGTCTGCGAGTGGACACAAAGTACTTCATCTTATCCTCGTTTACCGCTAGGCCCATGGGATGTGACTGTTTCGCAATCTCCGAGAAAGCCCTGCTAACTCGTCGTTCGTTGGTGCCGATGATGTCAATATCATCGACATATGCGTCACTTACTTATGTAAGATCGTGCCCGGTGTGTGGTGTGTGTCTTTGTTGCACTCACGGGTCTTTTCCAGATACTGGCCTATCAGTGCATTTGTGTATGGCTCCAGCCGATTACACAGTACGCGGGACAAAATTTTGTATCGTATTGATATTCTTGAATATAGGACAAAGAACGCTGAGATTAAAATCGCTGGGCATGCATTCATAGTACCATAATTTGCATAAAAGTTGGTGCATACGCCTTACCAACTCTTCGCCACCAGACTTGAATAACTCAGCTGGCAGCTCATCGGAGTCTGCCGCTTTCTTATTCTTCAGCTTTTTAATTACTGAGTCGTTATAATCCGGTGGTTCTACAAGAGAGCCATCAGCAATTGGTGGTCCTAGGTAGGCTTTTCTATCGGCGGTATTGTTCTCGTCATCACCTCAAGTGGGTTAGAGAAGTGACTTCTCCATGTCTCAGTGATTTATGTGCATATGTAACCAGACTTCCATTATTGTCCTTACAGAAAGAAACTCCGTGCTTAAAACCTTCGATCAGACGCTTGACCTTTTGATAAAACTTTCGAGATTCATTTCTATGACATAACACCTCAACATCTTCCAGCTCAGGCCTTTCTTGTTCCTTTTTTTTGCGTCTGAAAAGGCGTTTCTCCTCTCTCCGTTTCTCACGATATACTCTATAACAGCTCGCGTTGCTCCCGACTGTAGGGTTCGTTTGTAAGCGGCGTCTTTCTCTGCAGTACCTTGGCGACACTCCACGTCATACCAAGGGTTCGTCACAGGTCTGGTGCACCCAATGACCTCCTTGGCAGCCGTATCCATGGAGTGGGAGATATGTCTCCACTGCTCACCTATATCTTCAGAAGCCGGAGAGGACACACGGAACAGTTGGGAGAGTCTGGCTGAAAAGGCTGCGGCGGTCTGTTGTGATAGCAATTTACCGACGTCTATCTTTCGTTGAGTGTTGGGACGTGCGGAATGCAGCATTCTGAGCCTGGTGCGTACCTTGGCTGCCACAAGGTAGTGGTCCGAGTCGATGTTGAGACCTCGTATCGTTCGCACATCCAACATGCTCGATGCGTGTCTTCCGTGGAACCTGATCAATTTGGTGGCGTGTATTTTGATCGGGACTGCGCCAAGTAGCCTTGTGTATGTCTCGGTGTGGAAATCTGCCGCTACTGATTACCATGTTCCGACCTGCGGCGAAATCGATTAGCCACTGTCCATTGCTGGATGTAGCGTCGTGAAGGCAAAATTTGTTGCCTTCATATTCGTAAATCATGGTCCTTAAATCGTTTTCGGCGGTCGTCATCAGTGGGGAATTTTATCCGAGGCTTCCTTTGTGTCTTCACTGGTACGTTTTTTTTTTCTTTTCAAATTATCAAACAAATATTAATGATTAAAAATACTAAAGTCTGCATAGAAAGAAACCCATGGGTAGAAACAACTTTCACTAACAGCTTTTTACTTTCACTATTTAAGTGGTTGGCCAACAACGATTTTTAATATTCCTGACAGAAAAAAATATATATTTTTTTCATTTTTTTAGTGTTATCTTAATAAATATAATCATTCGTGCGTATAATGCTCTCGAATCAGTCGTGAACTATTGAAACTATTCATCTCATATTCACACCATATGATCATCTGGCATTCCGGTTTGCATAACTTTTTTTTGTACCTGATTGGTGGCGCTGGGGTCGAGATATTTTAAAAATTGGTATTTATGGTCCGATTTGGCCCAAATTCACATTATATATCCAAGTACTCAAAGAAGCTACGATCAATTATCAAACGAAAAACAATCACAACGACGTGAAAACGAACGCATAGCAATTGTGGAGCGCAACGCTGAAACAGACGAACAGCTATTACAACGATTGGCCACTATGCGGATAAGAAGATGAGCATCACGTAATCATGCATCAGATTTGAGTCGAAATTTAAGCCAATTGGATAATAGAAATCGTATGCAAATAACAAGAGCAATGAGCAATGGCTTTATAATCATTTAATCGACTTGACCCTGAAATTGAATATTGCGCAAACTCCAAAATACGAGTATATATTAGAAATATGATTAAGGAATGAACACATTGTCATGCGCTCAAATTTAAAAATGAATCAGCCGGAATGTTCTGCGCTTCAGGAAAAGTTGTGTTGCCGCCATTGAACCCACCACTAGAGCCACTGAAAACGTTAATGTATGGCAACACCGCAGAGTCAAAATTATTTTTGAAAAAAATAAGAACATTTAATAGTTACTTCCAAATGACATCATTTGCCGCCAATATTATTAGTAATGCGGATGGCCAAGGAAATACATTTAATTCTACATTCAAGATTCAGGGCCAGGTGTACCACAAAATTGGCTCTTTACTCCTTCTACCAACGGGATCACCAAAATTCCTACAAATATATTTTATGGGAGATGTAGAAGAGCAGATCAACATCCGTTGCGAGTACAATCAAATTCAAACTATACGGGAAAGGGGAGTGTTGGGAAGAGGTGGAAGGGAAGCGCCGAAAGAGAAAGAGATGGAGGGGGGAATATGGGGAGGGGAAGAGTTAAGAGGGGTAGGGGAGGAGGGGCAATGAAATAGGTGATGGGGAATGGGAGATAGGAAAAGGGGTGGTAGGGAAATGTCGCAGGGGGCAGATGGGTAGGGGAATGAGGGGTATGGCAAGGGGGCATTGGGAACGATGTGTAGAGGTAGGTTAGGCAGGGGGAAGGGCAGTAACGCGCAGGGTACCATTTAAAATAGAGGGATAAAATATTGTATACAACCAAATGGGATCGAAGGGAAAGTAAAGTAGGGGTAGGTAGGGGAAAGGGCAGAGGAATGGGTGCAGGGTAGAGGGTGGTGAGCGAAGGTGGGAAAGGGGCAGGGGAATGGGTGGTAGGGTAAGGGGCATGAGGAAGGTGGGCCAGGGAGAAGGAGTGGCAGGATAAGGAGGGGTAGGGGGAAGGAGAAGCAGGTGGAAAGGCAGAAACGCGACGTGAACCAGATAGTTAATAATAAAAACAAACATTTTTCTCAAAAAAAAAAATTAAAAAAGAATCTAGACTTCAATATTTGTTGAGACACCACAATTATTTTATTGTGTATAAAAAATTCCACTAAATCTTCGTGACTAATTTTTTCTATATGTATGTATTTTTAATATTTTTCTATATCTATACTAATATTATAAAGAGGTAAAGTTTGTGAGTTTGTGGTTTGTCGGCTTGTGGCGTTGTAGGGGGTAATCTCTGGATCTACGGAACCGATTTGGAAAATTCTTTTACCAATAGAAAGCCACTTTATTTGTGAATAACATATGCTATAATATATGACGATATACACATAAATGTAATGAATAAATGTAAATATAAATGAAATGTAAAATAGTATGAGCGAGATGGCGATAATTAAAACATGATGTAAAGCTGAAAGCCACGCATTGTAGAGTGTTCATGTATTTGTCTCATATGGTCATGTGTGCGTGATTAAAGAGAAAGAACGAAAGTAAGAGATAATTTAAAATATCAAAAACGTGAGACAATATTATTAATGGTCGTCGCATCGGTCGGTACCTTATGCAGTGGACGTTGACGAAATTGAAATTTTCGAAACGTAATACGCACACTTTCGACATTGTATTAATAAAAAGTTCTTATCAGAACTACTTTTTTTCTTTATAGTTTTCATAATAAGTTCTCTTCAGAACTTCTTTCTATTTTATTGTTTCCTTAAAAAGTTCTTTTCAGAGCTACTTTCTGTCTTATTGTTTCCATAAAAGGTTCTGAATATATAACGTCAGTATGCCTGAAAGAAAATCACAACCTTCTACACATACATCCCAGAAATAAGCGGCTATAGTACGCCGAATGGGAGAGACTTCCTCTGAGCATGCACAGCGCCTTGCGAGTGAAAGATAATACAGATCGCAAGGTCATGCAAGGTCAGAATTACGTGATAGGGAGTCTAGCAAAGAAAATTTGCAGCGGTTTGACAGCCAAAGAGCAATTACCTCAGCAAGACGTGCTAGGGAGACTAGCACCGAAAGGCTGCTTATAAAAGAGTTGCGGGAGAATATAATCGTTGGGGCCATTCTCACAGGGCCAGCAGTGGGACAACTGGCTTATGCTCCGCGCATACCCATGATTCCGACGGATTTATCCATACCATTTAAAAGGCTGCAGTATCCCGTCAAGATCTCTTTTGCCCTCACTATTAATAAGTCCCAGGGTCAAACATTTTCTCTGGTGGGCATTGACCTGAGAAATCAGTGTTTTTCCTATGGGCAGTTATATGTTGACTTATCTCGGATTGGAATTCCTGAACGACAATATATTTTCGTACCAAATAATAATATTACATCTAATATAGTAAACAGAAAAGTTTTGAACAATTAAAATAAACATAATTTATTCAATCATTTTAAACCCGGTAATATAGCCAAATTGGAAGGAGTTGCAGGGGGAAGGAGTTGGGAATGAGTGGTTGGGTAAGGAGGTATGGGGAAGGTGGGACAGGGGGAAGGATGGGCAGGGGAAGTAGTGGCAGTGGGATGGAGAGGCAGGTGGAACGGAAGAAACGCGCAGGGTATCAGCTAGTTTACGATATTTGCCATCACTTGCCAATTTTTGTTGTTCACTCGCGCACTTTCAAAGGACAACTGAACTCAAATAAGAGAGTACTCGCTCTCACCATTTGTTGTTGCTGTTTATAGACGGAAACCAAACAAAATATCGTTAGCCAGTATTGCTATTTTAGATAGTGAAGAGTGATTGTGAAAGCAGACTCAACTTGCGAGTGTAAGAGAGACAAAAAAAAAACAATGTTGAAATTGGCAATACATACTTTTAACTTTATTTCCACCGTTCCCGCTCACAACTGCACTGTCGTGCAATGTACATTGTTGGCCCACAACTCTTTAGTTAGCGCTTACTTTCATCGAAGTATTGCAATAGGGAGGAGGTGATTCAGTTTGTTACGAAACATTTTTCAAGTTATTTTAATAGTGATCAATATACAGGTGTCGGGGCTCGAAGTGTTACCAACTTCACTATGCTGTAGCAATCAAAAGGCTAATGACAGCGCGCTCTTGTTTTGTCAAGCGTCAGTCTGTTATGTTGTTTACAAGCCTACGGAAGCATATCGTTAAAAAAGTTATCGAAATGCAATTCAAACGCAACAGTGTTATTGCTATGTATTTAGCTGGAAAAACGCAACCAGCCATTGTTAATGAGCTACGTTATTTACGTGTGAACAAAATGTTTGTGTATCGGATCATTACACATTGCATTGATACTGGCAGCATGAAAAAACGTCATGGCGGTAGACATCCCAAAACAGCAACATCGGGGACTACACTCAATGTGCACTCGTAGCATGGGATATATATTAAAAAATTAACTATGACTGAAGCCCTACAATATACAAAAAGTTCTAGATTTAAAACCTGCACAAAAGGCAGTTCACCTAGCAAGAGCAAAGGTGTTCAAACATTTATACATTAGTGGCGAGCTTGAAAATGTGACCTAAATATTCTAATGAAAAATTTTTACAATTCAGCAATATGTAAACAAACGATCGTGTATGGTTAAAGATAATTTAACGCGAATTGATCCGCAAAAGCAAGCGCCTGCATCAGTGATGGTTTGGGCCGCTGTAACTGCCACAGAACGCTCACCACTCGTTTCCATTAAACAGGGCGCAAAAGTAAATCAACAAATCTACCGTGAAAAGATTTTAAACGATGCTTTGTTACCTTGGGCACGTATACAATTCGGTAGAAACCATTGGATGTTTCAACAAGACTCGGCACCATCCCATAAAGGCAGAGAAACCCAAAATTTTTTACAAAATAAAGTTCCCAGCTTTATTTCTTCACAACAATGGCAACCATATTCCCCAGATATGGTGTAGAGGCCAATATATCACATAAATAATATGGGACGGTAAACCCCTTAAAGCTTGCTCTTCGCCGAGAATGGGACAAAATACCATCGCACCACATTCGTGCAGCGTGTGAAAGCATCCCGGACAACTGATGTCATTATCTGCGCCAAAGGTGGATACATCGAACAAAAACATATTTTTCTGAAAATTTGAAATGTTTTTACGATAAACTAAATTTTTTAAATAATAATTAAATAAAAATAGATAAAATTACAGAATTTTTAATTAGTTACATTTCGAGCGCCGACCCCCGTAAATATAAACAAATATTTGATATCATAAGATACTAACAGTTAGCAAAACCGACCACAATTATTATCAATTGGATTTATAAAATTTTATTGGGCATCATAAAAATGTGCGCTTCATAATGTTCGTGAGATAAATAAAAATTACAGAGGAAAAGGAATAAAAAATACGCCGTAATGTTGCCTAATGTGCTTTGTCATAGTCTTTGGTCCAATCTACATGCACCAATCAAGAACAAATTGCATTTGAATCAAACATTTTACGTGTTATTATTTCTTATTATATCGATTATTGTACTTTGTACTTTATGTCCTTTTTTGCACAATATTTTTGTGTGTTATTTGCGGGGATATTTGCGTCAAGGTGTTATCAGGGGGAAGGGCGGGGTTTTCAAAATTCGCGTTACGTAATACTTGAACGGCCCCGAATCTTATCTGATTAGGATCAACTATCTAAAGTTCGCCTCAATATTTGAGCTCAATCGGTTAGACGGGATGCGTGTCTATAGCTAACATACGTATATACATTATTTACATACGTATATACATTATTTACATTTACATACGACTAGATTCGATTTAATATTGACCCACTACATACAGCACATCCAGTTAATCTGATAAGTTCATTAATAAATAAAAATAATGGTTTGAGGCCTCCAAAGCTCAACTGTTTAGCGCGCTAGCTAGCATCCCAAAGGAAGTGGGTTCAATCCTCCACACAATCGAAATTTAAATTAAATACTAGTTCTAATTATTTCCATCCACAACCGCCAAAAAAGGTGAAATTGCCAAATATAAAAAAATTTTATTTTATTAATCCTATTTACAATTTTGTTTAATCATTTTAACGTATGAAAATTTGAAAACAAAAAACAACAAAATGCATTGTCATACGTGTTCTCAGAGACTTCTAGTCGTCTCAACTTTTTTCTTTTAACGTATGTAAATTTTTCTTTGTTAGTATTGGAAAAGACGAATGAAAATGTTGTCAGAATTGAACAGTTTTAACAGCCTTGGTAGAAAGTTTGGTATTTTTGTTGTTTATTGAGTTCAATTACACATATTTCACAAATAACAAACAAGTACTCTTTGCGAATTATATTAATTTGAAATCGAGTTACCCAGTATGTAATACATATGTATTTGTCATCAGCAACTGATTCTAAAGCGAAAAGCACAACAAATGTGTGCTTGCAATACAGTTTTAAAATGTTCATACGTTAAATCAACATTTGGGTACATGTGAATAGGCTAATTAAATATTGGTAAATGGAAGCATTAATCTAAAATAGAAAAACAAAAGAAATTTTCCAGCGTTGTCGAGCAAAGGGCACGTGTTAAAGATTGTTCAACTTTCCTTTCGAAGTTAATATCGTTTTATAATATTCCTGCTCTAAAAATCCGCGACGCGGACGAACTTCACCAACCAATAACCTTCTCTAAAGGCTTGGAAGTAAGCTTTTCGTGCTAAATGTATATCTAACAGATAAATATAAAAATTCAATTGTTTGTGTCTTTTAAAATTTTTATTCAGAAAATATATCGCATAATCGTAATAAAACAAAATTGTTATCTTGTAATTTATCTCAGTTTTAATTCACTGATTCGTAGTTCAATCGAAGAAACTTAGCTTTGCAGTCTTTTGCACAATTTAACACTTACAATTGTTGTATTATTCAAAATTTGACTAATTTTATTTATTCATTGTTACTTAATTTTCAGTGCTTAAATCTTTTTCAGTGTTTTTCTTTTTTTATACTGAAGAATTTTACATATTACTACAATTATGAATATTTCATGAATATTTATATTGGATGGCCTATAATATAACCCAGAATACTAGATTTCTAATTAAATTATTTATTGTATTAAAATTACTTATATATGACTAAGACATGTAGTATATGAGAATATTTACAACTCATGTTATGAGACTTTCATTTCATCTTAAAAGGCTAAATAAAAACTGCTATTCATAATCAAAATTAAAGCTATGATTAGGCATGGGATGGTTAAGTTTCCATTAAATTTTTAAGTTTATAATTTCTTTTCAAAACACCTAATCAATAACTTAAATATTTTTCATTTGAGTTTCTAGCTATGTATTTACATATTATCGCTGAAGAACGCACAGTTCTGTTGTTATTCTTTGCTTTGATTTCGTCGTTAGCGATATAAATAATAAAATATTTAAATTGTACAACTATATGATAGAATCATTTAAAAAAAAAAAAAGATAATAGGCATAAATAGCTATTAACTTAAATACAATGTTTATAGCAAACGGTTCCCATTCTGTTAACTATGTAGTAAGTTTAAAAAAAAAAAAACTAATTGAGACGTGCGTCAACTGCGAATACGACAAGCCAATTGCTTTAGTACTTTAGTACCTTTTCTGAGCTCCTACTTTGTCTAACTAGGAACAATTGCATGTGAGGCACGAATTATGATGATAATTTCAACTAATGAAAATGTTCAAATACTACTAAGACTGTTAAGTTTTTGACAAAAAGCAAAACAGCCTAACAACATTTTAAAAAAAAAGTATTTCGTAAAACAATTATACAGATAAATTAGTTTACATATGATATTCAGTCACAGTGTTCATGGTACGCATCATCATCATCGTCGCCATATCGATCGAATGTTGAGACGATGAAGCTGAAGTTATGTGCAGCATTTGCGGCGGCAGAGTTGAGCAAGCCAAGTACGTTGATGTTGAACGCCATTAATCAACTTGATTAGGATTCTCTGTAATAAAGAAAATAATAATAATTATTGTTTGGCTAATTGTTATAAAAATAAAGCATGTATTAATTTTGTAACAATATTAGTTATTAAAACTCAAGCAAAGACATTTAATAGAGAATTAAAACATTAGTACACTATGAATTGAAACTGCAGCACAAAATGTTTGTAGTGAAAATAGGCTGCAGCAAATAAACAACAAACAAAACAAGAACGAAACGAACTAAAATATTTTGGAAATTTGACACCCACCTAAGCCGAAATTTTGAGTCATGAGCACCTCTCCTATATTTAATTAACGTAACATTTAGCTGAAGAAACTGAGTTAACTAAGTCAAGCTGAACATATACAGCGGCGTCATTTAATGCTCACGTACGCTCACGCAAAGCAATATCAGTGCACATGAATAAACAATCGGAATCAAAAGATTCAACTTCATTTTTATTACAACTATTTTCAAGGTCCTCATTTTTCCTACTGCAAACTGATTTGAAGATAAAGATAGATTTTGAAACGAAAAAAGAAAATAAATTTATAAATCATACATGTAGTAAAATTAAAAAAGTTTTCAAATATGCGTAAAGCCAGAAATAGGGAAGGAGACAAAAATTATATAGAAGCTCAACTTACGTATTGCACGAGCTGCCTTCGCCTTATCCTTTAATACAAAAGCAGCGGTAATCAAGAAGAATATGCCACCCAGCACCTCAACAAAACTAGTTGAGAAAAGCGCATACTGCAGTGCTTCGAATTTAATGCGATTGGTATCCTGTAAATAATATTTTTATAATTTATAAATAATGCAATTGCTTAAAATTTATTTAGAATTTTTACCGTATCTTCCAATACATTTTTAACATCTGTTGAATTGGCCATCTCTAGTAGATTTGTGCTCGCTTGTTCCAATGTTAGCGATAGACTCTGAAAACCGGTAGGTTGCAGAAAACTTTCAATGCTAGTTGAATCCGAACGCAAGCGTTTTTTGATAAGTTCCGAAAACTGTAGCGAATATTAAAAAAAAAAAGAAGAGATAAATAAAGATATTATATTCGTTTGTTTGCGACTTTTCTATTTGTATACGAGTTATTGTAAGGCTCAAGGTCCAATAAGAAAATACAATTTATGATTTAATCACTATCGTACCGAGATATCACTAGCATATCACCGAAAGTTGTCTTCAGGTTGCTCTGTTAACAATGGAACCATTAAAACGCCTCCTATTGCCTGTTACATACATTTTCACAGACTTACTATAACTTCTTACCCTATGGGTAGAATGCTATAATACCTCTGGACCGAAAATGACCAGGACTGGTGGATTTAAACCGAACCTTCTTAAGTTAGCTATTGCTGTCATTGACATGCAATCCAAGTTTGAGCAGGATGTGATAATTAGTCTATGTTGAAATGTATGTATGAAAAGTTTGTATGGCCATTTTTAACATGAAAAAAAAAAAATTGAACGAGTTTGCTTGAAATTTCGTGTTTCCAATGGAATAGCGGCAACGGAATGATTCAAAATGTTACAAAAGTGTTATGAGGACTCGAGAACGCAGGTATTTGAGTGGCATAAAGCATTCAGTGAGGTTCGTGCCTCATGCATGTCGTCCATCCACCACTGTTAACGACAAAAACATCGAAAAAGTGATGGAAATTGTGCTCGCAAATCGTCGTGTTGGCATTAGTAAGATATCAGAAACACTCAACATCTCTTATGGATCGACTCAACACATTTTGGTTGATGTTTAGGGTATAAAACGCGTCGCCGCCAGACTCGTACCAAAAGACTTGAATAAAAAATTCAAGTCTTTTGGTACGAGTCTGGCGGCGACGCGTTTTATACCCTAAACATCAACCAAAATGTGTTGTGACGGAGTTTTTGGCCAAACATGAAACAAAAGTTATCGCACAAACAATGTATTCACCAGATTTGGCACCCTGTGACTTTTTTCTGTTTCCGAAACCTAAATATCCAGGGAACGCATCATGAGTCGTATCTCGGCGAGGCGTATAACAAGTGTATGGAAAATTAGATAACCCGTTGGCATGCTTGTATTGGCTCAAAAGGAGCCTATTTTGAAGGCGAGAATAAAGATTTGTATTAAAATGTTCCAGTCCTTGTGTATATATGTTAGTTTTAGTACTTAACTCCACAACAAACTGGCTGTAAGACTGTTGGCTTAGTTTTGTTATGTAACTAAATTATATTGCGAGTTTTTGTAAATTGTTTATTATAAATTGTTATTGTTTATTTTAAACGTTAACTGCTATTTTAGTTAATTAAAATTGTTTTAGTTTAACAGAATACCCTAAAGAGTTGTCTCTTTAGGAGAGTCGAAATATGTTGATGATTAAAATATAATTTGTTTTATTATTGAACCTTGAGCATGCCATTAACTCGTAATTAAAGATATGATTATAATTTAGTTTGTTAATGCCCCGTTGCATATTTATTGTACTTACCAAACCCACAAGATAAGGACTGCCGGCATCGCCCAATGCATGAGAGACTAAGATTTGGAAGGCTGCAGCTGTGGCACGGCGTGTGGGCACAACAACATACTGTAGTAGATAGAAATAATAAAAATTAGTTTAATTTCTTTTAAATTAGAATTAAAGGAATTTTGTAATGTGTAAAAAGCGCCAACAGAATTTTTTTTTTTTTTAATAAACAACAACAAGCAAGTGGTGTATAATAAAAAAACGTAGTGTTTATTTGGATTAGTGAGTATCTGTGTGCTGCAGGAGCTTATTTTAAATCAGATTAGCGAGTGCAGCAATCAGATAAAGTAGAACAACAACAACGCAAAAGCTCTCACAAGATGGCGCCACTTTAAATCAGGGCACATGCTGCTAAATAAGGTCATGTGTTCGTTTGTTTGAATAATGTATTAAAAAATGACGCTTTTTTGTGCGTGTTTAGGGCTACACACAACTGAGAAGAGTTCTACGCGTCAGGGAAGAGTTTAGCATTTTGGGGAATTGGGGAGAACATTTTGTTTCGAGACATTTTGCATTGTTCTGTGATTGCTTTCTAAAAGTGTAATTTTTTATTTTTTTATTTACAAATACAAATATGTATTTTGTAATTAATTCGTGCTCCAAAATGGTTTGTTTCTATTTTTTTACTGTTATAATTAAATGACATTAAATATGCAGGCTAAATGAAAGAAGGGGGAAGCAATGATGAAGGTGGTTGTTGAGTATCTCCAATTAAATAAACTACCAACAGCTTTTGTTTCCATGTAAAATATATAGTAAATGCTACTATAATATATACATGTCTACTTAACTTTCACACCTCAGCACTGCGAGTCTTATGCATAGAATAAAATAACCTATTTGTATGATTTTATAATAGCATTCAAGATAAAATTCCGAAAAGAGAAGGAAATTCAAAGTACAAATTCTAATCGATTAGTTACTAATCTACAACGAGAACTAGTTATACACTTTTATGCATTTTATATAAATACAAATTAATTGTCGATCTAATTATAATTATAATCTATCTAGAAACTATAATTAAACATTTTTTTAACTTACAATATAAAATTGCCTATTTGATAATAATTGGTTAACTAAAACGGCAAATTAATTTGTGAACTATATAATTCGCTGTTATTAAGTTTGGTTTAACTAGCTAAAACTTCTTCACTAACTTTTCTTCGTTTATAAGGTTAGGTTGGACGAAGCTGATAACTGAAATATTCTTATTAAGTCAGCTGAATTTTCATCAAAGCACCCGTAGAGTATTCTCGGACCTCCAGTACCTCTCGTCGAAATTTTGCGAGTGAACGATTACTTCAACCCATGATTTTTCAAGTTATCATTTTGAAGATCTGCAGTAATAGAAAGTAAGGGTTTGTCATCCACTAGGGACTAGATCATTCAACTGATAGAAAATACAATTTGTGTCACAGAGAAATATAAAAAAACCGAACCATTTCACCCCACAAAAATATTTTAAATCTCGCTAACATTGAATCAGACCTTGTATATATATTTCTAAAAGAGAAGCGGTACGTTTACGCTTATCTACAAGTGATTAAAGATTGTAACATTTTTACGTAGAGATATTCTTTTTACGACTATTATCTAATAATTGCTGGCACGAAAACAATTCATTGTTTCATATATTTAAACTGCTAGATTGTAGGAAACATACGATGCAGTCTTTAAAAATAAATAGAAATAGATTTTCGACAACGTCATGGCTATAGAACAAATGAGATTAGTGTATAAAGATAGCAACTTAGCGCCTTCGATATTTTGCGGAAATTCATAATGACGTCTATTTTTTATTTATACTCTTCATAATACGCTTCATTAACTTTGTTATATAGTTTGTAACACACAAATATCGATATATTTATGGTCCACTCTAGGAAGCGAGTCTATCTGAATATGTCCGTCAGTCTTTATGTGTAGCATTAGTTTTCAACGAAATAACCTGCAGTATTTTTACTCATAAAAATCCATAAAAGCCCACACATTTGAGGTTTGTGCATACAATTTTATTGTTGTATGAATTTTTGCTGGCTTGAGGCTGATCGCTGAAATGTTTCATTAATTTTATACCCTGTACAAAATATATTTGTAACAGAGTATATTGCGTCTGTTGAGCTGTCAAAATATTTGTAACATAGCGAAGGAAACTTTGGAGATCCTGAACAGAAAAGTTCTCAGTTTAGTAGAGACTATTTAGACAAACTAAACTCTGTGTATTGTTTTTTGTTCCAATTTTCATCCTGTCATCCTGAACTCCCATGGCACCTCAATTCTTGTATCTATATGGCTTAAAACATTTTCAGGGGGTTTTAGAAAATTCCATTCACATAATTTCAATAGCCGAGCATCTTATTATCTTATCAGGAAGATAATTTCAAAACGTGACTTAAATAAAATTATTGTCAATTTTGCAAGGAAAATCTAATTTGGAAAACTAAATTTAAGACATTTTCTTTATAAACTGAAGCAAATTTACTAGTCGGTGGCAGTAGCTTCTACGTAGTTAACTCCCCAGGGAGTAATACAATACGCAGCAAACACAGCAAAATGAGTAGTAAAAACGAAGTGCCACAGGGGGTGAAATTCATTGAAAAGATTTCGAATGGAAGGAGACTCATAACTTTTTCTGCATAAAGTTGCATAAATTGCAAATAGCAGCAGTGGGGTTCATAGCTTTAGTTGGAAAGAAGTAGTATGGGGTGCATTAAAGGTATTGATGCACAATAAAAAAATGGGGGCAATACGGTTTAAGGTTTTATATAAGAAGAATATCGAGCGAGTTTTATAACAAGCAAAGAAGTTGAAATATACCTACATATATATGTATGCATATAAGTATTTTCATATTTACACAAAAACTTCAAATAAGAAATGTTTATTTTTTTTCTGTTTTGGTAAATTTAATACTTAACATGGCGTAGAACAAAGCCGGAAACTTTACTACCAACACCAACATTAGGAAAATGCTAAGGATGAGATCAATGTGTGTAAGCTGTGAAATTTTTTATTTAAAGATTTCGTATTTGTATTTACTTGTGAATGAAGTTAAAGTGTTTTATAAGTTGTTAGTAAGATTGATGAGCTGTATACTATGTGAAGCACCAGATTATCTTGATCGATATTAGTTACAACAACAATTGTCTACAATAACTAAACATTTATGTATGTTTCATGTGTACGTGTGACTATTTTACATAACAAATAAAGTATAGTATTTATGACTTTATTTGTATTTGTGTGTATTTGTGTATTAATTATAACAGTAAAAAAGATACAAAATTAAAAAAAAAAATATTGTTTTAAGAATGCAATCTCTTACCAGCAAAATGTCCACAACAATTGCCCAATTTAAATTTAAAGCTACTTGACCGAAAAAGATGAGAAAATATGTCGCTACTTCGTACGTCGAGACAAGAAGCATGGCACCAGTGAGGAAGGGCGCACTGATTATTAATCCAAAGGCACAGACTAGCGGATCGGCGCTGGGCACGCGTTTTTTTATGGTTTGCGATAGGAACGAACCCAGCGGCACACCCACTAGACCAGCAATCATAGTTATAAGGCCGAACTTGAAGGCAACACTTTATGTTTTCAATACGTTTTGAAAATTAATTTTGAAAATAAAATATAAAAGGAGAAAGAAATAAAAGCGTAAAAGGTTAGTATAAAATTTTGGTAGGAACGCTAATAAGATAGAAATATAAGTTTATATTTTTCGGTCTCGAGTTGAAGCGAGAGTTCGCAATATTTATGGCTACTATACGCTTAGCTTTCGTACGAGCTACATTATCAATTTTGTTATTGTTTTTGCTGCTATTTTCGGCGTGATTATTTGTGCTAGTTGTTGTATACCGCAGTAGTTGGTTGGCACTTTTTTTTATTTCCTTTTATTTGCTTCGGTCTTGCTTACCAGTAGTATATCAGCCACAATGGACCAGCACAGATTAAGCGTTATTTGCGCAAAAAATACGAATATATAGCACCATGATTCGCTTGTCTGTGGTAATACTAATGCCAAAAATGCCAATGGCGCCGAAAGGAGTAGACCAAAGGCACATATATAGGGATCACAGTTAGCAATCGTTGGGCGCAGACGTTGCGCCAGTATGGATCCAAGCGGTACACCAATCAATCCCGCTGCCATTGCAATTAAGCCAAACTTGTACGATACGCTAAATTTTTGCAGCACAAATTCATTCGTTTATACATTTTTGTATTCAATTGAACGATGAAGTTTAAAGGTAATTTTTGAAATTAAGATACTTACTCATTCGGCTCGAGATTTTCGTTGCCCGGTTGCATACGTAGTCCGAAGTAGATGAATTTAGGAGCCCACCAGGCCAGAGCACCGGCTACGAATGCGACACAAGTGAAGCCGGCAGTGGATAGCATGAACGAACGATTCTTGACCAATTCCTTTAAGTCCTTTGAATAGGTTGTGGCCACCAGATTTTGCGAGCCTTCGCTCTCACCACGCTCAGGTTCTTTGATGAGCAATATAAGTATGACAGCTATAATACCCAGAGCGGGGGTAACACGCAGAGCCCAACGCCAGTCATTCGCAAGGCGTGCTGTCGAAGAGCCGACGATGTAACTGGAAGAAAATTGAAATTAAATATTGCTTCATAATAAAAATAAACTATACATATATATAAATTTAATTAGACGCTTTATATCGATTGGTGCTTTAATTAAATGAATTTTTGCAGTTTGTGCGGTGGGCGTTGCAGGCGTGGGTGCGGTAAAACCGCAAATATTGCAATTTGTGCAATGAGGTAGTAAACGAGTGTGCTTTTAAGTTTTTCTCAATCTGAGGTTGGGTTACAAATAGCAAACATTTATCGAGTCTTTTTCATTTACATTTGCTTGCAATCAGCAGCAATGATTTCATTTCACTCGTATGATTGGCAAATCTAATTGACTTTGTGTGCATAATCATTTTTGACTTCCAATTGACCTCATACATCCAAGTAAAATTCAATTGAAATTTGAGTTAGTGATGATGATTGGACGAATGTAAATTATGCGTAAATATTTGTTCAATTAAAACTTTACTTGGTACTATATTTGTCTTTTTATCAAAAGATCAAAGTGAAAAAAAAAACGTGACTTTCTCACGATCTACTATCTGGCAATACATTAAAAATGAGGCAATTAAAAAATTAAAAAAAAAAAAGAATTCTTATTGATAAGCATAAACCTTTAAAAATACTTTTTCGCGTACGTTGCTGGGAAGGTCAATAAGTTTGAATTCAAATAGGTCAATAAGCTCTAGATTCAGACAGTCGGATCTTGAATTGGATGCACACGTGAATGTTACTATGAAACAGGATTTCAACAAACTAAATTTGTCGTCATGCGATAACCTTGGTTGCACCACTAGTACAAAAGTATCGAAATACAAATCAACTTGTTGCTACTAGCAAAGCTAAACATGTTAAGAAGTTTTGTTACTCACCCCAATCCGGAACCGACTGGTATAGCAAAATAGAATACGGCCAACATTTTCGAGCGCATAGAGTGTACAAACAGATCCGAGATGATTGTTGGAGCTATGGTACTGTAAGATGCCTCACCAATACCCACCATAGCACGGAACGTAATGAACCAGCCATATGAACCCATAAATGACCCAATCAGTGTTGTTGTTGACCATAAGAGTACACCGGTAGCCATAATCCAACGTCGAGAATAGCGATCACCGAAATAACCAAATATTGGCGCACATATCATGTACGATACAACGAATGCGGTCTGCAAGAGACCACCTTTGTCGTCACCGATTTTTAAGTCGTTTTGTACATCATCCAGTACACCTGAAAAATATAAATTTGAGAATAAAGATTAGTTCAACTATATATATAGTTATACATATTTTTAGCTAGATCATATGATAACTACTTACATTATATAAGAAGATCGATCTTGTGGCTAATTAACATGTTTGTGTTATAAAAAATATTTGTGGAATTTCTTTAAGTGTGATGCATATAATGCTAGAAAAATAAATAAATGAATGTTTAACAACTGCCATACTGCTATCTTCAATGCATCAATAATTCATGCGGTAATGTTTATTTGGCAGTATTTTATAAGAATTAATTGATAGCTACCGCCTTAGTGAGTATGTATGTATGTATGTATGTATTTTCAATAACAAATCGAATTCACCTTCAATATTTGCATTGTTTTATTGTATCATATATGTATACGAATGATGCTTGACGTGAATAGTATACAAATTTTGGCAAGAAACTTGCAACGCTCAAAAGAAGATTACGGAGATTACATAGATCACAATCAATTTATATATAAAGCGCTGTGATGCACATCGAGCGAAAAGTTCCGAAAAATCAAATTTTGAAAAATTGGTTTAAAAGTTGTTATCGAGGCATTTTTAACCATAAGCAACACAAGAATTTAAATGACCACGATTTACATAATAGAAGAAACAATATGTATTTAATTTGTTGTTTTGAACATGTTTCTTCAATTTAAGCAATAATTTTTAAAATAATTATTTTCATATTTGTCCACTACATAAAAAAATGTGAATTTATTTAAGTTTGATATTAAGTTTAATTAATAGTAGCTGATATTGTACACATTGTTATATCAGTTAAGATTTGAAACCTCGACAGGTCAACTGCCTAGAGTGCTGGCTAACACTCTATAAGACGTATGTTCTATCTAAGGTCTATTTAAATTTTCTTTAATTTTATATTTAAGTACCTACTATTTCTAATTATTTCATACGCAACACTATTATCCATATTCCTCTATCCGATCCCTCAAAAAGCCGCCTAAAATGCAAAATTGATGCCAAATACATATGTATATTTGATTACATTGAAGAGTTTGAAGAGTATTTAAGCTTCGATTCCACAGAAGATTTGTTCTTTTTTTTAAATTTTGCATAAAGTTTTAGGTTTAATGCCGTATTTTCGATTTCCGCAATGAATCCAATTAGCAGTTAACTTTTTTTACCCAACTCGCAATATAAATAATTAAACAATATATCTCACAAATGGTACGAATAAACAAACACATTTAAAATGTGTCATAAAAGGAAATTCCAGCCTTAGTATAACATTTTATAAATTAGTCTTAGCAACATTCAAGATAGAAAAAACCAATACTGCAATACATACATATGTACTATTTTTAGTAACAATTTTTAGGGGCAAGCGGAACACGATCGCATGCCAAAACCCATGCAAATCGAACGAAGGCCGGCTGCTGAAATATGTATAACAACAACAAAAATAAATATCACGCGATACGCTCAACAGTTAGGAAAGCACGAAATTTGGCTAAAAGCGCAACAAGTTCTTTGCACTGGCATGATTTTGCTTAAACTCTACTCTTTCAATTCATACACTCTCTCTCTCTCTCTCTCTCTGTCGGACGAGATATGTACTACGTCAGATCAACACTACAGTACTCCACGACGAATACAACATTTAGCCATTTATACAATAAGCCAGACATAGTGAATCACTAGCAGCGTTGTTGTTGTTTTTGATACTTTTGTGTGTTTGAGAAACTTATATCGTACGATTTTTTCAACCAATCAGCGCGTTTGTTTGTCAAATGACGTAATGACGCGACAACGCGTCGCTACGTAGCCAACAACGAGTTGGGATTGCCACGAAAACCAGCAACATCGTAGCCGATATGCAAACATATACATATATGTATGTACATACGAGGAAAATCGTCGAAAATGAACGCTACAATAGAGTGTACTCGACTTCAGGATGCCCTATACCTAGAAATTGTAAAAGTGATATATTCTACAGTTTTCCGATCTGAACATGTGTGGTATATTTTATTAGTATTGGCCTAGGATACGTCCACACTAAATTTGGTGATTCAATCTTAATTAACAATGAAAACAAATAGCCTTTCATAAGCGGTAAAGGTTTATATGGGTTCTACCTATTATAGTGAGATTGCCACGGTTATTTAATACTAGCGTACCCGGTGTGCTTTGCTACACCCCTATGGTGTTTTTCTTATATGGTGACGTGGTTTTTTCATTTGCTTTGATATGTCGTAGATAGAAGAGTAGAATCAAATTATATATTTTTGGTGTTTTCCGAGAGATAGGCATTCATACAGTCGAAGAGACAGATGAACGTCCCTATATAGACTCAACTTTTGATGCTGATCAAGAATATACAGATACAAACTTCACAGCGCCTACCACGCCTCCTTCTATCTATTATGTACATACATTTGCACAAACGTAATATACCCCTTTACACTATTTGTACAGGGTATGAAAATGACAGTTGAAAGCAGAATTTGCAATAAAAATAAACAACAAATACAAACATGGAAATACCCCACTAATATTTGAATGCCTGAATCGAAGAGATATAGCGCGAAAGTGAATAATACCAAGAGAGTGTGAAGGCGTATGTTCATAGATACATATGTATGTGTTTCTACACGTTCAGGAGTGCAGAAATATTACGAGGCTATTTGACTAGCGTCGTGAGTGGGTTTAATGCGGTTAAAAACAGTAGCAGAACGCTTGGCTGACGTATGTATGTATGTATGTATATATTGCAGATAAAGAGTGGGCCATCGCCTGGTTTCTTTTTGAAGATGCTATAAAGAATATATTCAAGTAATTATAGAAAATTTTTAACTTTAACTTTTTTGTATAAATTTTTAGGTTTATAGAAAAACGTAGTATTTTTTCTGTAGCCCTAATGTAAGGGAGGGAGGTCGATTGTGTTTGAACCCAAAATACCGGGAAATGCAATATCAAATGTAAATCAAAAACAACCCAGGCATTAGCACACCCTTTACTACGAGTATTAAAATGTTGTGCTAAATACTTAACAAGTCAAGCAAGTTTTACAATGCAAAAGAGAGATATATTTAATATTTATCAGAGAGCCAAACTTATTTATTTAAAGAGCCAAAGCAGTCATTCAATGTAGCAGAATTCGCAGACATGCGAAGCCGGCTAGAAATACAATAAAAAGTTGCTGTCATATGTTCAGAACCAGTTTTTCAGACGCCGGTCGCACATTTAATACAATCGTATACGGATTTATTTTAATGTATAGCTTGAATCGTATTGTTGTTGTTGTTCTTGGAGGCGCGTCGTTGCACAAGCGGTAATTTCCATGAATGGCAAGGCTGCATTGCAATCCATCAGAGCACACTAGACGGAATGATTGAACTGGACAGAAGTTAGGAGTTTAATTGTTGCTGTCCTTGAAACTATAATAGTTGGAGGAGCAAACTGTTCTGAAAGTTTTTAATATGAGCAAACTGAATAAAAATTTTTGTTAAAACAAATTTATCTACGTAAATAATCTGTGTTGCCGCACAAATTGCTTTTATATGTATCTACTAATTTATTTACTTGCAACACTGGCTTGCGTGTAATTAGAGCGCTACGAAAGAGAAAGATACTTTTTTTTCAAGCAAGTAAATATATTAAATATTTTTATTTCCTATCTAACGGTTCATTGCACATGCTTTCAAAAAGTGTACCAGATAATATATCGTAACAATTATCAATTTGACGCTTTTTTTCTTGTTGACATTTGAGTATTTTTTTTTTATTTAGGCCATTATGTTCGACCTTCGAAGCGGAAAAAAAGCAATATCAGCTCTAAATAGTTGTATTAGTATGTATATAATATGTAAACTTTCTAAATGAAATATTTTCATAACAAACTTTGGTTTATAAATAAAAATTTTTAAATATTATCGTACATCGTTCGCGTCTTCATTCAGTCGTCAGACAGTTTGTCTTTGGGTCACATAAAAATAAACAAATTTATTTGGAGAAAAAATTTACATATGTATATACTATATAAAGATGAGGAATGTGACAAAAAGGAAAAGGAAAAAGAAAAACAAAACAAATTTTATTTTAAGTTTTATACAAAATTTATAAAAAAAAAAAAAAAAATTAACTGGAAAGAAGTAATCTCAGAAATTTTGCTTGAGCAATGTTGCAACTATTTTTGCTTGGTAAAATACAAGGAATGCAAAAAAAAAAATTATAACAAACGATAAACTTATGGAACAGAATACCATGGTTGGCTTGTATATTGTGCGCCTGGTCAACCCTAAGTGTTATTAGGAACCAGCTGACATTTCCATTGGAAATTTGACAGTTTTATCATAATCGTACGCAGAAAGTTTTAATGTACGAACACTACTTTTGTTGTTTACAGTGTCTTGAAAAATTCATCTCAGCCAAAAAATGGATTTAACTCTTTAAAATTTTCGTACGATAATTACGACTTTTGATATTTATTATCACGACAAGAGTGCATCTAGAAACTCACTTCCAGTTTTGGCGATGAAGTCCCTGGCTTTGCTACTATGAAACGCTGGTATAACGAGTTTAATGGCGGACATCGTCGCTCAGGGAAGATTTTTGAGGTCGGCCAAAAACGGTTGTTGTGCGTAAATTGATATTGCAAAATGAAGATGAACATTTGACCATCAAGAATATTTGTTCGCGTTGGATACCGCATAATTAAAGAATCGCTTAAAAACAAAGGTTCGTATCAATTGGTGCCAAGAAGTGTTGACGAAATACAGCCACAGTGGTTCAAAACACGTCTATGACATAGCAACAGGTGACGAATCATGTATATATATATATATATATATATATATATATATATATTATATATATATATATATATATATATATATATATATATATTATATATATATATATATATATATATATATATATATATATATATATGAGCCTGAAACAAAACACCAATCGACTGTATGGTCGTTCCAAGGCGAGCCACATCAAACAAAAGTTGTTCACGGACGAAGTGCTTCGAAGCAAATGTTTTTCATATAACAGACCCATTAGAGCAAGGTAGGAAAGTCAATTCTGTATGGTGCACAACTATTTGTTTACCAAAAATATTCGTAGAGTTGAAGAAAACCAATCGGCGTAGGCCGATCATCCTTCCCCACGATAGTGCGAGCTGCTACTCATCAGTTTACACAAGAGTTTATGAGCACTCACAACATTGATTTGATGGATCCATACCTTGAAGCACTGACTTGGCACCCAGCCACTTCGCTTTGTTTCTGTTTTCCAACGCCAGAAGAAGCTTTTAAAGCTTCGAAAATTGGATTAAATGCATGCAAAACTGTATTAATATTCATGGAGAATATTTTGAAAAACAACAAAGCCATTTGCAATGATATATTAATGTTAATTCATTATTAGAAGCACAATATAAAAGACAACCGTCTAAGACTCTAAAGAGCACAGAGGATAAGCCACGGATCTGTTTCACTCATACCCTTTTATTATCTTTGATTCATAGTAAATTAGATTTAAAAAAAAAAATCAATTTAACCCACTTAAAAATTGCACAAGTAATGTTTCAAAATTTCTTCATTTCATATACACATTTAAACCATAGCAAATCAATTTAAAATAGCAAAACAAAAAAAAATACAAAGAAATAGCCACAACAAAAATGTGGAAAGGTAAATGTAAGTTGTTAAACTAAAAAGATACATACATATATAATACATACTTGTATACAAATGTATATATATTTATCTACATATTAAAAAAAGCAAATGCTGTAAATGTCATTTAAGCATTTAACGAACGCATAAAGTGCAACAAACAAAACCACAATGGCCAATTGTGAAAATGAAACTCAAAATAAACTACACTACACACATCATTGATGATAATGATGACAGTAAACATCATTATGTTGTTGATAATGATGATGTTGTAAGGCAAGTGCTACAATATGCTAATTCAATTTGCACTAAATATCATGTAGATAGATACAAAGTTTAATACAAAAGATTCCGAAACTTATACAAATAAACTAAAATTAATTTCTAGAATGAGAAACCATGGCTAGTTTGACAAGAGATCCGTTCAGTTTGTATGTTTTGCACTTCGAAATAAAAAATAAACAAAATATGTGTAATAAACTGAGATTCAACAAATAAAATTATGTGAAATTCATTGAGTAGCATATTTGAAATTTTGATATAAAAAAAGCTGACTAATCATAAAAACCTTAAAAATCATAAAAACCTTAAAAGTGCTTAAATATAATTTTTGATTTCGAATTTGTTACAAAATAATCGTATCGTATCTATAATTAAATACATAAACGTATATTTTGTCATAGCATTCTAAGGTATAAAGGAAAAAAAAACATTAAATAAACGTTAACTTCGGCTGAATCGAAGCTTTAATAACATTCATAAGAAATTATAAATCGTATTGTAAAACATAAATTTGGGTGAGTTTGTATAAGGGCTAACTTAAAAAGTGAGCGTGAGTATATTAATTTGAATCGACCGTCTAATAGAAGCCACCATATTCGGACGGTAGAATTTCAACCCATAAGCGCAACTAGTTTTTGTAAATATGTAGTTAAGTAACTATTAAAACAGATCCTGCATGTCGGAAAAAAGAAGAAAAAAAAATAAATAAATAAAAAGTAGAAGTGCTGCAAATGTAAGTGAACTGCAGTGCAATAGAATAAACTGGTCATTGACACAGATGATATTGTTAATTAGAATTAAATAGGAATCTAGCTGAAAGAACTAACAAAATTTAAACAATTGCATTGAGGTAAATTACATTTTAAATAAAAGCTTCGGGTACTATGCATAAACATCAGTCGTCGCATGATATTAATGCAGACGTTAAGTATATGCACTACAATATACTATAGAGACAAGCGCATTAAAAAATAATTAAATTGATTTTAACCATCATGCGGCATGGCGTGGTTCAGCACGTGAGGTGTAGCGTGTTTTAAACATATAAAATGTATTTAATTTGATTTATTTAAACGAATTTATTATATTAATTATAAATTCGTATAAACCTGAAATACATAAGATTAATTTCGTATTGTCATATTTATTTATTTATTTACTATAGGTACATACATTATAAAGGCATGTTCCGACAGGCGCCAATATTTAGGAAGAATGTAACTTTTATTTGTAATTTGTAGATATTTGAAACTATTTTTAATGCAATATGATGTTTCAGATATATATGACCGTCTGAAATTGGCTTTAGTGTAGAGCACAATATTTATTCCAGTACCACAAGAGCAAGAGTCCGTCGTTAATTAAAAGACGCCTTGCCTGTCTAAGGAGTTACTTTCTGCACGAGGTAGTAGTGTTATCAGAAAATTAAATGAGATCCATTGTGTAGTTTATCAAATGCTCAAAATGGTTCACTCCACGAAATGGTTAGGAGAATTATGAGATTATAAGGTACAACAGTGAGTCAATTTGGCCTAAGTAAAGCAGTCAACTGCTTGCCATTATATGGTAATCTAACCATAAAAATTTTTTATATGTAAAATTTCAAAAGCAACAGCAAAGAGAAAGTGTCAAAAAAAAAAAAAAAACAAAAAAAAAACAGCTGACGTTTTTTTGTTTCGAATTTAAGGTTTTCTTTTCTTTTCATTCATCTATACTTGTACATACTAACAGACCGACAATTGCCTTTAGACTGCATTGAACAACAGTAGATACTTTTATACAGCTAGATGTAGGTATATTGATACAATATATACAGTTTGCAAGTAAAAATACAAAAAATACATAAAGCAAATGAAAGACCGAATAAAAAAATGGTAAAAGTAGCAAAGATTTGTTTATGTGTACATACATTATATGCAATCGTCTGCAATTAAAAAGCATTTGAAAATAGCAAGAGAAAAGTCAAAAAGTTTAGTTAACCGTGAGCGTGCTCAATAAAGATACAAATTCATATGTAGATACATATTATCTGTGAGATACATACAAGTATGTATGCAAATGTATAAAAATAATGAATAAAATAAAAGAAAATTAAAAGCTCTGCTGTTGCATATTTCATGCGGAAACGACTTTTTATTTAACACAATTTCTATGCAAATTATTTGTTTAAGCAAACCACTTAAAAATACGACTAAAGGTACAGGCAACAACTTGTTGAAGCTAAATGTGTATACACAAGTTTAAAATCATACGATTTTATAATGATTTAGATGAACAGAAAATAGCACTTTGGAACACGAATGATTGAAATAGTATTTAATTGTTTTTGAGACAATAAGTACTCCTTGGTACTTATTATTAAACAATTTATAGTTTTATTTACTCGTTCTATAGCGCATTTAAAATTCTGTTTGGCACAATTTTTCTCCTTTAATACAAATTGTTTTTCTCACAGTGCCAGCAAACAAAATCTTTTTGGATGTAGGCCAACAAAATTATATATATATATATATATATATATATATATATATATATATATATATATATATATATATATATATATATATATATATTTCTACTAACCATATTATGTATCATATATCGCAAAGTTCAGTTCAAATAAATACTTAATTAAATAAAATCAAAACAATTCGTAACAAAGTTTCTTTCTATACAACGCAACACTCAAATTAATCATTATTGAAAAAATAAATTAGATGACTACTAGTCAAATGATTGAATAATAATAATAATAATATCGCAATAAAAAATCATGCGATAATTAAATCGATATAGAAGTGTGAACGATCATGGGCCTCCACACATTATTCACCCAAGACCGAATAACGCGTAATTGGGCCCATGATTCAGTTCAAGTTGCCATTGAAGGGGGTGTGGTGTCTGTATGTAAGTAATGTATATAACACCATGCGCAAATATTGTGCAAACCGAATATCATACGATATAAAAAAATGTGTACCCTTTACATATAGTGTGAAAAAAAGTATAATTCATTTGTTGCAAAGTTTGAAATATATTGTAAAACATGCTGAAATTTAGCTTTGTACGAATGCATCGTTTCATATGTTGAATGCATTCGTTTAAAATAAATGGAAATAAATCGCTTTCCCAACTTAATGAATTTGAATGAAATGATTAGTGATTTCTAATTTTCCAAATAAATCAATGTTTGTACGTAAAACTATTAAAAGCAGACGGCGACTTTTCACAAGAAAAAAATAAACACAAGTATGCTCGGCATTGAAAATAGTCAGCGGGAATCAGTAATCAGCAGTACCCTGTTACCATTATCATATATATATATGTATATATGTATGTGTGACAAAGATTTGAAATTTTTATTTTAGTTTTTGTTGAGTTTACTGTCAAATCTATTTGAAATTTATATTTTTGAAACGTTTTGTATGTCACATATATAAGTCTCGGCTGAACGCACATAAGGATTTATTACAGCGTTGCGTCGTTTATTAAAGCTCATTCCATCATTCTATTAATATTTTATATACAATGTGATAAATATAGTAGATATAAATGAGCATCTTAACAGGACGTAACATAAAAAATAAAAGAAAATAGAAACACACAGTTTGTAAGTCATAAAATAAATTGAATACGGAATGGAATAAAATTAATATTAAACGAGTGCACTTGTGCAGGACTCTAGTTGGAAACTTCAATACAATATTGTTACTAATTTACCAAATAAAAATTATATTATATTGTGATCAGAATGTTCTGTTTTATATTTAACTTTTTGATAACTACACTTAGAGACTACTAGAGTTTTGAATGTGAAGCATACAAAAATTTCGGCCATATCGAACTTCACAATTTCTCTGGTCTCACCCTAAATTTTGCGGTATTTCACATGCTTGTATGTACAATAGAATGTGGTTTGTGTTTATTAAATATTTTATTGAGGTTTTGCTTGTTTAATTTTTTGTTTTTGTTCGTTTTGTAATTTCGTAAAATCTGCAACTTTGCATACCAAATTTGCTGCTGTTGAAGACAATTGAAGGCTGACCATCCATTAATTTGGCTACTTCGGTCTTCTTGGCTCTGTTCAATGATGAATGAATGAAAATGTTGCGATTATCTTTTAATTTATTGTTGAATTTAGTACACAACAAAAGTAAATAAATAATGTATACTGTATATCATGTAAGAAGTTGGAAGACCGAATTATATTGTCTTTGGGTATAAACAAGATGCACGTGCCAAAAATGCTTGAGTATAAGGGGAAAAAACTACTTGTATGTGGTATTAAATAGTAAACAATTTAATGCCTTATCTAGAACGTAGGTGCATTTAATGACTATGGGCTTAGCTCATGTAACATAGTTGATTTACTAGCAAATATGTATGTATTATTTAACATTTACACAGCTTCTTATCTTCTATATTTTGCTCTGTAAAAAAAAAAAACAAATTTTACGTGTGTTTAAAAAAACCTCTGACTGACTGAGAATGCAATATTTGATTGATAAATTCGCTAAAATATTTGCAAAATATTTAAACAAAATCACGTAGCTTAAAATTATGATTTATTTTTTTGCTATATACTTACATTTATTTATTTATTTTTTTGTCTATGCATTGGATAAGCGATAAGCTAAGCGTGCTGATAGCGGTAAATGAATTCCATAAAAATCCTGTAGTAGCAGTGACCAAGGTCATAAATAATAATTGATAAAAAGAGAACACCCCCGCGTGCTTAACCTTGATTTAACCATTTGATTGGTTGTTGGCTCGTCGCTAGTAATTTGTTTTATTTACAGTTGTGGTAAAATATTCATTCATTAAATAATTTTTACTCTGCTGCTGGGCTTACGAAGTGAATTAGTTCTGGCTATAAACGCTCACAACGTTTAAGATAAAAAAAAAACTCAAAATAAACAATAAAAAAAAAAAGGAAAATTCCAATCATATATGTAATGATTGAGCTACAATCTAAAACAAATAATATAAAAGAAAACAAAAGGCATTTTTCCTTTAAATTACAGTATAGCTTCCTATGAACCTTTTCAGATTGTATAAACTTTTATCTGCCCACTTGTTTCATTTCAGAACAAAGTTCAAGGGGGAGCCTTTCCTTTACTGCAGTTTAAATCACTCTACTGCACTGCTAAGCCGGCTTATCTGCTCAAACTTCAATATTTAAAGAAAGTAATTTAAAACTCGTTCTTGAAGTATGCAAAATATCGCGCGATTTGAGTGCGTGTTGTAATTTAAATGCTGACACTGCGCGAGCGTTCACAGTTCAAGTTCAATCATGAGGATTCTACAAAGAACGCGGGCTCATATAATTTAAATTATAACAATTTACTTTATATCGTATGTAGATTTAAATTATCTGTACTAAAAGTAATTATCTGGCGATTTTCCCATTAAATTTTGCTAGAAAACTCTACACAATGTCTGTGTTTGAAAAACGTTAGATCGTTCTGAGTTTCCTACGAATTTTATACGTAAATTGTTCACTTTTACATTTAACTGTGACAATCTCTATAATGTGTAATCTGTATAGTAGTATTGTGCATAAATAAACAAAATATTATCAAATGAGTCAACCATTTTTTGTTAAAAACTACTGCGATGATGTGGCAATATTAAATATAAACTATTACTAGTATTTCAAAACGTTTCTAATAGTAAAACTACAATTTGTATATTTAATAACAGAAAAGCGACGTCACAACATTTAGTAAACATCACGCCATAAGTACTCGTAAAAGCCTCATCATAATCGCTTAAAAACAAATCGAATTGTATCGCATCACTACACTTTTATTTTTACAAAACAGTTCTTTTTTTTTAAAATATTTTATTTTTGCAATACTAAACGGGTTTCATTGTACGACAGCTAAAGACAACAACAACAACAACAAGAGCAAAAATATCTCGTCAGATTTATTAAAGCATTCATTATCATACAAAACAATGAATCACAGCAAAAATATTCAGTTCAGTACATAAATGTGGTGTACATATTTATAAGCAAAGCAGATAAATAAGTATTATTGTCAGATAGTTAAGCGAACAATTGTGGAAAATATTTTATACAGATTGAAATAATATGAAATACGATGAAAGATAAAAAGAGAACAACTAATTTATTTTAGTAAATTTTGCTGGTAGACGCAAAGAGCTGCGTGTATGTTTGTGCTACCAAAAGGCAAGCAAAACCACGTATCATACATGAATACTCTTTGCAAAGAACGACAAAATTGTTTGTGTAATTTATTTAATTTAATGCAAAGAGCAGCGGGTTTGTGCAACAATGCTCAGCCTATATTGAAGTGCACGAAGAGCATACGGCATGGGCACTTCTGATATAAACACAGACTAGCATATCGTATTTCAAAAATATCATTGAAAAAACATTGCATTTTCTTATAGTTATTTATTATGCAAAGTACTCAAATTATTCTATAACTAAATACTCCTCAGTTTGTATAGATATTTTTATGTCACGAGCCCGCCTGTCCGTTTATCGCTTATCGAATATGTGCGTCTACTGATGAGGTTTGAAGTGGGACATTTTGGAACCTAATGTGCTAATTTGTGGCGTGATGTCGTCGTCAGCACTTTGGCATTTTTTTGTTTATTTTCTAGTAATTCAAACAAGTTTTGTGAAATACAATTTTTTTCGCTTTAATGATAAAGTAGTCAAGCACTACACTACACTGCTGATTGATTACAAGTTCAGAGGAAGTACAAGGCTCACATGTTCATAAAAAAATA
This sequence comes from Leucophenga montana, assembly GCA_035044765.1. Lineage (NCBI taxonomy): Eukaryota > Metazoa > Arthropoda > Insecta > Diptera > Drosophilidae > Leucophenga > Leucophenga montana. The sequence continues at coordinate 64,407 of JAWNNQ010001412.1, read as the reverse complement.
TTGTAGCAGATAAAATAGCAAATTTCTTTTTAATGATATTTTAAGACGAAGTGAAGTTCGCGAAGTGTTGTGAGTATTTGCATTTATATTAGATTAGTAGATATCAAAAGTAATTTACGATAAATTATATATGTAAATGAGTCAATGCCAAAAATTGTACTTTGTAGAAGAGTTACACATGCAAAGAGTATTTGCTAAATATGTGCGAACATATTTTAAAGCACATGATGTTTTAGCAAACTGTGTATGAGCCAACCAGAAAGATATTTTGTAAATGAATATAAGAAAGATACAATTTAGGTAAGTAGGCTCAATTTCACAACAGTTCGCTTTACCAATGAGATAAAGTACTATATCATTCATATCTGCAATCTGTATCTAATAATGTTCTATGTAGGGTCTTAATATGTTGTTGTGGTCTAATAGATATTTTGAAACTTGTAGTATGGATACGAAAGAAGCTTTCTATACCAGGAATTCTTTTTGAATTTGGAAGTTTAAGGAAATTAATATTAGTAAGATCAATACCATATTTGAAGTGTCTACATTTAATAATAAAGCACAACGCCTTTACGAAGATGCCAATCTGGATAACAGATTCGTAGAGAGATGTATTCTATATGGTTTCATATTTGAAGCAACGTTGCATAATTTTTGAGAATATGACTTTCCGCATTCTGTACGAAAAAATTATTCATTACAGTCAAAATCAACTTGAAATTCGAAATGATGGCTTTTTATATGGGCGAACCTTCACATATAAATAATAGGCGTGACCCGCCCACTTTTAGAGGTACTACCCATACGAACGGACGAGGCTACATCGATGCGCTTCATTTACCTAATCAAGCACATATACATTATGGTTTCCACAAACTATACATTTCAACAAATATATTTCTGTGTAGAGTTCAAATACTTTCAAATACATATGCGGAAGTTCTACTAAACTTATAAGCAACTAGTTAAACAAGTTTTAAGCAACTTCGGTGCAATCTAAATGCTTCAAATTGTACCCAAAGCTGACGCTATTAGCAGCAAATGTTGCTCTTGACACAGAAATGTCAGCTAAGTCAAGAAGTCTCATTTGCTGGCGCTGTCCAAAATCAATTTGATGCTTCTACTGCTCGGTCAGGTCACTTGAACAAAAACACTTCCCGCTGCCAGCATAAGTGTACTTTCAATTAGTGCATTCATATCAATCAATTAGGCGACAATAAAATTACGCTAATGCGGGTCACATTCCAAAGAATCTATACTGAACATACAGAAGATACCAATGATAGAAGTATCTAAAATAAAAAATTATATATGACGTGACTTGCACTTACCAGCAATTGTGAATCGATCCATGTAGTTGATGAGATTAACAAAGCACAGCACTCCAACAGTGAACCACTGAGAACGACCGACGCTTCTCAGTGTGGTTGCTATGGGTAGTTCAGAGCCACCTTGAAGCCGTGCACTTTCGACACTGTCGGAATCAGAAGGTGGCATAAGCTGCTGTGACGAGTAGGTCGAGGGCAGTCCAAGGCCTGCATCATCGAGGCTGCCATCTTCCGAGTGATTCCGCGAAGATGTACTGGATTCTGACATGGCGGGATTGTCCATTGCAATTGTTGGTATAGGCTGATATGCCTTATGACTGGGTTGTTCTTGGTGCTTTTGCGACATTCACGACGTTTTCTATCTGTACGCTGCTCTACTTCCGCTGCCGCTGCGGGTAACCAAATCGAAGACGATTAAATATAAGCGTCACAAAAGGAAGAGTAAATAAACTTATAAGAGTGTATTGCGCTTGTGGTTTTCTTTTTAGATTGCTATTTCAAAAAGAGAAACGTTTTCTCTTCGCGGCGATGGTTTTTTGTTTTTGCTTTTGCCACAGCGGCGTTTATGTATGTATGTATAAAAATTTTGCACTATTTCACCAACACAAACACAACACATACATGAACGGAATAGCAGCGGCGATGTGGCTAAAAAATGTTGCTTTTCTTTTTGTTGCAGCGTACACTAAATTTATTATTATTATTATGTAAATCTTTTATTTTTCTTCTTTTATTATATGTTGTTTTTCTCAGTTTGAATAGTTTTGTGATTATACTTGTAGAACTTGTGCGCGAATTGTTTTATTGAAACTTAAATCAGTGCGATTCTTCCGGCGCAGAACCTTCCGCGACAAGTACCAAAATTATATTAATCATATAACTTGATAATCGAGTCACAATTGACAAACGTCGATGACTTGTTATCGGCAGTGCTGCCACAGTGCCATACAGTGCTACCAAATCGATACACCGTACTCGACTATTCTAGCCGATTACTGATTGCCAGTCGACCGATTATGCAGATGAAGTGTTGCAAAATATCACTGAACATTGTTGAAATTGTAACCGCCAGATTTGAATGTCATCACACCCTTTTGAAGCCTCTTAAACACATCGCATTCGCTTGATTTTTTTTTTGTTGGTTACAATGTGAAGAGGAGCACAGACGAACGTAACTTTTTTCGAAAGTATTGCCTCTCAGCGCTCTTTATTTGGTAAATTGTTTATTGTTTCTATTGGTTCCTTTGGTTTCAGTTGGAAGAATAGAGAAAGAAATATTGCCTATCTCTAACACATTGTAGAGCATGTCGATCGAGCAGCTCGACGTTAGGCTTGAAATTCTTCTGGATGCACTTGAAGCATGTTGGTAAGCATCAGTTGAGTGTGTTTTTAAAAGTGTTTAAACAAATATTTAAAACAGAAAAGAGAAAGAATTGATACACCAACAAAATATCTTTTATAACTTTGCATTAATTATTGAAAATAAATTGCTCACTTATTGCCGCTCTCTTTCTGGGCGGCTTTTAGAGCAGGGCTGTCCAAAACGAGAGCACCCTAAGTGTGAATCATTTCTGAGTCATAATTTTTACAGTGTGCCAAAATACCAGCAACAATGCAACGTAAATAATTCAAATATTTGTTTCTCTTTAGCATCAAGCGGTCGACATTGTCATTCGTTCGTTCATATGCATATGAAAACATGAAGTGTACGTCTCCCTTGGGTCTATGGCTGGACAGCGTTGATTTAGAGGTGCAAGCATTTTCCGTGACAATCATGTGTTATGGTTATATTTATTGGATACTTTAAAGACAAAAGGTCGAATTTTGACCACTGGGAGATCTATAGTATATAATATTCCTCTGTGTGTGTGTTCGCATTCTTCTTGCCCTAAACGGCTTGACCGCTTTTAATGACATTTTTTTTTTACTTATGGGGTCATCAAGACAGTTGGACCCGCTGTTGTCGAGATTCAAAAAAAAAAAAACATTTTTTTTTATATTTCCCGAATTATATTCTTTTATTATATATTTGACTTCAAAGTCGTCTGAACCAATTGAGCTCATATTTATACCATATATTAGTTTTGTTTAAAAAGTTTGTAAAAAAGTTAATAATTTTGTTCGTTGAAGTAAAAAGACCGTCTTTATTGTACTCATATTTTTTTGTTGTTGTAGAATTTTTACTAATAGTTATTGTATTTAATTATAATAACTAAATAATTACAAGTTTTCTTGGGTTTTTAATAAATTCATCAAAAATTAGCGAATTCAATTCCGCTTTCTTTTTATAGACTAAGCTTCCATGCGCACTTAGCAGACATAATTAAAAAAAAAAAAAAAAACTTTATTAATATGGTTATGTTTAAAAAGACATGAGATTCCATCATCATAGTTCTCAACTCTTCTTAGAATGCTAAACTATTGATGGGCGTCGGCCGTGGTAAAAAATTATAAAGTAAACGTGATAAATGGTCGTAAAATTATTTGTTATCGCTTTTCCCTATGTTACTAGAGCATCAATATTATATCATTGTTAATGATTCTTATCTTATTGTTTTATGTATATCTATGGAATTGCTCGATCATAATTTTTTAAGGCTATAACCTTTAGTGGTTCAATTCGGGCCTATTTTATAAAGGATCTACCAAAAGGGATGTCCGAATTTGAACGACTTCTGGCGGCCAAATAAATTCAATATCAATATCAGCATTTGATATCTTTTTTTTATTTCTCCCAATTTTATTGTACGTCTGTCTTAAATAATTATAAATTGACTTTAAGTACATGATTTAGCCCATTACCAGGTGGGCTAAAATTAACTTAAATGACTATTCATAAAAGTTTATTTTAAAACATAAGCATTAATTATTTTACTAAGTTATACATATGTATTAAATCAAAGCATCCGGCCTCGTCCTTTGTAGTCTTCTTTTACGCAATAGTTCTTGCACGGGTAGGTCTTTTATTTGTTTGTTCGAATGTAATTGTAATTTAGTTTGGTATTTTCCGCTTATGTTTACAACCTCTTCTTCCATCGTTGGGATGTATAAGTCTCTATGTAAATCCATGTTGGTTATATACCACTCCGCATTCGTGATGAGACGGAGGATTTTTGATTGTCGTCTCTGAATAAACGCCGTGTTTGATTTGTTCGCAGTTCCCCATATTTGGGCTCCATAGGTCCAAATTGTTTTTATTATAGATTTATAGATTAATAGCTTGTTTTTTAGGGATAGTCTTGAGTTCCTATTTAAAATCCAGTATAATTGTTTACTTCTTTGCTTGATCTGATCGCGTTTTTTTTTAATGTGGTACTTCCAAATCAGCTTGCTGTCAATATATAGGCCTATAGAGTTTTCAGATGGGGTCGGCATTTCTGCTGTGAAAATGGTGTATGAAAGCGGACCTAGCACGCTTTCTTGAGGTACGCCTGTATTTATTTGCCTGAGAGTGGAATATTCGTCCTTGTACCTCACAAAGAATACTTTGTCTTTGATATAGCTTGTAAGAATTTGAGCTATGTTTTCTGGAAACCACTTGAAGAGCTTTAAAATTAGGCCTTCATGCCAGACCTTATCGAATGCCTTTTCTACGTCTAGGAACACTCCTATGCAGAACTTCTTGTCGTCGATATCGTTTAGGATTTTATTTGTAACTGTATGGACTTGTTGTACAGTCGAGTGATTCCGGCGGAAGCCAAATTGATGGTCTGGTATGGTACTCCTACTTTCCAATATGGGAATTAGTCTGGATCGAAAAATGTTTTCAAATACTTTGGACAGTGTCGGAAGCAAGCTAATTGGTCTATATGAGGATGCAAATGATGCATCTTTACCTCGTTTTGGGATAGCAATTACTTCCGCAACTTTCCAAGCCTTTGGCGAGAAATTAATTCGAACATATTTTATTACTAAGTCTGGAGCCTCTTTGAGCAGTCGTCCATTAATTTTATCATACCCTGGAGCTTTTTTTGTCTTAACTTGATTTTTTATGCAGTCTCGTATTTCATTAATGGAAGCGCTTTTTATGGATAGATATTCTAAGCCTCTAAGTGGGCTGGCTGGTATACCTCCTGAGTTGGAGGTAGACCCAGTGAATACATTTTCATAGTAGTAAGCTAAATTTTTGGCTTTTTCAAGGTTTGTTCTGGCCCACGAGCCATCGTTATTTTTTAATGGAGGTTGGTGCTCTGTCTTATTTAGCAATTTCTTAGTCTCTTACCATAGAGAATAGTCCGTACTGCGTGTTGGAGTCAAGTTTTGTAGAAAGTTGTTAATTTGGACATTTTTAATATTTTTAAGATGTTCTTTTAAGGTTTTCGTTGCTCTGTTAAATCTCTTTTTTGCTTCCGGTGATATAGTTAGTTGCCAGTTTTTCCTTAGATTTCGTTTTTCTTTTATAAGACGTCGAGTTGTAGGTGATACTACATTTTTGCTGGATATCGTCTGACAAAGTGGAGTCGACTGATGAACAGCTTTTTCTAATATGTCGTTAAGATACATTATTGCTGATTCAATATTGTCCTCTGTTTGCAGTGGAATGTTTATACAGAGAGAGAGAGAGAGTGGCTTATGTATTCTCTGTAAGTGTCCCAGTGAATTTGTTTATTATCAAGATTGTGGTTAACATTTAGTATTTTTAGGTTAGATTTATAATCTATTTGTACTGGCGAGTGATCTGACGAAAGCTCCAGTCTGGACGTTATATTAAATTTGTTTATGTCAAAGTTTTTTAAAATGCAAAATTCCACCAGGAATTTGATATCTAGTGTCATTTATGTTCTGTAAGGTTAGTCATTTGAACTTGATTTGCACAACATTTAAAAATTGTCCAAATTTAAATTGTAATTCGATTGTTATTTAATCTACACGTCCAGAAGATAAACCGTGTACGAAATACGCGTAAAGACAAAATGCTGCTGCTGTATCCGCCAGACCAAAATTTATCCATTTGACTCCGTTCGGATATCGCCCTGATATTGGACTATTTCTTCATCGAATTTCATGAAAACGACAATATAATTTTCGACAATACGACACAACTAACCGTAGAGCTGGCGTTACAATGAATCTATTAAGCCAAAAGTTATGTGACTTACTTAATTCCAGAAGTGGCCCTCCTAACTGGTCACCAAGATCGGATGATATAACATAATTGGATTATTTTGTTGTGGTTTTGTTAAATCGCTTGTTTGCAGCTATGGTCCAAAAACTTTAAACGAGATCGAAGCCAATATCGCATCAGCCGTTGCTTGTGTACAAGTCGAAATGTACCACAGGGGTCACTCAAAATTTCGTTATAGTTTCAGCCTCTGCAAAAGGAGTCTCGGCGGCCGTTACAATGATTTACTGTTTACACCTGAAGCTGCATAAAATTATAAGTCGAATAAAGGTTTTATGCTGAATTTTGAGTTAATAGTTTTTTTCGTTTTCGTTTAAAGTTCGTGTAGAACTATGGTTGACCTATGAAATACATGTTCCATGGAGATTAATGGACGAGATATGATAATGATGTTATAATTCTATAAATATAGTATACCCTTTTACCCAATGTTGGTTGGTTATGAACTTTAGTTTTTATATTTTCGTGCTAGGCCGTGATGGAGTCTGCTCGTACATGCGCAGATTATTTCCGTGTATATTTTTTTTGGCACACTTATAGCCTAAACGAGTTTACGGATTTTAAAATTTTTTTTTCATTAGAAACGTCTTAAATGTGGGAGTGAGTGACATAGGATATCAAATTTTTATATGGCATCAGCGAATCAAAAAATAAAAGTGTTTGAATCAAAATGTTATAAAGTGGAATTTTTGCTATAAAATATAAATATGCATAAAAAAATAAAATCATTGTATATTTTTAGGCATTGATTTTTATACCATTGAACCAAATTGGGGTGTCACAAAAATCCCTTTCACCCCAATTCCAACCCCAATAAATTTCGTAGGTATCACAGAAATCTCTTTTAGACCGTTTGAAATCACAAGCCCTTTGCTATGTGAAATTGTTGATTGCATATATCAAATCATAAGGTAAAACCTTGTTTATGTGCAAGTTGAATGTATTATCTTCGTAGCTGTGTCTTATGATTTAAACATTTGGCACATTTTAATATTTAATTAAAATTTATAAAAATGTGTATTTATGCCGTATTTATGCTGATAGCCGACTAGGTTAGTTTACGCAGCAACAACGAATGACAGATATAAATATTTAGTTACATTAGAGTTGCCAATACAAAATTAATTTTTATTCTTAACTTAAATCATAATTTAGTTTTGGGTGTTTTCTAAAGTAAATATATTAATAAAATAAATAATTCACATGACACCAAATGCATATAGGACTTCATAATGTTCTCCAATTAAATCTGCAAAAAATTTCATTTACATTGTCTGTAATCCATTTTTGTTATCTACGACAGCTCTGCGTAGCACAAAACTCGTCTGTACATTAAGCACTGTTTTGAATGAAATCTACGAGATTTCTGTGACACCTACGATATTTCTTTCTGAAATTCAAATCACCAGACGGAATTTTGCCAAGAGATTTCTGTGACACCTTCGCTAGACTTATTTTTATTAAATAGAGTATTTATACTGTTTTTATTTCAGTCAATACCAACTTTAAAATGGAGATGATGGCTTGTGGACAGCCGCTTCACGTAAATATACTAGTGGGCGTGTCTGGTATTATCAATTTGTCATAAAGTTTGTAACACATTTGGTGGCTACTGCACATTGTTTGGGGACCAATTTTAATGATATCCAATTGTAAATCGGTACCTAGACTTTTTTCTATTACAGTCAAATAAGGTATCCTTATTGATGCACCACTGTATATGGTAGCCCCATACAAACCATCCATCCACTTTTGAACTTTGTAAGAAAATTTATTTCTTGTAATAAATATCAACGCAAAAATGTACATGGTGACTTCTTATGAACGGGCGTTTCACATACATATCAGTAGGTGTGATCCTCCACTTTTTTGGGTAGCTCCTGTACAAGCTACCTGCCCACTTTATCTTTTTGTACGAAAAACGAATCTTTTGCAGTCAATATCAACATAAAAATTGACGTGGTGGCTTTTTATGGACTACTGCTTTATATACATATCAATTGGTGCGATCCTCCACCTTTACAGGGTAGGTACGTACAAACCACCCACCCACTTTTTGAATTTGTTGTGAAACAATTGTTTATTACTGGAAAATTAAACTTGAAATTTAATTTATGGACTGATGCTTCACGTATATATCAGTTGGTTTGATCTCCAGTTTGTAGCCCCCATACAAATCCCCCACAAACTTTTGGATTTTTATACGCAGCACTTTTTCTTTACAGGCAATATAAACTTGAAATTTATATTGGGGCGTGTCCCGTCAAACTTACCACCCATGTCCATGTTCTTAGGTTTGACAAATATAATTTTTTTGTATATATCTGCTATGTTTATTGAATTGTATTAAAGCTTCGGTGACACGTAAACTTTTTTTCATTTTTCTTTTTAATAATTAAGTTCGTCCTCTTTAAGAGTTTTTGTTGCAGTCTGGATTTTTTTTTTTTGAATAATTACACGTTTATACGGGAAGTATAGAAATTTAACTATTTTTCGAAAGTTGTTCTACTTTTTTTATGTTGGACTAAAAAAAAAAACGTGTAATCTCTACTCTCTCTTTCATCTTATTTTCATTAAAACTCCAGGAAAAAATTCTTCAGTGGTTAAATATGCGAGATATTTTACTAGAATTGAAGAAAAATTATAATTAATTAAAAATAAAAGCAAATTTGAAAAAAAAAAATAAGATCATATTTGTATGGGGCTACCCTTATAGTGGTCCGATCTTGACCTATGCTGTGTATTTTATTAGGACTTATCATAGATACACCAAATTTGGTGATTCAAGCTTAATAAACAACCTAACCAAAAAAAAATATTTATACATAAAATTAAAAAAGGGGGCAGATTTGTATGGAGGCTACCTCTTAAAGTGGGGTTGGCAAATTCATTATATACTAGTTACCTGAATATAAATATTCAAACTGAAGTCTGAAGTCCCTACCTCTTATAGTCTCTAAAAATCTGTTCGTTCAAATAGGGACAGCCAGAGGGACAGACGGACAGGGGCTACATTTGATTCGAAAACTTCAAAGTGGGAACAGGTTTGTATGTGGGCTACTCCTTAAAGTGGGTTTGGCATATTTATTTATAGTAGAGGGAAAGGAGTATCTAAATATAAAAACTTGAAGTCTCTATCTCTGTTTGTTTAAACAGACGGTCGGATGGACGGACATACGAACATGTCTTCCGATGCTGATCAAGAGTATATACATTTGGTTTGATATGCCTCCATCCACTTGTTACATACATTTGGACAAACTCAATATACTCTTCTACCCTATGTGTAGAGGGTATAAAACACAGCACGGCGTATAGATAAAAAAAAAACTATTAACATACGTGTATACGATTAGTTCAAGGAGCTATACGGTATACCGGAAATGTATCGAAAATGGTATACAACCTGTATCCGCTTCCGCTATTTGCATTCTCTTGATCAAGCGGAATTCATATTACGCAAGGCAAGTGATTTCAAATCACAAAATCATCTCATACGTGTAAAATTTAACATTTTATCGAAAAACCCTTTTTCAACATTTTTTCGAAAGTGAGACCCTGATAATGCCAATTCAGATAGATTGCGAAAACGCGCCAGGGGAGTCTTGCTTCTGATTAGAGAGAATATGAAAGATATTTGGTCCGCGGCATGTATGTGTTATGATTGTAGATAACTAGGCGTCGGTTTTTTTGTTCCTTTTGATTTTCTCTTTTATAAAGGCGTGGCACCACCCATTTTTTGAGGGGATATTATTTTTGTAGTTCGCTTTTTGAGATCGACTGCCCGGCGTACATTCGCCATTACTCTGGAAAGCATGTTCTGGATCGATTTGGTCTGTTCTACATCCTTAAAATCTTAAAATATACAAATAATCCCTCCGTTCGTCCATCGGAGAGAAAATCTCTCTCTCTCTGATTAGAGAAATCAAACCCGCTTTATAGACTCTTTAGGTGTCGCAAGTTTATATTCAAAATTTTGTGAGTCGCTACCGTTTTTTGTTCAAAATTTATAGTGTGCATTGGCTTACATCAAAAATGGGTTTGTCATAATTTCTGAGCTTACTTTTAAATGTAACCAAAGCGTGATATATTGTCTGGGACTAAGACTCATGACAAGCAAATGTTCAATGCAACTCAGTTTTCGATGTCCTGGCCAGCTCATCAGCAATTTAATATCCTTTTAACCATTGTGACGGGAATCCCAACAGTTGGCGAGTTTGCAGCCGATGGAAATTCGTAGTATCGTAGAATCAGCTTTGGGGAAGAGCCCCAGCAAGCTAGACATTTAATAGCATTTGATAGTGTGAACCATAAGTGAACCGTTTTTTTTCGCAGTATCGTGGATACCGTTGTCCCAATCTGAGCGACTGGAAAAGAGAAACGTAATTCCGTGGTCAAACAATCTTTTATATTACAGATTTCGATGTCAGGAATATTTTGGTCAGTACTAGAGTGACCCAATTGACCTAGCGTCGGACTAGTTACAGTATGAAGTCTGAAAGCCTCAACTGCAGCGGAGGTAGACCAAGGATCACCTCCATTGCAGCAGTGGCACAGGTTCGCATGGCACAGACTTGCAGATGTTTGGGTCACTAGACAAGGACGGCATAGGTACCTATGGGTCTAACCATCGAGGTATAAATCCAAAGGCTCATCTTCGGAGAACGACCTCATGGCCTACAAAACACTTGTCCAAAGGGCCATTATTGCCTTGTTGAGAATATTCTAAAGGTGGGTTTCTTGTCAAGGGTAACCTGTAAGAACTTTAGTTTTGTAATTAATAATAAACGAAATTGGAGGCAAATCAAGGCGTACTTTGAAAAAAGATGACGTCTACGAACATAATATAATATAGTCAATTGTAATGTTTTAAACCATGAACTATTGGTGTGTTAAATTATTTTCATAATTTTTATGGGATGTCAGCTCAAAAAAAAAAAAAAAAACAATTTTATGAATAAAAGGTCATTTGATTAAAATTGTATAATTTTTCTTCGAACAAAGCTATGCATATGTAAAAATAATGTAACAATTTCAGCCTATTTCGTTAAAAATCATAATTATTTGCATTTTGATGCGAAAACATTATTTAATCAGTCTTTACACATTCATGAATTCTTATCTTAGTTGCTTTCAAAAATATGAGATGAGAAGTTTCAACAATTTTTAGTCAGCTGTTTAAGTTAACAAATCTACAAGAAGAAAGTTAAAAAATTAAGACCGTCTTTCCGTTTGGACTCAACGAAAGATGCAATATCCCTTTTTTCTATTTTTGAGGTATTCTTCCTTCGTATTAAATAAGTAACCCAAAAAAAAAAAAAAAAAAAAAATCAAATAATAAATATTCAGGGGTGTTATAGATTTCTTCAACTTGTTTCCCAATCAACTTGTTTCAACTTGTTTCCCAATCGAATCAGCTGTACATTTCGATTTGTTTGTGTTTACCTGTAGAAGAGATGCCAATTGGGGCTGCATATTTTATCGCACATTACATAAAACTCGCGTGTACATTATATTAATTGTTAAATAAATATATATTTCATAAATTAGTGCTTATTACAATATACTATAATATAACATAACAATATAACATAACTTTAATATAACAATATAATATAACAATATAACATAATATAATATATAATAATAATATAATATAACAATATAATAATAATAATATAACAATATAACATAATTTAATACTTAAAATCAGGGAATAAAACCGAAATGTATTTCGTTTTCGGTTTCGGTTTCGGTGCGTACCGAAACGTAAGATAAGGCTCCGTACCGGTTCCAATTTATTTCGGTACTCGGTTCCGGTACGGTTCTTGGATTTTAGTTTCGGTATAGCGGTAACGGTGCCGGTCAACATTAAAATTCACAAAATAAAAAAAAAAGAATAATTACAAGTGCCAACGTTTCAAAGACCATATAACAAATTAATAACATGTTATATAAATTTTATGAAATAAACTATTCTAGAGAAAGTAGATACACACATCATATATTATATTAATAGGCGTGTCTCGCCTAGAGATAGCCTTCATAAGCCCAACGGCTGTAATTGTTTTATGTGTGTGAAGTGTATTGAAGATTCGGTTCTACCGAAGTATTTTTGTTCTCCTTTAATTGTAATTATATCTTAAAAGCATTATGTCATTCAGAGTTTTTGCTTCCATCCGATTCCTAAGCGGATTCATAACAAACTTGACGCGTAAAAACACGCGCTCTACGCTTACTTGCTTTACTGGAACTACGAGAGTAACTTTTGACAATTTGTATAGTTTTACCGTTTCACTACATTTTCTTTGTTGTTTAAACGTTTTAGCCTGCCAAAAACTTAATTGTAGCTAATAGATTAGTTTTTGATAATACATTACTTTTTGTTTCGTGTTTTTTACTAAACAAATCCATATATGCATCGAGTTCGTCTCCAGTTCCAGATAAATTGCTTGAGCTAGCACTATTTTATTCAAGTTGTTGCACCTTTTCAGCAACAGATAAAACTCTGGAATATAAATCTGTCCAAGAAGCTATACAAATACTTTTCTTCTCAGCTTTATATTATATCGAAAGTCTAAAAATAAGGTACTTAAAAAGGCACTTTTCTAATATAGAGTAGACTCACAGAGACTAAAGGTGTAGCTAACGCAGTACGTTTTGTACCAATTTGAATTTTATAATAAAGCTGGTTCGAGAATACTAACGATTTCATTAATAATATCCCAGACTTTTCTTTCTATACAAAAAGTCAGTATTTGCTACCTAAAACCAGCAGATACTCCAGCATCATATACTAGGTCACGCTCCAACGAGTAGGACAATCGATTGGGACTTCTTTAACGTCTTATCTACAAGGACTCTGGCAACTACGCATATCGTCGTTATATGGTATCAGCTATTTTTTGTTTCCTTTGATATACATTTTTTTTTTAGAATATAAAATAAGTGAGAATCGAAACTATACCGGCATTAAATGTTTTGGTTCCGGTACGGTTCTCTGATTTTATTTTGGTAAATGGTTACGGTTTTAAAAAAAATTATAATCTCGGTTCCGGTTCCTTTTCCGTTTCCGTTTCTGATTCCGGTTCCGGTTTTATTCCCTGCTTAAAATGAATGTTCGAAAATATATTTTATAAAATTCATACAGGTTGGCAGTTTTGGTACAATTTCGATTTGAATTTAGATATGATCACCATGAATCGATTTATTTACTGTTTTCATTTTAATAAGCATTTTTTTTAATAATCATTTATACGTATTATTTAAAAAGTAATGAAAACTTCCAAGTGACATCAAAATTGGCGGATTGAGAGATCAGGTCAAATAAGTTGTGTTATATTTCAACTGATATCAGTTTTAATACCGATATAAAAAGGAATCTACTAAAAAAAAACCAGATGTGAAGCTCATAAGAGAACTGATGAATATGCAAAGGCTGCTTTACGAGAATGAAAGATTTATTCTTCTTCCTGCCGAAGCCGTAGAAAAAATTCGGTGAAAATTCTTACAAGCAGAACTGTGTAACTGTATAACTGAAATTTTGAAATTCCAATTTCTTCTATGCTTACTTTTTCCAGTACAACAACTATTATAATGATTCATTTTTTGGGATAGTCCCCAAATAAACCAGCCGACCACTTTTGTGCTGTTGTACAATTAATTGTAAAAAATCAAGAAGAAGAACATAAACCAATCAATTAAATTTGCTTGGCTCCTACAATTTTGTACGTTTACTCATTTCTCTTCTAAGTTTTTTTTTCACACTTTTCTTTTTGACAATTAAATCAAATAAAATGTGAAACTTGTACATTTTCCGCTTCTAAATTTTAGTAGTAGCTTCTCTCATTACTTAATTTAATATCGACTTTTTGAAAAAAGTCAATAATAAGTGCTTATCAGTACGAAAATCGTGTTGGTGTCGCTTTTTTGAGATAAAGACGAGTTTAAATTGTTTTTTAGTAAAGATGTTTGTGCACCACAACCAGATCTGTTTGGAAATATTTATCGCCCAGCATTCATTTATCTGAAATTTCGCACTAAGCTGAATTCGCGGCGGATGTAATGCAAACAAACCAATTAAATCGTGGTCAACTGATACGATGGAGAAGTTTAGAAACTGTAATACGAAATACAGAACACAGAGCAAAGCATTAGGCAACGATGCACTAGCGCATCAACTGCATCAATCTGAACGGAAGAGTAAAATATAGAACACAGAAAAGCCATACGGTAGTTTCAATTTTACCATTAGTGTGTCAATTAACCTTTTTTACTTTAAAGTTCTTTAACCATGTAATGAGTAGACGAGCATTGGTTAGTGCTTAAGTGTCCTTTTACTAGGTAACCTTATATTGAAAGGGGTAAAGTGTAATCCGGCAGAAAAACCCATCGGAAAAATTTAACTCGACATTGAGAATTAGTTTTAAAATATTTTTCATCTCTAACTTTCTAATGTTTTAATTGTCAATTTTATTTTGATTTGATTGATTCAAATTGTAAATCTTTTTTATTACACTATGTCAATACTGAACCATATACTGTGGCCCATCATACTGTTGATCTCGGCGTACACTCGACTTCCACCAGTTTCTGGAGTACGTGGCACGTACATTAGCGATGTGAGCAAACAGCGTTTTGAAATGCTACTTGCCGGTGGATATTTACCAATTGGTTACAACTTTTCACGGTATGTGGTTTCGATTCGCACGGTACGGCACATTAAATACTGGGGCGATAATCACTTCTGTGCAGGCGTAATTATATCAAGCAAAATGGTGATGACTGCGGCGCATTGTGTCATGGAGTTAGCTATATCCTTCATTCACCCATTCAATCGGATCGGCAATTCGTCTAACGTGTTCCCTTCAATTACAGCAGCTACAAGGTGGTCATGCGAGCAAGTCGCCTTCGTATCTTTGTCGGCACACCTAATCGTCTAAGCAAACCTAAGGAACAATTCATCTTGGAAGTGTCCAGAATCAAAACGCATCACGACTATATACGCAACGAGGCAAATGATATTGCTGTTTTGATTGTAAAAGGCACGATGCCGCATTATCAGGATGCAGTGCAGCTTATTCAAATCGCACGAGAGGAGCCTGTTGAGAATTCAAAATGTGAAGTACTCGGTTGGGGCCAGATCTTCCCGGTATATACGTATATAATATAATATTTGTTACTGTGAATCAATGAACATTAATGCATTTGTTTAGTTTGGACCC
Source organism: Leucophenga montana (assembly GCA_035044765.1). Lineage (NCBI taxonomy): Eukaryota > Metazoa > Arthropoda > Insecta > Diptera > Drosophilidae > Leucophenga > Leucophenga montana. The sequence continues at coordinate 48,733 of JAWNNQ010001412.1, read as the reverse complement.
TATGCCAATGAACTCTTCTATGTAGAAGTGAACATTGCATCGCAGAACAATTGCGAAAATGAGTTCAAGCACTACACACCAAAGGGACATGTTTGTGTGGTCGGCGATTCTGGCGACGCAGACGTTTGTCCTGGCGATACTGGGGGTCCGTTAATTTGCGATGGTCAGTTGGTGGGAATTGCAGCGGGAACTTCAATGTGCACCGGCAAGCGACCCATGAAGTTTAGTAGTGTTCCATACTTTCGTAAATGGAAGGAGTCAATATTGAGTACTGCGCCAGAATTGATGGTGCTGGACAATTTGGCGGCATATGGATTATGCCTGATTTTTTTTAGATATGCTTTTTTCGGTTAATTGCATCTGTTTGAACTTCGAATAAATGCAACACAAACAAGCGCTTCGTAATCGTTTAATGAAATGCGCGCGTGAGTTCGTGATGCATTCGTGGCATAACTTGAATCGAGATGGTCAGTGGAGGTAGTTGATAGATTCTAAGTGCTTTACAGCACAACATAACACAATATGTGTGTATGAGTATATTGCTTACGTGCAGCTGCATATGATTTTTACATAAGTCTCCCAATCTATCTGCACCGCCATCCTTCGATTCAATTGCACGGTGTAAATTCATCCATGAACGTTCAGCTTGCTTACGCAGTTTGTTCGGAGGCAAAATCATCTGCGAACCAATTAAAAATTGAGCAATACTGCTTCTTAACTTAAAAAATACAACAATTAAATGTTGCCGGCCCAATTGGGACGGGTAGACTTTTACAGTTCGTGGTGGCCATGTTGTATTATCTGTTGTCAATTCTACTGTTTTTCATTTTTCAGATACTAAAGACGAATTACCATGCCAAGTAACAGCGTCGAGCAACCGGTGCAAATGATAAATTGTTATCAAAATGGGTGTTCTCTTATGGCAGCGATGCGCGAGTTTATCCCATTTACACAATTTCTGATTAATATGATATGGATATCAATGACATGTGTTTATCGAAGAATGCCGCTAAGTGCCACACTTCCCAGATTTGCTCAAAAGCGTCACAACTGTATTCACCGAATTTCTCCCTCTTCGACTTTTTCCTGTTCCCAAAACTGAAAAGATCCATGAAAGGAAGGCGTTTTTCCACGATTGAGGAGATGAAGACCGCATCCCTGGAAGAGCTCAAGGCCAAAAAGCTCATAAATTCGAGATCTGGAAAAAGCGCTGGTACAAGTGTATTTTATCTTAGCGGATTACTTTCAATGGGATAAAATAGGTATTGATGAACAAATAAACATTTTTTGAGAAAAATAAAAAGTTACTTTTTTCTTAAAAAATTACGATGGCAATAATAATTATGCTATTCTTTTTTTAATTTTTTTTTTGACCGGTACAGTACTGGCATACTGAAATTAAAATTCAAGAGCCGTATCGTAACCGAATACCGAAATAGAATGGAACCGTAAAAAACCTTATACCGAAACACACATTTCGGTACGTACCAAAACCGTAAAACAAGTTGGTTTTATTCACATTTAACACATTTTACTTGTTCTGTCTTATACCTATACACAGAACCCTACCACAAAAAAAGATTTGCTTTTGAATTCACATGATCTAAAGAAAGTGATTTCAAACCGAAAAAAGGTTTCCTTAAGATAGTTAAATCGAATCCAAACAATTCTTTCGGATTCGGAAACCGGAACAGGGTGGTATATGAAGTTTTTCTGTACGTGAGCTCTTACTGAGTTTTAAATTGAAATTTAGTGAACTTAATTCCAATAATTATTAATTAAGCTTTACAAGAGGAGTAGCATTGACATTCTCTCAGGCTTAATCCAACTACGCTGCTTATTGAATGTTTGACCAGCCTCTGATAATAGCCGCTCGTATGGAACTGCATGCTTAAATATATGTGAGAAAGTATTCCGCATAGTTTCCCAAACGGACTAACGTCAAAATCCGACAATGGGGTTGTTAAATACTTGGAAGTCTCTTCCTCTATATTACTATTAGGTACAAAATTTTGGATTAGGCTGTGATGATGACTCCAAAATCAACCCATCTAAATTTTGTGCCTCTTGAATAGGACACTTTAACGAAAAAAACATTTCGTTAATAGTGTGTTGAGCCGCCTTTCTGCTACAACGCTTCGCACATACGGTTTGGAAAGGATACATACAAATTGGCTCAATAATTTATCAAAATCGAGCTACAAGCTAACTCGGTGGCTATGCTTAGTTCGGGTATATTTGAATATTGTTGTCCTGATCAATATACTTAACGTGTCAACCATCCCCAAACATATCCGATAATATTCAAATCCGGTGAGTAGGGCGGCTTAATAGCTCCATATTTTCGCTCTCTATATACGTATTAACAACCCGGGCTGTATGCATAGCGCATCATCAAAATGGTTATGAAAGTATGGAAAGGCTTTTTTCAATATACCAATTCATTATGGTTGACAAAAATTGTAATTTGCAGGTATCATAATACGAGAGGGCGCCCCGTTCAGCCGTTCCAAATGATGACTCCATTCGCGGATGTCATGGAAATAGTAGCTGTAGCCTTCCCAATTACATTTTTTTTCATCTGATAAGACCACACGATGTCACTACAAAGTCCAGGTCACATGTGACCGACAAAAAATTAGGCGTTGCGCTTTTCAAATCGGGTGGCTTCTTCTTGATTTTTAGTCTTTTTATATGCTTAGCATTCGAAATAACACAACCTATAGTTTTGAGACTTGCCTTGATACCACATTTTTCCCTGATTTTTGCCAAAGAGTAAAATAAAGTAGAAATGAACAAATAAGTTCGATCAACGAAAAATATGAGTGCCAAAGATAACGATCAAAATAAATGCACGTTCCATTCAAGTGGCGCAAAATTAGGACCCGTATATTGTCGGTTTTTGGTTAATATTTTTTTGTTAATACTTAAAGCTTTAGCATTAAATCTTCCTTTTGACCAAATAATGAAATGAACATTAATTAAAAAAAAAGAAATAAGTCTCTAGCATGCATGGTTTTGCGACTGACGTTCAGGAAGCTTTTCAACTGAGCGAAAAGATTCGGTACGTAGGAGGAATAAATTGTAGATCATCTCTAACCGAATATAACAAACTTAAACGACAGTCCAAGTGTGAATCCTGGAGAAGGTACTGTGATGGTTTGCAAACGCTACTGGAAGCAGCCAGTCTCCATAAACACAACGACATCGGACTCTGGTTGCTTCAAGCACACTTTCCTGGGTCTATACTTCAACAAAAATCATTTAACTCTCCCATTATAGATAAAAATATAATAAACAGACGGAATTGCAGCATATTTGGCGTTATTCTTGCTAAAGATGATAAAGTTAAGGATATAAAGTTTGATGGGCGATCATGTCCTTTCAGCCTTTTAAGGCCCCAGGGGGAGATGGCACAAGTATTTAGATGTCCCGATCGAACCTCTGATAGCTCTCATGAGGGATAGTTTAACTTGGGTTACATACCGCGATCATGGAGGGTAACTTTCTACATCTTATATCAGTCTTACTTCCTTCCTTTTAGAGACAATTGAACGTCAATTCATACCAATTCGCCTATATGAAGGGTAAATCAACGGTAGGCGCACTTCACAACCTGGTCGGTGAAATCGAAGGTACCTTTCAATCAAAAGAAAGAGCGCTGGGTCCTTTTTTTGAAGTTGAAGCTGATATTTATATCACAGGCTAAGGTATAGATAACCTTATCATTGCCTTTGTTAATGCTATGTTAAATCTACGTGACTGTTAGTATTAGGGCGATCAGGAAGGAGTCCCGTCGCCACTTCTTTCATCCCTTGTGATAGCTCCTAAAGCTCAGTTCACAGGGGTACAATAACATTGGATATGGTGATGACCTGGTGACCCTGGTCTCCTGGAGATTTGGGCATACTGTCTCGGACATAATCTTCGTATTGTGACCAACTGGTATGCCAAGGATGGCCTCATTATAAACCCACAAAAGGCTGTCCTAATGCACTTCTCTAGGAAGTGCAAATTGGATCTGGGTCCAGTGTATATCCAGAACTCTTTTTTGAGATCTTCCGACGAAGTTAAGTTCTCGGGGTCACCCTTGACAAAAGAGTAATTTGCAACACTCATCTCAAAAATATAGTTACACGGCAACAATGGCCAGTTTGCTCGAACGATCATTATTTGGATCAACACGCAAATTCGGGATTTATTGGGAACCTGGCCATAAGGGTATCGCAGGCAACGAAAGTGCTGATGAACTAGCTAAGACTGGTTTGGCCACTCCCTTTATAGCTCCGAAATCTTTTTGTGGACTTAGCTGGGTAAAGGCTAAATCTTTCATAGTAAATCGTATGAAAAGTAATTCATCCCGATACTGGATACAATATCCTGTTCTATGACAATAAATGTTACATAAATTCTTATCTGCTTTTTTTCTAATTCATTATCAAAACGTGGGATGGTTAAGAACAAATCTTACTAATGTTTATTTAAATAGTTTTTTAGTTCCTGCTGATATTATTGTCTTCACTGAAACTTGGCTTCAACCACACATACTCTATTCGGAGTTATTTAGTGATAATTACGTTTTATTTAGAAAATATCGCTTCATTCGCTTTGGCGGTGGTGTAACTGTACGAACATAAATTGCTCATACATTACTCCATTTTCGAAAACAAAAATGTACTGACAGCATATCGTTGCGATTTCCGTATGGCTATCAATTTACTTAATAACTCAACAACAACGAGGCGGCTTCAGCGAGTGCGCCCGTTAGATCTGTCATGTTCAAGGATATTAGGATTAAGTTAAGATTTGGTTATTATATGTTAATATCATAATTAAAATCATGTAAAATGTAAAAGTGAATTGATTATAGTTCCTGCATCGAACTGATGGCAAATAAAAAGATAAAAAAAAAAAAAATTATATGTATAGTGCAGCACCGGATGAACGGCAAGATCGAGTGCGCGCCGTGGGAATTTGTTTTGTTTTTTGGTTAGCCACTTGCGCTCCGGTGGCTGCAAGTTTTTTTTATGTTGTACCATTAACACATAGTGTGAAATGGTATTATCAGTTTGTCTAAAAGTTTGTAAAACAGTAAAGGAGGCGTCGTAGATCCCATAAAGTATATATATTCTTGTCACTACACTATTCTTGATACACTTCATTTTATTGCAGTTTAATAGAGTATCAAGATTGACCCGTCCCGCACACTGTTTGGCGTAGCTCCCATAGAAATCTACTGCCCACTTTTGTGTTTTTGTATGAAAAACTTATTTATTTAAATCAAATATGCAAGTGGGCGGGATTTCTTTAAGCGGCCATATGTAAGCAGCCTTGCATGTTCATCCTTGTGAATTTTACCATTTTCGGAAAACTACTTTACTGACGAAATGAAATTTTTTGACTGAAAGCTGGGAAAGCATGTACCATTCCGACGCACTTAATCATACATAGGGCTTCTAGCAAATCCATATTCCAAAAGTTCGGTTTACTTTGGGACTCACTTTGTACATAGATACTTAGTTTGTTTTCGATGAGGACTGTCTCTGTCGGCTGTTTCAGCTGTTAACAGCAAGTAATGGTATTTTACTTGAAAAACTAGCATTCACAGCAAGTACTGGTATTTTACATTATAAAGTAGTCAATACTATAAACTGATGTTTGACACTGAGCCAGTCCTATACAAACCCATAGCTCACTTTCACGCAAAAAAGTCAATGTCAACTTGAAATTCGATATGGTGGCATCTTATAGATGGTCGCTTCATACACAGCTACTAGTGTGTGTGTACTGCCCATTTTTTTTGGGTTATCGCCTATTTAAATCCCCCACGTTTATATTTTACAACATTTAAAATTTCGTGTGAATAGTATTAGAGTTATTAGTTCAACCGAAGTTAACGTTTTTTCTTGTTTATTTATTTATTCATTTAAAATATTTACATATCTAAATGCTGTGTTTAGTTCTTAACGTATTTATTTCTGTATTTGTTCAGTTTTTTTTTTGTTATTTATACTTATTTGTATGCTCTTTAAATATGTAAGTTTATAAGCGCAGAACATTTTTAGTTATATACGCTATTTATGACAGCGTATTGTGTAACCTTAATCTCACCGAATGCGGTCAATCCGACCTCTTTTAGAGCTCTATTAGGATTAGGTGACCCTCTAACGAAGAGAGGCAGGCCATTAAACTGTGTTTTCAGAATTAATTTTCTTTTTAGCGATATAGCTGCACTATAGCCCCTTTAGACTGGGGTGACTGCAAAGCATAAATGTAGTACCTCAAAAATGGTTATCTGACAGATATAAATAGTATGCAAAGATAAAATATATAGAGAGCTATGGAGTATGGAGGCACCAGCTCATGGTTAGGAGGGCACTACTGTAAAGGCTCACTCCAACCTGGTCCAATTGTTGTTTGTGGAAATAATTTTTTTTGAATTTGAATTGTCGTTGTGTTTGTTGTCAACAAATTTAAGTGTTCGGCATTCGACGACGTGAACATGACTAGAGCTATACGATCGCTCATACATAGCTAAAACGATTTAGTTTACGGATCTGATAAAAAATACATACACACTATGGGTTCTACCAAGCCTCATTCTGTTTCTTACATATATTCGCACAAACTTATTATACCCTTTTACGCTATGGGTACAGGGCATACAAACATTTCTTACTAAAGCTACAAGCAAGTGTAAAGCATTGAATGCGAAGCCAGTTAGTTATACTCCAAATTGTCATTATAAAGTATCATACACATATGCATGTATGGTACCATATCTTCGGTACCATGTATGTGCAATAAATATTTGTGTTGTATTACTGCGTCTCCTAATACCATTGATAACTATTTATTTATGCAGTAATTGAATTGACACTGCAATGATAAGCTGAGTCTAATAATGTATGTACACTGGGAAATTCAATTGACCTGACAAGAAATATGTACATAAATGCATTCACACAATGGAACAGAAGACGACTTAACACGTCAATCTCAATGGAATAATTATGTCTACCGCATAATACTCGTACATATGCATGAAATTACTGATAATTACTACCACAATAGCAATTGCAACAACAACAGCAACAGAAACAGAAACAACAATTTATATTCAACTTGAACAGCTTGTCTAGTAAGCCTAATCAAATTTACCCGATATAAACTATGCAAACCTCATGATTCTGAATATGTCCACAGCGCGTACGGAAGTGCATACAATGTACGAGATCTGATTTAAAAGTTATTTTATATGCAACATTTTAAGTTATGGAACATTTTAAAGTTGCTTATTGCTAGGTAGGAAAAAACATGTTGGCAAGAGTTTTACTTTTATGGTAAAGCCAGCGAACGAAGAAGACTTTATAATTTTTTTACTCTAACTCCTTCCACATAGTATTTATTTATTTGTTTACTATTGGCGTATTCCCATGTAGACGAGTAACAGTTCAGTTGATGAGAAATGAAAAAATAAATAATTTCCAACAACAAAATGTGAAGCGCTGATTGGTGTGAAAAATTATGAAGAATTAAGAATGGGAGTGGAAAACTATGTCTATAAAATCATGACAGATAGCGAATCATATATCTAAGTGTATGACCCCGAAAATAAACTGTAGATGTGTCAAATTTTTCGAAGGCAATGGTTGCCCATATCTGCAAAAAGAAAAAAAAAACTGGACATTTGCCATTGCGCCATTGGTGGAACGTACATAGAATGGTCATTTTGAATGACACAAAATTAAATGTTTGCCGAACATCTTCGAAGCAATATGGAAAACAAACAAAATAAAGCACCGATCAATCATACTTTAAACATTGCGAATTAACACACTTTAGCTGAAGTTAGTTACTATTTACAATATGTACTCAATGACTTCGTTTCCAATCGAGTGGTCACCAATTTTCAACGCCAGAAGTCTATTTTTCTATTTTTAGATTAGTATTCTACAACATTCGCACTCATCCTTGCCACGAAGCATATATATAATACAATAAACAAAACTGTAGCATTTTTGATCTCAATAATATATAATATTTCCTATAATGCAACGTCCCGCTAGGACTGTAATACTTGCAGATTAGTCTCCACGCCAGAATGTATAAGACTAAGTAATTAGTTTGTTTTTAAATCTACTTTTTCATTTTTACAATAGAGTTCAGCAAATCGATCTGCTTACACATTTGTACAGCTGTTCCGAACCGATTTGGTATTTCCTGCGAATGTATTCCTATGTACCAACTGTATACCATACTGAGTAATTTTTTGTTATTTTTGGAATAGTTTGGCTGTAAAGGCTCCTAGTGGTTAATAGTTGTTTTCTCAGCATGTCTGTAGTTTTCTTGATATCTTAAAATACGCTGTAGTAAGCTGGCAGCTTTAAAGGGAAATAAAGTTTTTGTTCTTCAGAGCGAAATTCTCCCCTGAATCTACTCTTTAGTTTGGACCAGTCGGTGCTGAACTTAACAACGTGTATCAATGGGTAGTGTGTTTTCAGAATTGTCTATCAAGAATCGATGTTTTGAAGCCGGTACTGAAGCAAAAAGCAGGTAGGCTTTGCGTAAGAAATTGGTTGACTTAAGAATGGTACGATAGCACGAACGAAAATTTGCCACTGACTGCCACCGTATTTCACTTCCAGGAGAAAAGTGATCCCACGATTTCATAACAGGGAGGAAAGAAAATATATCTACGCTTCCTAAGATGACATTTTCAGTGACGAGTTAAGGCTTACCAGTATAGTGTCTAATTTTAGGTTCGAAGGTTTAGAAATATTGGAAGAATATTAATAACTGTACCGGTGTCTAATTGGATGTATCATTGACTATGTTTATACGCACGGCTTATTGGCAAATCAATATTTTGTAAATCAAAAACTTAGCCGAATAAATGCTGATTTAATAAAGTGTGTTTTTTTTATCAGTTAAGTTGTTTAATGTGGCAACATTCAAAGGATTATCGCTTATCGAAAAGCTAAATGCATAAATTTACATAAATAATTTTATGGCAATTAATGATGAAAAATGGTAGTAATTTGTATGAAGTTCCTCACACGCTCCCGTGAAATAATATGCTCGAAATAATTTTTGATTATGCACATAAATAAGCAAACGGTTTTTCGATAAACGATAAAGTTGTTGATTGTTGCCACATTAAAACGAGTGCACACATTTTGTATGTTTTTAAGCGGGCAATGGTCAATACTCGTTCTTCCTCATTCTGAAACTAAATGAAAACAAATCAGTTTGCTACGCTAGATTTCTTTTGAGTTCGACGGGTCATTTTTCTGAGGGTACTTATAAAATATGATGAGCGATTTTAATTTACTTAAAATTTCCAATATTTTAAAATCGACCTTGTAGTCTAACTGAATTGCAGTAATGTATGTTATGTTATGGCTGTGTGTATGTGTGTTAAGTGTTATTAATACGCTTTGCTTTGACCGACCCGAACTAATGACGAGAAGAATGTGTATAGAGATTGTTCGTATGCATTTGTGAGTACGAATGTGCTTATGTGTATAGAAAGTGAAAATCGTCACCGTTAGCATTTTAACCGATTTGCTTACTTCATTTTCGTTTTGCGCGCTTCCGTTACACTATGGCGTGCAGCCGGAAGTGCAGCATATCTGTTTAGCTTGCGTATGACTATGTATAGGACGCCTGTCGGCTTAGTTTGGTTCGCACTCACGTTTTAGCGCTTTCGATTTTTTATTTACGTAAATGTATCTAGTACACAGAGAAAAAATATTAATATCAATTTGATATTGTCTCACCAATTTTCAAATATTATTTTATTTAACTTGTTCCTTTATGTTAAAATGCTAATTTAAATTTTTATATTCATAATGAAAAAAAAAAATCATTTTGATGACTCTAAGACTAACTCATTTTTGATGCAAAAAAAATTGTATTTTGAAGATCGATTTTGGTGATCTTTTTTTCTGTGTATGTAGCTACATTGAATCGACTACATTTCGACGTTGATTAATTTGCGGCGATTAGCCACATAAAGTCATTGCATTTCACCTTTAACGCTTCTGTGGTTGTTGTTGCTTTTGAAATTTGATTGCGTTTGGGCGGTCTGTTGGTAAAATGATAATATGTATTTGACGACCATTTCGTTGGTTTTGCTAAATTATTCAAATGATGTGCTAATGTGTTCCGTTTCTATTTAATTATGGCTTTTCAAATTTTTTTGGGTGGTAATTTCCAATCGGATTTAAAGCGTCATTTTGGTTTAATACATTTATCGAATGTGTTTTTAATGTGCTATGATTATCGTATAAATACATAGTGGTTTCATTTAAGTTAATTAAATGCAGACAAATTATTTTGATAGGTATGCAATTGGAGTTTACACAGTAGAGTCAATGTTATTAGTTAAATCTATATACAAATTCATAAGCATAATATTGTCGTATCATTTTAAGAAGTTTGTCCAAGTGCTAGTGCATCCCAAGCTAATATACGCGTTATTTCCGTAAATTCATGTGGTATATTTTATTTGGGAAAAAATGAGAGCAGATTGTATGACGAACCTCAAGTTTAAAAACTACGAGTTTAAAAAATACAGTTGAGCTATCGATTTTTGAAATGTTTACTAGAAGAATTGAACATAGACATGGTCGAAAATCAACAAGATGTTCCGTAGGGTTTGTCGAATTGCTTCGCAGGAATGGTTAACGACGGTGGTCACGGCTCATGGAGACAATGGTATGGGTATTTCGATCCGACCTATGTTTTTGTTTCCTCGCAAGATCATCATGGTTATGCGTTGCAAAATCAGATAAAAATCGGATAACGCTGAAGCCTAGATATTGAAGCTGGGTTTCTACAGATATACATATATAATTCTTAATATCATCATTCAGTGAGATTATATGTACAAAACACAAAAACATGGCCCAAATCACACGACTCTCACCTACCTATGTACATACGACAGTATAAAATTATTAAAGTTAGCCATAATTTAAAGGAAATTGAGAAATATATAATATATAATTATAAAAATGTAGCTACTCGCGTACCATATTACTAAAAAAATTATTATGTTCATCACATTTTTCGAGGCAAACCAATTTTAATTTGTAAAAATGCTTAGTAACTTTCAGCAAGGTAACTAAAATAAGAAGAAAATAATAATAAAAAGTCAATCAGAAAAAAAAAAAACAAAGTAACCAAGTTGGCAAGAACAGCAGAAAACTACAAAAACAAAACCTAAAACCACGGAAACAGCAACAACAACAACAACAACAATACCAAAAACGTGAAGAACAACAAGTAGATAGTAGAGGCAAATTGTAAAAGAAATACTACTTCAACAAGTATGTACAACTTCCGCAAATAGTTTGTCGAAACCGACCAATTTAGCAAAAACCAAATCCGATGAATGCAATGGGTCTGGCTGGTAAGTCTGTAAAATATTGTGTGAAAGGTGGAGAGAGATAGATAGAATAAGAGACGGAAAAGCTCTTTCTTTTTATTGAGACAGTAAAGGCAAGCGAGCAGAAGGTACTTGCCAAAGTATTTACTAAATCCAAGAAAAGAGAACGTGCAAAAGGTGGCAGATGAAATAGAAAAAAAAAAAAAAATAAAGAATATTTTTCAATAGCGCGATTTAGATATATAAAAATACATGAAGGTGGGTTGATAAGTGATCGAATTTGGCAATAACTGCACAAGTTTGGATTATTTTCTGTGATTATTTGGGAATGACAAGCTCGATTCTAGATGGGTGCTTGAAAGTCAAAATATTAGAACGCCAAAGTGGGTCTATCTGCAAAAAGATATTTTGTGCGCGACATGCAACACACAAATGTAATATCGTTTATAATAATATTTAATGATAATAGTATTTAAATAATTGGATTCCAATAGTATGTTTAGATTAACAATTAATTGAATATCTTGACAACTGAACTCCTACTTGTTACTACTTATTACGAGTAATTACTTAATACGTATATACATATATTTATTTACATAAAAATAACATAAAAACTATTTTTTTTTTTTTTAAATCACCGGGCCGGGCGTGATTGGAAAGACATTTTTTTCTGGGACGAGCTGGATTGGGACAAATTTTTTATCCAGAGCCCATCTCTAGTTAAAACTGATATCAGGTGAAATAAAACACAACCTATTCGACATGAGATGTGCTCTCTACTCTGCCCGCCAATTTTCATGTCACTTTGAATTGTGGCCGTGAAACAAATTTGTTTAATATTATTTTATCATTTTTAGTATGATACTTACGATTATTGTCGTTTTTTGGTGTTAAAAAATAAAAACAAATGAGTTTGAAGAAGATGCAGAACTAGTTGTCAGACATTTGAAGGCATTTTATTATTTTCGGCAGAGTCGATATTTTTGCGTTTACTGATATGATTCCGTCTCACCTGCTATTTTTGATAGCAACTCATCAATGTGTAAAGGCTGTTTTATAATCAAGAGAAAAAGTCGACTTTAGTTAGTATCAGCTCTCACTCTAGTGTCGGTCAAAATAAAAATGTAAAAATGTTGTGAAAGTTAAATGATGATGGTACCAAAAAAGTCCAAAAACAACGGATGATTCGTTTAAAGTTTTTTTTTTTTTTAAATTTTATATAAAACACTTAAAATAGAATTTGAAGTCAGAGTCTTTATTATGACCCAAAAGAACGATCTTAAATGTTGGTAGCGACTACGCTACTTCCATTCGGAAGTTCCAATTTTCGATCACACTTTCCAGAATTGCTACCGGTATTTCGCGAGTGTTGACTTCCAAGACTAGAATCGTATTTGGCTTATCGACGAAGACTTTTAAATTCACATAACCCCAAAGAAAAAACCCAGAGGTGTGATATCATACGATCTAGGCGACCAGTTGACAGCTGCAAAAAGCAAAATTAGGTGCTCACCACAATGGTTTCTTAATTATTTCAGGCAACAAAAAGTCCGTTATCTTAAACGAGTGGAATTTTGTAATGTACACATTATCCGCTACAGCAGTAATATTCTCCTCACTACGGGCTGGATGTGATCTATTCGGTCGCGTATCATACAGTAACGTACACCCAGACTCAAATTTGCAGATGGTATTGGCAATAGTGAGCTCGGAAGGTCGATGATGCGCACTAGAGATGAGCTAGTCAGTGATTTTTGAGTAGCAGCGATTATCGTGACTGCTACTTTGAAATTACCGTGATTTTTAACTGCTACTTCGATCAGTGTTAAAATAAAAAGAAAATAAAGCATATTTTATTTATTTTAACATTATATTCATAGTCTTCTTAAATATGAATATACGAAATACCATCTTCCCGCCTCAATTCCCAAGATTTTTTAAAGGAATACTTCTTCTGTTACGTTAGCCCAAAGATTAAGAATATATCTAAGTCTCTGTTGTTTTTGCCATTTTAAGCCAATCCTCTGCAGAAAATGGAACCAAAAATAATATATTCCAGAATCTGAATGCGGTTTCCTATAGTATGGAATTAGTCTCGAAGAATTGTTGTGAAGATATGCCACATGGTCAATCATGGGAATCAACAATAGTTGGCACTAGAATATTTACAAAACAGATGACTACCTAAAAAACCATGTTCCCGCCTCAAGTCTCTAGATCTTTGTAGGGAGCACATATCCTATTACAGGAGACCAATGATTCTTACTATCTCCCAAAACGTCGAATGCTTTGTTGTACCCATCTAGCAGATATAAAGACCCAAGAAGCATAAAGATTGAATACAAAAAAGTGCTTAAATATTAAATATTAAATACTCGCTTGTAAACACTACGTGTATGATATAATATATCAGTTGAGCGAGATTTAACTACCTGTGATTTAATCACGGCGACTGAAAATCATTGATATAAATTGCTGCTCGATATTGTAATTCACGGCGTCTCATTAATGTATCATGCTTGTAAACAGCACAAAAAGTATCAATGTATCAAGTTTATGCATTATATCATGATACTGATACGCCGTGAATCATAGTAGCACTAGTAAGAAAAAATTGATAAACACTTATATTTTCAATATCGAGTTGCAACTGATATCAGTGATTTTTCAGTAGCCGTGATTGAATCACAGTTAGTTAAATATCGCTCAACTCTAGTCTGCGCACTATTCTCTCAATCTCTGCAATACATTGCCGTGAAAGTTAGTATGGAGACTTTTTAAGCAAAATATTAAAGTGTCCGCGATTTACACACCAATAGGTATAGCTTCCATACAAACTATGAAGAGTATATATATCAAAGTTGGCGTTTTCTCTTTTTTATTAAATTTATTTATACTAGCCAAATTAACAAATTTAAAAATCAACAGAATCGGAATAGTTGAACATTTTGTTTTTCATTACGTATGCAAACTGAAATCGATTCAGCTTATGAAATTTAACCTTGTTTTTCGGCTAGTGGTTCGAGAGCCGAACGCTCTACCCATTCGCTAACTACTGGTCGTTATTCTTAACGCATTTAGGTTATTTTAAAGCGAACGTTGATGAAGTTTTTGGGAACTGTAGTGCTGTACTGGATGCTTAAGTGTTTGAGCCTCAACACGAAAACGTTACGAATTACTGGAGAAAGCCGGAAAGAAAACAGATCGAGCAAGACATCAATAGCCACAAAGCATTACGTAATAAACAATAAATTAAATAAAACTTAAAAAAAAATTTTTTTTTTTGTCCCTAAAACGTTTTTTGCACCGGAGATTAGCTTGACTGCCCCGCGCCGTTAAAAACATGCATTTATGCTCTCCGAATCAGCTTAAAAGAAAGAAAAATTGAAATCAGTATGCCAGATGCATTCAACCAAGCTGGATTTATCTATAAGGCGACGTATTCCGTAAATGCTCTGAGCGTGAAACAAAACGCACAAACCGCAACAAATGCAAAAAAAGAGTAAGATAAAAGATAAATAAGAAATGAAAAAGATCGCATCTGAGCGGAACACCATGCTTTCATCGAAGTAAGGTCACATCAGTTTGTATTAGCAATGTACGTGTGTATATATATATATATATATATATAATATATATATATATATATATATATATATATATGTGCACACACATATGCTTACACTTTTGGTGCCCATCCCTGACTTAGACTCTGGTATTTTTATACATGTAATTATAAATCTGAACTCGACAAAATAGTACATTTTTACGTTTGGAAGGATTTTTGCGATTTGAGTTAACTTGAATTAAGAAAAATGAAATTTACATACACAATCATATGTCGAAGTAGTATGAATAATGAAACCAAATAAATTGCACAAATTATAAATTACTATATATAAAAATTAAAAAGAAAAAAAAGAAAGAAAATTGACTAAAGCAAATGGCAAATGCAATGCTGCTCACTTTTATTGAAAACTGTTGGAACTGTTTGCGAATTATAAGTGGCAAATTTTAAATTGAATTATATAATTCGCAGGTAGTTTAATTGTTCTCCGCAATGTTTCAGCAAAACAGCAATACAGTTTTGACCAATAATCTGCAAGCAAGCGAAACGCCGATTTAGGCAAATAATGCGCGGTACTGATTTGCTATATTCTCCTTTGATATGACTGAGAATAATTCGTATTTAATTCTAAGCCTTAGTTAATCGAGTAAAAGAAATAATTAGTCTTGAAAGAACATAACTAACTATATGAAGCTTCCGTTAAGGCTGCAAAGTCATCGATGTTAACATCGATGTCATCGATGTTTTTACAATTGTCTGATGTATCGACATTCACTGCATGGTGAGTGTCTAAAGCATAAGTAAGCACTTTTCAAAAAAGGGGTACTTTGTTGCATTATTTTTATTATTTTTACAGTTCTTTTTTTTAGTTTTCATTTAGTTGGCGGTTCCTCTGGATAAAATGGACAAGTTTTTGCGCATATCAAGTTAGTAAGAGTCTCAACAGTTGTGGCCTTATATTTTAATAATTGTATTGAGTTTCAGATAAAGACAGTGCTGCTTCTTCGTCAGCTGTTTCTTCGTCTGCTGGTTCTACGTCTGCTTTTAGCTGCCTTGCAAGCGCAAGAAAAGTGCATACGAGGTTTGAAAGTACTTTGATAAGTGCAAGAATACAATGTTTGCCAAATGTCGTCTTTGTGGAAAGTAGTACAAAACGTCCAGAAATACGACAAACTTGTCAGATCACCTCAAGCATGACCATCCAATGAAGACAGCTGTGAGTACCGATAATTTGTCTACAATTGACAAATTTGTAAGCCGATCTGAAACGTACGCGACCGCATCAATTAAAAAGACATTGTTGGATAAAGGTCTTGCTGAAATGGTGGCATTACCATTCAGCATCGTAGACGGTGTGGGGTTCCAAAAATGTATACGCCTACTCTTGCCCAGTCGAACAACACTGCAGAATGTAGATTCAAAAAATATGTATGACGAAACAGTTTTGAAATTGAAAAGCAAGCTACATGGAATAGAACATTGCTCAATTACAAAGGATTGTTCGACGTCCCGTGCCAATGCAAATTACATTACAATGACGTGCCATTTTATTGACGATTTTAAATTAAAAACTGTTGTACTGGCTACACAGCCTCTTCTAAATGAAAGCAATCAATGAAGTGATAATATCGCTGAAACCATAAAAAACATTTGTGATGAATTTGGTATTTTTTCATAAAATTGAAACGGTTGTTACTGACAACGCAGCTTCAATGAAAAAGGCATGCGAATTGATGCAAAAAAAAAAACACCTCGGTTGCTTTGCCCTCTCCTTGAACTTGATTGTACAAGAGTCACTGGCGTTAAAGAATGTTCAAGAAGTTTTAAAATGTGCAAAGAATATTGTCAAGTATGTCAGATGCTTAAACGGATCCTCCTTATTAGAGAGGCAGTGTTACTTAAAACTTCGAAGGCACCATTGCCCTTCAATGAGGACCAGTTTTCATTGATTGAAGATATCTGTATTATTTTAGAGCCATTTGAAACAGCGACCTTAAACACGTCGGCTGCAAAAACAGTAACGATATCGTTAATATTACCAACAACGCTGGGCCTAATAATTAAATTAGATAACCTTAAGCCAAAAATGAAGACGATCGTGGGGGCTGAAACGTGTTCGTTTGTAGCAACAAAATTAAAGAGCAGACTGTCTCCTTATGAAACAAGAACGGTTACACGGATGGCAATGATGCTCGATCCGCGCTTTAAGAAGGAATGATTTCATAACCCGGCTAATGCAGACCAAGGAGTGAATGCACTGGTAAATGACTTGGCATCTCTCATTAATGTGCGAAATGTGCAAAATGTTAGTCCAAATGAGGAACCGCCAACCAAGACGACAATCACCACACACCTGTACAGTTTTGTGGCAGAAAAAGTGCATCAGAAACCCAAAAACAATAGAGAAACCCAAAAACAATAATAGAATTGCGTCAATTTTTGGAGCAGCGAAATGCATCCCAGGGACTAGATCCGCTCCAATATTGGAAGGTAAATATTTCTACATTTATATTTTATATATAATATTTCTTATCGTTAACTTTCAGATTAATGAGAACCAATTTGGTACCCTAGCGCCATGCGTAATGAAATACTTATGCATTCCAGCAACCTCGACAGAGTCGGAGCGAACCTTCAGCAAAGCTGGAGAAATTGCTAATGAAAAACGTGCTGCACTGAAGCCAAAAGCTGTTAATATTTTATTATTTTTAGAAAAAAAATCAGTGGCTTAATGAATAGATCTCAATGAAGACATTTAAAAATTTTAAGAAATATTTCAAGAAAAACATTGAAAGAAAGTAAACTTTATTTTATTTTTGTTATTTATTATTTTAGGAAATGAAACTGGATTTTTGTTCTTTTAAGCACTACTCATACACGCTATATATGGACTATTCTCAAAATGTGAACTCTTTTTATTTTTTAATTAAAACAATGAATTTATTAAATTTTTTACTGTTTTCCAAATTTTCGATGTTTCAAATCATTGATGTTGAAATCATCGATGTTCCAAATCAACGATGTTTAAATGATCGATGTATTCACCATCGATGATTTTGCAGCTCTAGCTTCCGGCCATCATATTGAGTGTAAAGTTAATATTGACTGTATTGAAAAAGATTTTTATTTTAGCATGTGGCAAATTCCGCAAATAAAATTTAACTAATTTAATTTATGGTTTACAACCACAAGCTTTCAGCACATATGTTCTCTGCTTCCGTCTTTCCCTCCTGGAGTAAGAAACATGTATTAAACATATGAAATGGATGGCTTTTCTGCCTAGGAGTTCTACTGAATTGTTCGATTTTTGTGAGCTTTGAAATTGCTTTTTTGTTTGCTTTTTGACCTTTGGGGTGATATGATTCATTTCTTTGAACTTGTGCAACTTTATCTTTTTATACTCTTCACACATAGTGTGAATATTATTATAATCTAGTCCCAATGCTTCCGTAAATGAAGCATCGGAGACCCCATAAAGTTTTTAGATGTATTCGTGATCATTGCGACAAGACGAGTCGATCTGTGTGTTGTGCCCTATTCTGTCAATCTTTGAAATATTGGTTTCAAAGTTGGTATGGAGACTTTTTATAATCATAAACAATGCAAGTATCAATTTTATTTTGTTTTACCGAACATCTGTAAATTTATTCGTAAAAATTGGCAAGTGCAAAACATTCACACCCTCTTTAGATTTCCAATTTTTGACATCTTTTTCGAAAATTAGATGTAAAGTTTAGCGCGGACAAGGTTATTTTTAGATTGAGAAAACAATACATATAATATAACACAGATAACACAGTCTTTCTTCCTAAGAAACATGATTTGCTGCATATAATCGGACAGCGGAGTGATGAGAACTCGTAGCTGAAACCGAAACAATTGTCTTTGTGTATAATCATTATTTGTGTAACAAAATGCTGTTATGTAAAATATTTCTCAATATGAAAACGATGCAGATATCGCCATGTAGTTCTGGTGTCCGGAAACACAGAGCAAACCATTTGTTTGTTTAAGAATGAGTCGGAGTCATTGGGAATTGAGGCGGGAACATGGATTCACTTCATAGTCACTTTATTTATATATATTCCAAGTGGTATTATCTTCACTACAATTCTTTGGCACTAATTCCAAACTACAGGAAACCGCCATCAGTTTCTGGAATACATATCTTCGTTTTGCTGATGCACATGTTCGGAATCATTGGGGTCCCGGATCAGGATATGGACTTCTTACAAAAATCTTCGGAATTGAGGCGGGAACATGGTAATTTTGGTAGTCACTTGATTTCTACATATTCCAAGTGGCATATCTTTACTACAATTCTTTGGGACTAATACCAAACTACCACTAATATCTATATCTAGTTTTTGGTGCCATTTTGTGGTGAGTATTGGCTTAAAATGGTACACAAAACCATTCGAGAGTGTGAGAGATAGTCTCAAGCATTGGGCTTCCTGTAACAGAAGAAGTATTCCTTGACAAAATCTTGGAAATTGAGGCGGGAAGATGGTATTTCAGGAAGTCATCGGTTTTGGATTTATTTCAGTGCCAACTAATGCTGATTTCATTTCCGACGTGTGAATTGAATCGCAGGTAGTTAAATTTCGCTCAACTCTAATGCGCACCATATGTTGCTCGAAGTGCACGAAACACATTTTTCACAAAAAAATCGCTATTTGGACGGCCTTGACTGATCGTATTATTGGAAAGGCATAAACAAATTGGAGAATAGCTATAAATGAAAAAGTTGTTACAATAAAATTTGTATGGTTCAATTGTAGACCGATTCTTAACAACCCACCCACGTATATATATATTCTTAACTCGATATATGTACATATATCTGATTGTATGTGTTTTTGTGGGTATTTATCTAATAAACACAAATGGAACGTGAACATGATCAAAATGCCGGAAACACTGAGCAAACCATTTGGGAACGCAATGAGGGCAGCAACTTACGACAGCGGGAGGACAGAATGTATAGTGTGACATGGAGGCAGTGAGAACCAGTTGAATGGAATGGATGGCTACCCTTCACAGCGCAGAAAAGTGGCCATGCATGCCCATCGTTAGGGTTTAATTGTAAACTTTGAAAACTCACATGCAAAAAAAGCTACAAATAATAAACAATGGAATATAAAACAAAACCTATATTGGCTTACGTTTCGTCATCCAACTGCTTTTTCCTCTTAGCCCATTTGTCCCTCATTTCGTTCACTTGAATGTTCGTTTGTTATGCCAGGACTTTTTTGCCTATCAGCGTTTGCATAGCGGAAATGGCTACCATAGCGGAAGTGACGCCATAAGTGAGCGAAACAAAAGTGGAGCGCAAAAAATTAAAATGCATGCACTGCGACGAAAATGTAGTACAAACATACATAGAAGGCATAATAGATGACAGTGGCAACAGTGGACAATATAACATTGAATAATTGCTTAATTTGTAGCTGCAAGCGCAAAAACGCGCACAATTTGTATACACAATCGTGTACATCCCACAGCGCCAAACTATGCATCAGTTTGTCTACTCATATACCATCATTCTATAGTCGAATGAAATTTCAGTTGTTTGTGTAGCACAAATATTTTGGCTTTGAATTCACTGCAAAACGAGTAAAAAGTTGCAGAGCACTTTGTGCTCCTATGGGTAAGGGCCAGTGCAACCCATTATAATCTCAGAGCAAATTATGTATGTTCATGGGCGTGCAAACTGTGCGCAGTTAGATTACATTTGAAGTTTATTGCTCTAGTTATTGTTGGCAGCGGTTTGCGGCAGCCTACAGCACACATAGCCTGCCGCATATAAAAAGCAGGCTTTAAGCACCGAAATAACCTTGTGCCGCCCGAAAAATTTCGCTTTTCACTACACTTTAACCACAAATGCTGCACAAAAGTTCTACATTTGGTTTCTTTCAGTAGCTTTTTAGATTCCAGTTTTAGTGTCAGTTCAAAGCAGTTGAGTCATATCATCAATATTCAAGTACTGCTCTAATTCAATGAGAGTGTTATCCTTGAGCGCGACTGTTATAGTCATAGCTTGGTAACAAACTTCTACTGTGTTCAGTTTTTCTTTTTCGAAGAACAGTGGTTTGTATTATGTTAATTTAAGCAAGAAGAATGTTTCAGATTGTCTGTACGCTGCATGACGTGTTTTTAACCATATAAACACAATATTAAAATTGAGGTTATATACTATAGTTGTACCATCTGGATTTATAAGAATTGTACCATCTGGATTTATAAGGAATATTTTATGATTAAGATTCACCCATATTAGTGTTATATTTGTAATGCTTTTTGTGTAGTTGGTACATTGATCAATCTAAAGTTTACTTCAGTTTGACTAAATATCCAAATTTGATGGCTTTATCTTATGTTGTCTCCGAGATCTCGGCGTTCGTGGGGACAGAGATGGCGGACGGATAAACGGACCTGTTTATATTGAATTATTTTTGTTATTATTAAATTCATTTGGAAAAATTTATTCAAACTGGATATGTACATTGCAGCTGTAGTTCAAACAAAGCATACGTTCTACTGTTCTTAATGCTTTGCAGTCGCCGTTCTGCAACTGGGGTATTGTAGCACGTGCACATTTTACCGCGCTGTCAAGCGCAACAACGAATCACACTTAAAGCCAAACAGCAGTCAGTGCAAGAAATACTATGCAAGCATGGGCGTTGCAAGGGGTGTCTAAATTTCATCAATTTATGTGCGTACAAAAGAAGGACTCGCCTCCTATGTGTCAATCTGGCTACATCCATGCGTATAAGTAATGCAAAGAAAAAACTGAAACTGCTACAAGTTGCACAAATATGCAAATCACTCTTGTCGACTTCGACTTTGAAATCGTCGCTGTGTAAATGCAAGTTAAACATTTGAATTTCTAAGTAAACACGCTGGCGAGCTTGTTTCTACCTCTTATTTTGTTATTGCTTTTCACTTGCCAAGCGAAACAAAAGTTTTTCAAATTTTCTTATTTCTTTTTACAAGTTTGTAAAAGTTTGTTTGCTGCAGAAGTTTCATGGCGTATAGCAGATAAAACCGATGCTTTACAACACTGTACTGTAACAAAAGGTGGGAGCTATGCTTGTAGATTGGCCATGATAGTGTAGTGTATTAACGGTAGTTATTGTCGTTTATTGTACGATAGTAAGACTTAACCATTTTAAAAATCATTCGAGAAATAGTGAAACATTCTAATAACGGGTGATGCATTTAGAGGTTTTTTTTTTCACAGAACACGCATGACTGGTGTCGTACTGTCAACTTATTTTTATTCAGTATTCCTTGACAATTCATCATGGAAATATTCACACCGCAACATCGTCTCCAAATTATTCAGCTGTGTTACGAAAATCAGCGTTCTGTGAAAAAATGTTATGATTGCACTTCAAGCAACATATGGTGTGCATCATTGATATTCCGACATTTCCTACTATTGCCAATACCGTCTCAAATTTGGGTCTCAGTGTATGTTATTGGAATTGTGTTCTATTTAAAAATTTAAAAAAAAACCTCTATATGAATCACCCATTATAAAAATGCTACAGAAGTATTGTATTATTTGTTATTGTGTATGCACAAGCACATTTAATTAAAATACTTTTTAAAATAATGTTATATTTTTAGTCCCGACAGCAATTTTGGGTCCCGAGAAAAATTTCAGAATACTCGAGAAATACCGCAATTTCCCGTAAATTTTAAAAGTAATCTGATCCCACCCGATCCCGAGGAAATTGTTGGGTCCCGCGGGATCTCGACCCGTGCTCATCTCTATTATAGATGTTTCTTTAATTAGATATGAAGTTTAGCTGACCCAAGATAAATTTTATATTGAAAAATTTATTGTACATATTTTTCTCAATATCTTTTTTCTATCTTTTTGTTAAATGAATGTTTATCCACGGAGGAAATTGTCTCGGACTCAGCTATCATATCATGGTTTTCAGAAAAACCGGCCTCTGTATAATGTGTATTTATACCTATATTTATAATGATAAACGCATTCCTCCTCCAATCACGGTATATTTGTTGCTACTTTTACAAGTAGCAAGAGTTTTTGGGAAAATCGTTAAATTCGGTTAATCCGTAGCTCTGATACCATTCACACGAAATTTCAACTTATGTAGCAGCTATATAGTGGGTGGTGGGTTTCTATGGGGGCTAACCCTGAAATTAGGCGGGACATGCCTATTAATATATATGTGAACGTTTGTTCAAAAAAAAAAAAAAAATAATCCCGTCAAATTTCAAGTTGATATAATAAGAAGAAGCAAGAATATCATTCACACGAAGTTTCAAGTTGTGTACTTAACACGTGTAAAAAAACAAATAATTGTACAACCTAAAAACTTTAAGGTTGGTGGAAAGTTTGTTAATGCCACTCCTAAAAGTGGACAGCACACTCTGCTTGATAATTAGGTGAAGCGTTCACCCATAATACATGTTAAATTGATTTTGCCTGTAATGAACAAGTTTTTTATGCAAAATCTCAAAAATATGGGCTACCCCTTAAAAGGGGGGAGTGCACCTAACTATATAAAAGTGAAGCGTTCATCCATGTAAATCATTTTTTCTTACATGAACATACCGAAGCATACCGAAAATTGGGCAGCGAGTGGGTACAACCACGTCCCTTGGTATATATGTGCAGCGTACTTAGGAAGCTACGATATCAAATATCAAGTTGATATTGACGCGATAACAATGTCTTCCATACAAAAATACAAAAGCATATCAATATGGATACTATATAAACTTTAGACCAAAAGAAGCTTAAGTAAGGACTTTCAGCCAAATATCTAAAATATTGATGGCATTGCCTCCTGCAATTACAAACTTTCAGACAAACTGACAATACCATGGCATACGATGTGTGAATGGTATAAAAACATGGCAAAAAGTTAACATTGGTGTAACCGAAGCTTTAATACCATTCGCACGAAGTTTCAAGCTGTGAACTTAGCAGTGTAAGTTTGTTGAGGCGTACCCCTAAAAGTGGATGTGACACATCCCTTGACACGTACATACGAAGCCACCATGTCACATGTCAAGTTGAAAGTTTCCTGTGTATCTATATGTAAAGCGTTTGTCCATGAGATGTCACTATATTAAATTTTTTAGTTGATATTGACTGTAGTGTAATTTACTTTCATGCAAAATCCCAAAAGTGGGCGGTAAGTTTGTATGGGGCTACTCAATCAAGTCAGATTTCAAGTCGATATTGACTACAATAAAAAAATATTCCATACAAAAAGAAAAAAGTGGGCGTGTGGTTTGTATGGGGTCTACCCTAAACAGTCGGGGATCAGACTTATTGATATATATGTGAAGAGTCCTTCCATAAGAAGCCATAATGTAAATTATTGGGGTGATATTGATCGAAATAAAAAAAAATGTCTTACAAAAAGTGAAAAGTGGGTGGATTGTCTATATGGAAAGTGTCCCAAAAAAGTAGGCGTGGCATTGTAAATATAAATACTCTATTTGACTGCAATGAATACAAATGAAAAGAAATTTCTGAGAAAGTAATAATACCATTTCACACTATATGTGAACGGTATAAAAACGAAGTTAATAGAAAAGAATAACATGCATCCTGTGGCCGCTAAGGTCAATATGAGGACCAAAAACAAAATATATCAGTTTCAAAGAAAAGAAAGACATGGTTCTGGGGCCTCAGGATGCCAAACTGAACGTCCATTACATATTCAGCGGCTAAACACCAAAAAAAAAGGCAAATTGGGGCTCTGTGTTTTATTGTTGCCTTATCCCCCTGTAAACCCCACCAATAGCTAATGCCATTGCTTCAAAAGTTACCGTTTCTGAGGGACAGACACACTACTTTGTCTTTCTTTACAAGGAGAATTCTCTCTGACAGACATACGGACGGCCGGTCACACATGGGTATATCGACTTGTCTAATATATTGTATATATGTACTTTATCAGGGCTCTGATGCTTTCTTTGCTATGTTACATGCATTTTGACAGCTGAACGAACATAAGTCGACGCTCACAAAGTAGAACCTTCAGTAATTAGAATTTCCAGAAATTGGAATTAGGGCTTGTAATACATTAAACGCTCTAAAATTAGAATTGAAAATTCGAATTTCGGAGCGTGAATTTGTTTTCCTTTTTTGAGCACAAGAAATCTCCAATTTCGTTTTATTTTGTTTGAGCAAAATTAAACTAAAAAGGGGAATCCCCATTTTATATATGTTATTCGCTCTTCGTTGTTTGTTCGTCGCATTAATGTACATTTTTGGCCTATTTCTGTTTGAAATTTGATACGCGTGTACATATTTTGGCAGTGTCTGTTTAAAAGTAAAAGTAAATCGCTGAAAATGTCAAATAAACGTAAAAAAAATACTTTAACCTTTGGAAACCAAAGTCCAAATCTTGGAAAAGCTTGACAAAGGTGTTCAAGGGAAGCGGTTAGCCCTAGATTTTAATGTGACGTCATCTGCAATCAGCTACATACATATATAAAATCAAATGGAGCACAAATTTTAAATACTGTTTCTAACACCTATCATGAGGCAACAAAAAAATCATTGCACATCGCTGAATATCCAAAAATGGAAACAATTCTTTATAAGTGGTTTTTAAACCAACACGAAAAAAAAATGTACGTTAACTGGGCCAATACTAAAGGAGGAAGCCAAACAAATATTTAAAGAGGAATATCCCGATAAAAATGAAAATGCATTTTGTGCAAGTTGTTGATGGTTTTCCATATTTATAAAGCGACACGGTATCCGTTTTTTTTTTTTTAAATTTGTGGCGACATTCTCTCTAGTGATGTTGCTTCAGTCACTCCGTTTATTCCAGCGGGTCAGGACTCAGACAACTCAAGCTCTTTTAGCAAAAATAGAGTCAAACAAAAGCAACTGCTTAGAAGACATTGAAAGATGGAATGAAGATGTGTTTGATGAGGGATCTGCATATGAGCTCAATAGTGATGATCTAATTTCTCTAATTCTATTGCCATTTAATTATAATTTAATAAAATGGTGCAATTATAGTGAATTGTTTTCCACTAAGCACATAAGAAATCTTCTGGCTCTCCGTAACGATATTGCTGTTTCAAATTCAAAAAAACATAACAAACAAATATAACTGACTATATGTCAAGTAAAGATTAGTTGTGAAGTTGGTGATTTTATGAATTAATTTTGATCATTATCGTAATTATTTTTAGTTTTTTACTGAATACATATAGATTTTTTATTTTTTCACTGGAAAAATATATTTTATGTAATTGGAGTGAATATTTATGTTTTGTTTTGTTGCATCTATTTTTGATTTAATGTATACATATATTTTTAATTAAAAAAAGAACTTATAATACAGGGTGTCTCAAAAGAAAGTTCACATTTAAAAAATCGATAAGAAATGTAAGTAGTTTATTGAAAAAATGTTTATTACATATTAAAATACACATTTTGGGAATTTATTTCGTAAAAATAATATTGTCCAAATGTAAACCTTTGCGTTCACGGCATTCATTTAATCGAGCACTAAAATTTCCTATGACGGCTCGGCAGGTGATGGCTAAAATTTTCGTGAAAAAGTCCATAGGGGTTAAATCGGGACTTCGTGGATACCAATTTATGTCTCCTCTCCTGGAGATCAATTTGCCAAGAAAAATTTCATGAACTCGTGGTAGAGATCTGTTGGACGTGTGTGAAGTTGCTAAAAATGCGGAACAATGATGATATATGCACGTTTAAAGCAACAGCACGCTTCCAAATCGAAAGGTCCGGGTTGTCACGAACAGACTGAGTAACACTGTCTACGTTTTCGAACGTTCTCGAAGACCTTGGACGCCTGGATTTTGATTTTTCCAGCGTTGAACCGGTCTCTTCAAACTTCTCGACCTATTTTCCAATGAGTCGAGGGCTTGGCGCATTAGTTAAATGACTAAATGATGTCGAACTGAATGAGCGTCGACTGTATACCCTGTTAAAAATATTTTTTGTACAAGATATAATAAATAAATGTTTGATATCATATTACTTTAAAAATTGGCAACATCGAACCACAACTACAATATTACCAACAGGATTGTAAAATTTGTGGGCTTTATCGGGTAACATACAAGTATATGCTGCATCATGTTCGTGATATGCATAAAAGTTACACAGGAAAAAAAGGTAACATTGAGGGGAGGAAAAATACACGCACGCTGTGTTGCTGGAGAAAAGCTGGATAACTTTATCAAAACAAAAAAATGGTTTCTTGATACCTTGTCATAAAAGACATAAGAATTTGGTCCAATCTCCATGGATAAATAAAGAATAAATTGCACTACGATTGAACATTTTACTTGTTATTAATTCTTATTATTTCTTATTATTTCTTATTGTTTCGATTGTTTCATTTTATTGTAGTTTATGGACAATGTATTTTTTATGCATTGGCAATTTCGATACGTAATACTTGAACGGCCCCTTTCGTGAAGTCATTGGTTTATGCGAACAAACCAGAAACTTTGGACGACGATACGGCTACATTGTTTGAAAAATTAGACCCTCATGCCCGAAATCATATTTGAATACTATAAAATTATTTTTCTAATAAAGCCAATTTTATGTTTGAAATTATGTTATCTTATTATTTTAATTCAAATCAAAGTTCTACACCTCTAATAAACGCCCTATATATACTTTATGAGGCCGCCGATGCTTCGCAGTGTTACAAAAATACCCTGTTACAAATAATTTTTGTACAGCGTACAATAAGTTTGATTGGAGCACCTTACGAGCTCCAATACCCTTTGGGGTGGGTATTTGTAAACCCTTATATTTCGACTTGTGTGATACGATATTATATGTTTTAATATTTTGTGAATGTACGTTTCAAGATCTTTTTATTGGTACATAATACATCTCGATCGAACTTATCAGTAAAAACTTCGATATTGCGCGTATATAGTCCTACAGTGATTTAATAAGCCCACCATTTAAGAGTTAAGTATACTTGTATGTAAATAAATATAAAGTATTTGAGTTAATTTTTGATTTTTGCATGTCAATGGTTAGCAATTTGTTTAATAATGGGTTAATTCGATTTTATTATTAATGTTGTTGCTAGCATAAGCATTCTTATTTAGTTGTTTGAAATTATTTCATCAAACAATATTATCTTTATCTTTTTTTTTTTTTTGCCGTGTTTAAGTTTATTAAAATCCACCTGCGATATAACTAAATATGTGCACATCTGTACTTGAATAATATCAATGTATTTTAATTAAATTGCATACGAACGTATTTCCTGCAAACGTACCACTTACACCTACACATATAATAATTCGGTTCTGTTTTTCGATAATAAAAATAATTGCCAGTGCCAATAAAAACAACAACTAAGAACAGGAATTGCATATTTATATTTAAAATATCTATTGAACGTATGCATCCACTGTTCACCCCTTGCGTTTACTATGTCCACAGGCGGTACACGCATAGTCACCCCACGCTAAAAAATTTGCACTGCTGCCTCTGTATATTCTGCATCCACCACCCACTCAGACTTTACGAAAGAGTGTGAGCGAGACAAAGTAGTATTTATGCCATCGCTCAAAATGCATTTTTGCGAAAGCTTTGCTTAATATTGTACAAAGCATGCGCGATACAAAACCGTTCGCTCACCAACAACTTCCCACTACCCACCCACTACAACAAACGCTCTCAATTCAATTATCCATTTACTCAATCTCTCAGTGCTCACTCTCTCTCTCTATCTCTCTCTAGTCATTGGGGTCGCATACTCGCAAGCTTATTACAATAACAATTTTAAAGTGTTGTGTCATAGAATGGGGTGGGGTGGTTTGAATGGTGAGTGTGAGCTAGGTTTTTTCGCCGGTAAGGAGCACGTTGCGTTTTAATACAGGGTTCTTAATAAAACATATTCACTATAATCGGACCATTCATATACTTATATAACCACAAAAACGGATGTCTGTTGATTGAGATCAAGCTGGTTACCAACAAAAACTCAGTAATTAATATAGTTGTATTTATGTATAAATATTACATTATATTTAACTTGATTGCGTTCAGTTTATTTATGTTTTGCAAAATTAGTGCTTGGTTTGATTGTGTAGATTTGTGTAGAAATCACATAAACGAAATACCTTCCATATACATCCTTCCATATACATCGTTCAAACGATTTAAAGGAGAACAAGCATAAATGGGGATACCGAATTGTGTGTGCTCAAATTCATTATAATTCCTATATGCTCATATTATTGTGTGTGCGTTTCATACTTTATTTCAACCCTATTTTCAAAGTGATTTTTTTATTGGTTGATTTTTCATTATTTTGTGTATGCGTGGAATGATCGTTGCTTGGTAACAAAATGAAAAACTCGATCTGTGTAAATGGTCGAATTTAGACCAATTAGGTATACCAGTTTAAATGTTGAAATTGTAAAATCGTTTGTGCATAATAGCAAAACACCAAAGCCACTAGACCGACTGTCATCATATTTTTAATAAATATTAGTTATATTTATAAGAGAGTTTTTAATTATGTTTCATTACTAACATGAATTAAAATTATTAAAACAACTCTGTAGTAAATAGAAAACCACACAATGCCGAACGTTTCGTTCAATCAAATGGAAAAGTTTGAATTTCACTTTATTTATTACGTAAGAATTTTGTTAATTACTTTTTTTTTCAATAGATGACTAAGTGCGAGTTCATTTGTAACTGTTCAATTCTCAGCGCAAAAACAATGAAATATTTTTGAAAATTTTCATGATATTTCGAGGGAGTATTTTTTCTGAATTATTCGAGTGAGTGTAGTTCCAGCGCATATTAGAGTGAACTGCCTTGATATTGTGGATTAATTAAAAAAATTAGACTTAAAAATGCTTATAGTTTTTGGCACATATTAACTGCAAAGATTGCAGTTATACATGCAGTAGTGTCCCTAAAATATGTTTTACGGAGTGTAAAAAATCGAAATTTTCAAGCGTCTGTTAGTGTTGTTTATTCGCAAAATCTGTAAAGAAAATTATATTTCTAGTGTGGAACTTTCAACAATGTTTGTTTTACATAAATGTGTATTTAAATATTTGATATCGTTTTTATTGTTTAAAATCCAAAAAACTTATGAAGTTTCGCTAAACACGTGTACTTATAGTTGTTTGGCTTGTGATGGGTTGCGTTCTCTTTTACTATAATTCAGTAACCCAGTAAATGGGAATACAGCCATTTTCTCAAAATCCAGACTTATCTGCCGAGATCACTTAAGTTGATGTTGATCTATTTAAATAGATTCACTCTATTAAATTGTGGTTTTTTGTAGTTATGAAGATGATTATAAACAGATTTGACAATTTGAACATAATGCAGCTAGGTTGTACAAAAGTAGAAGTAATATTATATGCTTTGCTACCAATTGTCCAATTATGTATCAGCGAAAGCTCAAGGAGGTCGAAACCAAGATTTGGTAAAATTTATTATTCACGAAAACGTAGTCGAATAGAGATATAGAAACACTTACCAAAAAGTGGTTTGAAATTATTTAGAGAGCAACATAGGTATACAAATATGATCAATAAATACAGAAAATGAAAATGAAGACGAGACTGATCGAAATGAAGATGATGATGAAGGTGATGATGAACATAATGAATTAAAACGATGATAAAGACAATGATGATTAAAATCACCATTTGCAAGAAAATTTTGTATTTTTCCCAAATCATTTATTTTTTAAAAATTAATAATTAAAAAAAAGTGTCTGCTAAAACGTTCAAATTGTATTTATTTTGTATTTATTTTTATAATGGAACAAACTCCACGCAGTAGGGAGATCATCGATGAGGATTGAAATACAATATATTGAAAAATTACAAAAAAGAAATATTAAATATACGAGTATGTTGTTTTAATCACCATTGACCATGAGCCTGCCAAACAACAACAAATATTATATGTAATGTAAATAATGAATTGATCGTTAGTTTCGCGATGTGCGGTATTCACATAATATGACCAGCCTGTATTACCACAAATATTTTAATAATATGTACTTATATTTATTTTTTTATGTTTATAATAATTACTCACTTTAAATTACATGTGTACTTTATTAGTTTTTCAATAGTTTGATGAATAGAAGATGATTTGAACACCGTGAGTAAAATTTTGAGAACTCTGACTCAACAAATCGTACCGTTGTATAAAAGTGCGATGAGCGTGCAATTTCCACTCTCTTTTTTATAGTTTCGTTTTTGTACTTTCTCACTAAAAATTGCAGTTTGAAAGAGATGGAAAAGATAAATAGAGAGCGAATATAAACGTAATGTTGTTATTGCGTTACGTAGGCTTTGACCATATTTGTCGTCAATTGTTCTCGTTTTCTATTGTTATTTGTTGTAGTTTTTTGTAGCTGTTGCTGCGTGGTAACCTCTCTCTTATTTGTTGTTATTGCTAGAATTTCACTAATTGAAAGTTCATTTGTTGTTGTTGTGGCTGTTTACTCGTTTATTTCATTTTTTTACATTTCTTTTGCGCCAGCTTCAGTCTAGCTTAAAACGTTCGAAGGTGCGGAACGGCTTACATAAATAAAAATAACAAACTACGCTTTGAGATACAATTTAAAAAGCAAAACGTGAAAGATATTTTAAAATAGCGTAATATAATATTTTAAGGGTGGAAATAAATTAATAAATTATAATGCAAAATAATGCATATAATTTTATGTGAAAGTTTTTGAAGTAGAAAAATTTATCAAGAGTGATTCAGTATAAACATACATATGTATGTATATGCATATAAACGTATTTAAAATGTAAACATAATGTGTCTGACTACTAATTAAACTTAGAGTTCAAAACAAATTGCCAACAAAAAAAGACCAGTGTGAAATTATACACGATTTATATACATATATATATATATATAATATAATATTATATAGGGTGTTTTTTAGTGGTTCCATTTTCCGACAGGAATTAAACTGTCATAAATTTGCCACATCTGGCAACGCTATAGTCATTTGGGCAGAGTTTTATTTGCAATTTTATAACGCCAGAACATCGCTTGCAAATTGTGTACATTTATTTCGAAAACCATGGTTCAGTTCGGGAATATTACCGTGCACAATGTCAATTTTACTGTCAACAATATTCTCCTTTGTATAATCTAAATAAAAAGTGGTCGAAAATTTGACTTCCAGAATGTGCCACATCCGAGCCAGCCTACATGCCCGAAATCATATTTGAACACTAATGGCAAAAAATTATCTAGCCAAATTATAAAGCCAATTTTCAGTTTAAAATTATGCAATCTCAGTACTTTAATTCCAAGTTCTGCACCTCTAAAAAACACTACCTGCACATTAAAATACAATTATACATAAAGCAATATAAAATAAAAAAATTTTGTAAAATTTTAATGTCTGAAAACAAATTCATACTGTGTGCAAAAGTTGAATTTTTTTTGTTTGTTTTGATTTTACATTTTGTTGCTTTTTTACTTTTCACACTTAGTAGGGATAGTTTGATAGTTTTGTTACATAGCTTGTAACATTCAAAGCAAGTCGTCGGAGGCCCAATGTATAATACGTATATATATACGTATGAATAAATTTAGCCATGATTATCTGTCTGTTTATGCATAATTACAAGTACAAGTCCGAAAGGTTTAAATCTGGCCAGCATGTCAAGTGGTTATCAATTCTTTGTAACTTCTAAATACTAAAAAAATTTATTAGTTTGTGTGTTTCTAAAAAAAGTGTATTTATTCTCAAAGCTTTCAATCTAAAACTCGGTATGAAAGTTTCATGCATAAATCGCTTGGCGTCATATTAACGTGAATTCGATATTATAAGTAAACTGAAAAGCATTTCTAGCATCATTGGCATCTTTTATTTTGTATCCACAAAAGGTGTTTCTATCGAAATGTTTGCATTTGTTGCATCTTGCATCCGTTGAAATAGCTGAATTTGCTGAATTTGCTGAATTTGCTTATTGAGCGGAATTAATGTATAATTATGTGGGTATTCCCTAATTTGATTAAACTTTGTAAATGTCACCCACCGAATCGGTTTGGTCCGATAACCGTTTCAATTTTCATACGAAACGAAAATCAAAAGAATCAATTTTTATTATTTGACTGATTCTTTTGATTTTTAAATTTGTTTTCAGTAGAGTAGGTTATATCATGACCATAAAGATTGTAATTCTGGTCTTTGTTTACATTTTCTTTGCACAAAATGATGGCAGAAGAAGTGTGAAGTATGTACAATCTGATTTGATAATTCATTAGGAGAAAAACTCATCGGCCTTTGCATTTGTTGCGGACATGTAAGAAAGTGGACTTCCAATTGAAAGGCAAAACCACAGTTGGGAGGAAGATAAATGATATCCAATTTAGACGGTACTAACATCATTCAACGAAATAATCAAAAGAATCAAATCTGTCAAATCGGTGAAGGCACCTCATTTCGTAACAAAGAATCAGTTTAAGAAATTTAATCAATTTTATTTTAGTTTTTTTGTTGACTACTACTCACTTAAGACGAGTGAAGACTGGCTCAAAAATAGCAAATAAGGAACTAAATTTGATCAAAATATCATAACAAAATTGGGAATTCTGCATTTTTTCTTGCATCTTTCGAGGAAGCCAGATATGCAGAATATGCTTTGAATTCCAATAACAAAACCCATGTAAATAAAGAATGTCAACTCTATAGTAGTAGACGTCAAAGATGCTACAGATGCTAGAAATGCCTTGGTGGTCAAAGTTATTAATTTGGGTGTTATGTCCTTCATGCCCAATCGAAAGCAAAGCGCTTTTGCGTTTAACTAGTATTCATTAAGGCAACAATCGAAAACTTCATAGTTTTGAACAGCTCGAAAAATATAGAACAAGAAGGATCGCTGCGGTCGAGTGTACTCGACTTCAAGATGCACTGTACCTTTTTTAAGGCTCCTTATATGAACCATAGATTATATTTTTTAGTGGCTCATACTAGACATACGCAGGATATTTCTTTAGAATTGATGAAACGTTAGAGGCAATTAAAAACAAAAATAAAATATATATATAAACTATAAATTGGGGGGGGGGGGCAGGTTGGCATGGGGCAATCTCTTAAAGTTGTCTGATCTGGGTCTTTATGGAATATTTTAAAAGGATTGAAGTAAGATTAAAAACAAACCAAAAAAAAACCGAAAATAAAAAGGTTTAATACAAAAACTTAAAAATGAGGGCCCGGTTAGGCGTATAGACGATGCTGATCAATATATTCTTACCACGCCTCTTTCTGCATGTTACATACATTGCCAGAAACTTCATATAGTCTCTTACATAATTTGGATTATACCTCATTAACTATTGACAATATTGAAATTTTGTCTTCTCAAAAAACAAAGTTCGAGTTTAGTAAAAAGAAACGTTATGTCAAATCTTTTGTACGTATGTACATTTCGACCATGTTACCATTTTCGATAAAATCGAACTAAATAAATCCATAAAAGTACATCTTTATAAATTTTGTAATAAGTGTAAAGAAATAAAAAATAAATTGAAGGCTATTTTAATACCTTTACTTTTTTAAAAACCTTTCTTTGAGTCTAGAAGTAAGCAAAGCTTAGTATTTTTCAAATTTTGTTAGTGAGACTAAAATGTTTCGCAATATATCGCCGATATCTCGGCCAGTTTTGACATAAAGTTAAAAAACTAAAAACCAAATTAAATAAAATCTGAAAATCAGAACTTTCGCAATATGCATTTGAAGAAAAAATGGAAAAAGGTATTTTCATTAATTTTATTAACCGCATCTTTTTTCAATTCTTTGTGGTGGAAGAAAACTTAAGAGTACTATTATACTATGACTTTAGGGACGTGTTAGTTGGAAAATAGCCAAATTTTTTAAATTTTTACAATGGTCTTTAAATGACATATTTATTTTTAAGTTTCCCTACTTTTGAGTATTATCGTTTCACTAAAATAAACCATATATTCGGCCATAAAAAAAGCATTTCGATTAAACCTTTAAATTTTAATTTGTAGAAATTATTTATTGTGTTTACATAAGTAAATTGAAACTAGGGCGTTGAGTGGTTCCTTTTTCTCTCGGTACCCTTTATGTATGTATGTTTCAAATCTCATCTCTCTGTATAATATAGTTGTTGAGATACAACGAATGTGGTATTTCTCATATGGAGATGTGGCACCGCCCATTTTTCAAGTGAATGTTTTATCAATCAGTGCCCTTTACATATGTATCAAATTTCATCCATCTGCGTTGAATAGTTTGTGAGATTTAACAAATTATAAGGGGGCGTGTCACTTCCTATTTTTCCAATGTACCTTTCTATTAGTTTCTGAGATTGTAGGTGACATGCAGACATGAAAAACAGGCACCTTCAATTTATATATTTATAGATCGATTATAATTGAGTAACATTGTTAGAGTACATTTCAACCCCTCTATAATTCTCTTTTTACTTCGTAGCTATTATAGTTTTTTTTATAACTCCATTTTCTATTTCGTGTGTTAACAACAATGAAAAATCCAAGCGTGGCCGCAAATCTTTGGCATCTACCATTTTGATTTTACCGGACAAAAATAGCAAGAAAGAAAAGAAAGGAAAGAATAGGCACCAAAACTAAAAAGCGCAATCGTCGTACACTTTCTACGCCAGCAGTGGCGATTTCACATTCTGCAGACGAAGACTACATTATTTGCAAGGTCACAATGCCGAAAACTTTGAATCGGATTATTTGCAATGTATCCGATCGAAGTGCGCTTATATAAGAACTGTTTATTACACCTGTGCTCATTTTTTGCTTAATTTTTTCTGGGGTTATAAGTAAATTTTATAAGCGAGGATAATTACAGAGGATTTTTACATGTTATGCTTATTTAGAAAAGAGAGTGGCATATGAACTACCACTCTTTAGGTGGCCTAAAGGGAAGTCGAGTGGATGATATCTTTTCAGACGACGACGGCGGTGCTGGCTATTGTCGAGGAGGTTTACGGCCAATGCGTTGCGGCGTAGAGCAAGCCTGTCTTGGTGCTTCTGGCTGAATCTTTTCACTTCGTCAGTGACACTTGGAATGCCAAGGTCCTTACGGATCACCTGATTCTTAACGTAATATGGTGCTTTGACCAATCTTCGCATTGTGTTCATTGCGAATCAAACTATTTTTTTCATCTCTCATTTGATTCAAATCTTAATTTTCTATAACTAAATAAAGATAAATTCCGAAAATATGCTATTTTTTTGACAATCTACCGATGCTCATGGTAGTTATGCGTCGAAAACAAGGCTATGTTCAGAGCTCCCCACTCTCCCCTACCTTTTTCAATAGCGTTTTTCTTGTAAACGGTACAACATATAAAAATATGATATTTCATTTGTTTTTACTATATTTGTCGATTTTTTTTTTATATAACCATGATGAAAGGAGTGAAGCTCCACCCACCTGTAACAGGTTTTTCTGGATTTATGATAAATGATGCCTCCTCTAACAATTTTTATAAAAATTTAAGGTTAACATTTTCTTCTTTTTTTTTTCGTATAATGACTGGACTAATCGGTAAATTTCTACTGCATTTGAATTTAAAAAAAAAATGGTTTTGAATGCTTTTGATTGTATTTATGCTTAAAACGAGTGTGAAGGGTAAAAAATTTTAGATTTAGTCTAAATTAAATTGTTTTTAGTTGGTTTTTATTGTTGTTGCCATGTTGAAATACAACAACAACACAAAACCGCTGCAAATTTTGTTTGCCACCACTCCAAGCTCAGTTTGAATTCGGTTTCGGTTTCGTTGTTCTGTTTCCTTTTTTTTGTTGTTGTTGTAGCTACACGCGACGCTGCTCAACTCAACTCAACTCAACTCAACTGGACTCGACGCAATTTTGAATTTGCGGCAACCGAAGTTAAAAGTTTTCCCAAGCTAAACTGCGTTTTGAAAAATAACAGAAACAACCAATGGAAAAAAAATAAATTCTACGATATAAAAGAATCAGATAGAGAAATGAGAGAAAATTCCGTTGAAAAGAAAAGTTACTAATTTGGCGTTGCTGCTGCGCCATTTTGTTTCACCAACGGACGTCAACAACGTTGTCAGCGCAACATGCCCGGCATGAACATGGACGACGTCAGTTAGTTAAGCAAAAGTTTTTTGTTTAGCGTGTTTTGAGTTCCTAGTTATCCTACTTAATTGTACCATCCACACAGAGTGTGAAATGGTATTATCAGTTTGTCTAGACCTCATAAAGTATATATATTCTTGATCAGCTCGACGAGACGAGTCGTTCTAACCATGTCCGTCTGTCTGTCTGTATGTCTGTCCGTATGTCTGTCTGTCTGTCTGTCTGTCTGTCTGTCCGTATGTTTGTCTGTCTGTCTGTATGACTGTCTATCTGGCTATGTTGTTGAGCATTTTTTAGGGACCAATTTTTATGCTATCCATTTGAAATGTTGCACAAACACTTATTTTTATTGCAGTTTAATAGAGTATCATGATTGACCCGCCACGCCCACTCTTTGGGGTAGGCCCATACAAACCCACCGCCCACTTTTGACTTTTTGTATGAAAAACGTTTTTATTGTAGTCAATATCAACTTAATTGGTAGCTTCTAGTGGACGGATACTTCACATATACATTAATGGGACACTTTTTGGATACACTTTTTGGGGTAGCCCCATACAAACCTACTGCCCAATTTTGTGTTTTTGTACGAGAAACTTCTTTATAAAAGTCAATATTATATTGAAATGCGATGGTGTGCCTTTTTATGGATAGCAGCTTAACATACATAGACTAATGGGCTTGTCTCGCCCACTTTTTGGGGTAGTCCCATACAAACCCACAGCTCACTTTTATGCATTTGTAAGAAAAACGTCACTATCAACTTGAAAATCGATATGGCGACATCTTATAGATGGTCGCTTCATACACATCTTCTAGTGGGCGTATACCGCCCATTTTTCGGGATAGCCTCTTTTTAAACCCTCCACGTTTATGTTTTACAAACGGTTGAAAATTTCGTGTGAATGGTATTAGAGCTTCGGTTCAACCGAAGTTAACGTTTTTTCTTGTTTTTTTTTTACTTTCGTGCAGCGTTAATTTGTCGCGTTGGCCAACATGGCAGAAAAAGTGACTGTTAGTATGAATAAATAAAAGAAGCTGCATGGCGAAAAAAAGTGTATTTGTCAACTAAAGGATTATCCTGCTTAACAGTTGCGGTGAGTATGAATAAGTTAATGTGGTAGTAGAGTGATTACAATATGCATGAAGCTTCTAAATTAGTTGTTTTGCAACCGAAAACAAATTAATTAAAGTTTTAACGCGGTGGTATATAATAAAAGAAAGTTACTAATACATACAATGAAAGCCGTAGGGAAATGCATTTACATTCCATTGAAACTTTTCAGCGCATTTTCTCATTTTTTACTTGTACAGGTATAGTATAAGGGCGCAAATATGCGGTTTGTTTTGTATGAAAGCCATTAATACAATAAGGTGTATGATATCCCCAATAGAATCGAGAAGTATCTATTCAAAGTTTCATCCTGTTATATCGGAAAATAAAGGACTAGTATATAATACAGGCTGATTGGCATAGGAACCAATTTGCAACCATATAAGGTGGATGTTTTTGAAACTTTTGTAATATATTGTAACATGGGGTACCAACAAATTATACCACAGTATTGATTAGTGCGACGAGGACAGTCGCTCTACACATCGCCATCTGTCTGTCCGACTGTCTGGTCGTTTTAGGGAAATCTTGCTCAAATCCGGTATGTTGGCTTGTTTTGGTCGTAGCCTCATATACTATCTCAAAACGCCACCCGTATTTAAGGCCAAAAACTTTGCCCACCTTAACTTCTATATTGTCGGACCATTTCCGCTTTTCGAAGGCAAACGCTAGTATCTTACCATCATTTCATCCAATGTCCAGAAGTTATACAAATGACTGATGCAACAGCGCCTACAGTTGCTAAATCACGCAACGAAGTCTGGATTGCTGGCTTTGGTGTACTTATCGACATCACATCCGATTTGGGGCGCCAATTCGAGAGTTCACTGTTAAAAGAACTGCTGAATGCACGTATACTCGGCGTCACTCATTTGAAGACTACCGGTTATCATCCCCAAGCCAGCGGTATTATCGATTATTGGGTCTACGCAACGCGTACAAGCCTGATATCGATACAAAGTCAGCGGAGTTGGTGTACGGTATCACACTCCGTCTTCCTTCCGTCTTCCTTCGTTCTACAACCGCTTACAGCACAGTACAACGGCCCCTACAAGGTTCTTCGACGTTATGATAAATACTTCGTTATCGACTGTAGAAGTAATCAATTCAAAGTTTCGATCAACCGACTCAAGCCATCGTTCTTCACATCATGATGACTCCTCTCAGGGGGAATAATATGGAGCCACAACTGATCGTACTGTAAACATGCTAGATTGTGTAAACAGTAGTTTGCACATTAGTAATATCGCTTATCATGCTTTAGTGGTTTAATCCATTACAATTACTACAATGCTGCTGACTTGGCAACATTTTGGCTATTTTCTGGTAGATCCAAATTGACTACCGAAGCGCCAGCACGTATCAGTATTTTCTTGTTAACATTGTTGTTATTTTAAGTAAAACAATTACCAATGTTATATAAACAAAGGGTCGGCGCTCGTAGGGTTACCAATTAAAAATACTGAAATTTTGTCGATTTAATTTTTTTATTTAAAAGCTTCAGTATATCGTAAAATATTTTAAAATCAAAGAAAAATATGTTATTGTTCGATGTAGCCACCTTTAGCGCGGATAATAGCATCGACTTTTTCCGGGAAGGCTTCAGACACGCACGAATATTGTACGATGGTATTTTGTCCCATTCTCGGCAAAGAGCAATGTTTAAGGCGTATCATATTTTTTAGTTGATACTTTTGGGCTCCAGAATGGACCATATGGAAAAATCCATTGGGCTTAAGTATGGAGAATATTGTGGCCATTGTTGTGAAGAAATGAAGCTGGGAACGTTATTTTGTAAAAAACTTTGGGTGGTGCCGAGTCTTGTTGAAACATCCAAGGGTTTCTACCGAATTGGTTACATGCCCAAGGTAACAAAGCATCGTTTAAAATCTTTTCACGGTAGATTTCTTGATTTGTCTTTAAGTCCTGTTCAATGAAAACGAGGATTGAGCGTCCTGTGGCCGTTACCGCGGCCTAAACCATCACTGATGCCGGCGCTTGCTTTCGCAGAGAAATTCACTGGTCTAAATTGTCATTTGATTTGCACTTTACACAATACACGATCGTTTTGTTTGTTTACATATTGCTGAATCGTAGAATTTTTTTCATCACAATAGACCACATTTTCAAGCTCGCCACTAACGTGTAAATATTACATATTCCAGTTTTTGTATTTTGTAGGGCTTCAATCGTAGTTCATTTCTTAATATGTGATTGAACTGCGCTTTGTCGTGGATTACGATGAATTCTGGCCGTCACCTTTCTAATCAATTCAGCCGATGTTTCCTTTTTTGATTGTCCACTTCCACCAGTATGATTGTAACCTGTAATGGGCCGATACACAAACATTTTGTTCATTTTGTTATGTAAATGACGTAGCACAATGACAATGGCTGGCTGCGATTTGCCAGCCAAAAACAAAGCAATAATACAGTGGCTTTTGAATTCCATTTCGATAACTTTCAACTGCGACGAAAAACGATATGGTTCCGTAAGATTGTACACATAACAGACTGATGCTTGACAAAATATGAGCGTGCTGTCATTAGCCGTTTGATTGCTATCCGATATAAGCGAATCACATAACGAATCTAGGATTTTAAGAATTATTTATTTCATTCCATGTTTGGAATATACAACTGCAATACGATTTGTAATTTCGTACGAAGAGTATTAAAGATTTTGCTCCACCAAAATTAACGTTTTTTCTTGTTAAATATTGTTACCTATGCCAACCCTCCTCTTCATTGTTGTTCGCTTAGCATCTTAAATGAGCTAAATCTTTGCCGTGAAGTATATTTATTTTAAAATCTGCGCTGTTTGCGCGAAGTAAGGATTAAGTGCTATGCATATTTCATATATTGTCATAATTTATTTATTTATAATTTAGCTTTGGGTGCCCAGATCTCTCTCCGCAGATCGGTCCAGAGAGCCGTCACAGTCGTCCGTGGAAATGTAGGATATCTGCCATTAACAACTGTAACCCAGGGTATCGTCCGATCTTAAACCACATCTTGAAAGGGGCTCATCGAATTTTTCTTGGTGCACACAAAGAGATCTGGTTCTCGGCCATAGAAAATGATTCAATGCAAATAAGTGTCGCGGACCAAATAGACAGCTCTCCTTCTCTCAATTATGATTGTTCAACAAGGGTTAGTACAACAAATGTTAGTTTCCATGATTTAACTGTCGTCAGTGACTCGCTTGTTTCATACGTTGATTGGTTGATTGATATTGCGTTGAGTTCTGACTATATTCTTATTGTACTCGACATCACTCTTCCGGAAGAATTTATTGAGTTGTGCCACCAAGTGTTTGTTAACTATGCCAAGGTAGACTGGTTGCAGTTCGCGCTCTTAATCGTACAAGTAAGACTATTCTTCGAATGGATACTTTCCTAGCTATGTTAAATACATTTTGACAGTTCAGCAAACCAAAAAAGCGAACTGAATATGTTTTTTTTTTAACTGCAGCAATCCGGTTGCGAGTTATGAAATTTCACACCATTAAGGTCTTATTAAAACATACTACATATAACATCGATCCTAGTTCGAAATATACAATAGGTGGTTTAAAAAAAAATACCCACTCCTAGAGAGATTTGAGCTCCTGGATGACTTAACGCCCCAAAGTTGATTTCGGTTTGTTCTTGATACTATTCAACGTGTTCAAATGTTAACTTCGATAGAAAATAGTTCAATACTCTTCACACATCTGCGGTTGGCTCATAACTATCTGTTTGGTTCATCTCGTCGAGCTGATCAACAATGTATATATACTTTCAGGGGGCTCCGGTGCTTCCTTCAATGCCTTAGAAACTCCTTGAAAATTGTAATAATAATCACACAACCTGTGAAAAGTATGAAAAAGGTATCTGGGTACTCTGTCATAAAAGACATTGGGCTTTGGTCCCAATCTTCATGGACAAATAAAAAATAAATTACTTTTGGATCGAAAAATTGACTTGTTATTATTTCTTATTGTGTCGATTGTTTATGTATTTTTGTACCTTATGGACAAATGTACTTTTTCCGAATTTGCACAAAATATTTGGGTGTTATGTTATAATGAGGATGAAGTGTTATAATAGGAGGGGTTCAAAATTGGCAAAAAATAGAGTTAAGTAATACTTGAACATCGCTAAAGCAAAAAAAAAAGGTCAGATTTCAATTCGACTTCATAGTTTCAACATGTGATATTTCGTTCAGAAGACCTTTCGAATTTTCAGTTGGTATCGCCCAAATTTTACTTAAGGAGATATAGGTCGAAATTAATTCTGAAAAGTATATTTTTGCAATTTGCTGAAAATTGAGACCAAAATTTTGCTCATATTTTGAATGATAATTCGTTGTGAAGTTGGAAAATTTTGATATATTATAATTTTCTGTGCAAATTCTGTGTGCAGAGATATACTTACTTACTTAGGTGGCTCTACAGCCGTCTATCGGTCAAGGCCGCACGTAGGAAAGCGCACCATTCGGTGTAGTTTAGTGCGCGCCGGCGCCAGTCGCTGGCAATTTGGAGCTTCTTCAGGTCATCATAGACCTGATCTTGCCATCTTAAGCTCGGATGTCCCCTCTGACGCCGTCCACAAATCAAGTTCAGGTTTCCGTCGTAAACCTTCAATGCTGGAGCATCGGGGTTTATCCGGACGAGGTGACCAGCCCAGTGCAGCCGCTGGAATTTAATTCGCTGGACTATGTCAACCTCATCATACAGCTCATACAGCTCATGGTTCATACGGGTCCTAAATTCGGCGCCAACTCTAAGGGGACCAAAAA
This sequence comes from Leucophenga montana, assembly GCA_035044765.1. Lineage (NCBI taxonomy): Eukaryota > Metazoa > Arthropoda > Insecta > Diptera > Drosophilidae > Leucophenga > Leucophenga montana. The sequence continues at coordinate 5,731 of JAWNNQ010001412.1, read as the reverse complement.
TCCTACGAAGAATCTTTCTCTCGAACACTCCTAAAGACGCTGTATCCGTTGACGTCAGTGTCCATGCTTCTGCTCCATACAGCAGGACCGGGATTATTAGTGTCTTATAGATTTTTATTTTCGTACTTCGAGAGAGGGCTCTACTTCTAATTTGTTTGCTGAGCCCAAAGTAGCAGCGATTAGCAAGCGTGATTCTTCGTGTGATCTCTCGGCTAACATTGTTGTCGCTGCTAATTTATGTTCCCAGATAGACGAAGTTTTTTACAAAATTGAAGTGTGCAGAGATATAGCATCGCAAATATCAGATTTGCCGATTTTTGCTATTCCTCTCGCTGATGGACGTGTCATACTAATGCGAAATATATCGTTTTAAAATAAATTTCTGAGAAATCTAGCAGAAACCTACTATTGAAGCTTATTTTGATTCTAACCCTATAGACTAACTATTACAACTAACTATCCCACTTTTAGGGGTAGCCTCATACAAACCCACCGCCCACTTTTGTGATTTGCATGAAAAAAATAAATGACAATGGGTCCATCTCACTTTATTCAAATACTTCGCCTACTTTTGCGTTTTAATATGATTCTGTGAATAGCTGGCCTCCGCAACGTTGTATGTGCCCACTTCCACAAATTGACGAAAAGATAAAGTGTCCTATACGTCCTGCGCCCCATTTCTTTTCCCTTTTATGAGGGCGTGACTCCACCCAATATACACGAACGTACCAAATCTCTTCTATTTGCCTTAAATATGGGCCTACTCCCAAAAAGTGGTTCAAAATAATATAGATTTATTGTAATTAAAGATGTTTTTCATACAAAAATATACTTATTTAAAAAATAAGTACCGGGAATTGATAATTTAAAAAGCCCGTTTAAAGGCTTTGTCAAGATTCTTTTTGCCACTAGGTTGGCACAAATGTCCTCTATACTGATGCGGAATTTGTTTTTGTTAGTTCATCTCAATTGTGTTTTGCGATTTTTACGAATTTTTTTCAGAAACTCACATTTATGAAATGCATAACTGGTGATGAGACATGGTGAGTTTGACATGCAAACCAGTCAACTAGCTTTGGAATTGTGTCTTCGAATTGAGCCCAAAACCGAAACCTAAAAAAAAAAACTCAACAAACATCATCGAAAACCTCCGCATTCACTCTCTATGGCTCTGCCTGACTTTTTCTCTTTCCAAAACTGAAATTACCACTTCAAGGCACCCGTTTTCAGTCGATAGAAGACAAAAAGAGAATTCGCCGTTCTCTGTGAATATTATTGTATTTCTACTTATAGAGGGTGTCCCAACAAGAGTGCACGATTTAATTTGAAAATATAAAGTTACTCCCGTTAATCGATTGTTTTATGCGCGGTGTGGCATGAAGCGCCGTTATAAGAACTTCGGTATCATGTTCCTGTAACGAATTACAGTCACCATTTACAGTCACCTCATTTTCGAAGAAGTAAAGCCTGACCAACACCAGATAGTTGCTCGTTGTGCATGCATTTGTTTAGCATGGATCATGTGCGTAATTTCTGTGCCCAAATAAGACAATTTAATCTGTTGACGAACCCATTTACATGAAAATGGGCATATCGTTGGTAAAGATGATTTGTTTCGAAAAATCGGGTTTTCACAATGATAACACGTTGTTTAATTATTTACCGCTAATAATCGGAATAATCGTAGATGCCAGAGGTTCAAATTAAGAGTTGACACTCGCACAGAAAAAAATGCGCCAATTTTGAATCGTGCACACTTGTTGGAACACCCTGTATGTACCAAGAAAAACTACACAACAATCAATTAAGCAGCACCCAAATCTCATTTTAATTCAATTCGAAGCTATGAATTTTGTCAAGTGAACAATTTTACAATTTGCACAAGCTGCGAATGAAATTGCTTGAGCACATATTTCAATTTGAGCGTCTTGTCTGACAATAATAAGTCGACAAGCAGCAAGCCAGGCACGTAGATGCAGAAGTAAAATGCGAGCGTTTCTGTTGACACATTTGGAATGCGCATAAAATTGAAAAATGTCTGTATTATAGTATGCACATATGTGAGCTCTATACTCGTATACATATATACAATAGTTGCTTTGCAATCGCATTAAAAGTGGATTAAAATCAAACTGGGTTCGCACGCTCAGCAAATATGTTGATATATGTATAGCAGTTCTTAGTTTTTGTTGCCATTTGCATTTCAAGTTAACAAGTAGAACTGAAGGAAGCCATCACTGTCAACAGCTATGATAAAAGTGCAATGTACACACAGATACACATGTGCACAGATACATACGTGCATGTACTAACACTCAGAGAGACATTCAGGCACACATGTACATATACGCTAAGTCAAATACAAACAAGTGCAGTGGAGCATTGATGCCAAGACAAGCAACAGCTTCGTTTCTCTTTTTAGTACTCTATCCAACACATCCTAGTTTTTTCTTTTGTTCACGCTGTTGCATCTAACCCAGAATAACATAAGCATAAACAAACTTCTGTCGTAACATACACACACAATAATATGTATCTGTGTGCACTCAAGGATAATGCACTTAAATGGGCTCAAAACGAAACGCTGTCGAAGTACAGCATATATCCTTGTACTGTTTTCTTTGTTAAATTTTTTTTTTGATTTTTTTTTTTAATGTGCGCCACACTTCGACATGTCTAAATTATGCATGGCTGACGTTTAGAATTTTTCAAACTGAAGTATCTAAAAAAATAAATTTATCTAAAAACACAACACTTATAGCGATATGTCCAAACTTTTTTATACTCTTCAAATATTGTCTAAATTCCACGAAGTTTTAATCGTCACACTCTATTGAGTACCGTTTCTATATAGGTATTACAGAGTTAAACAGATCATTTAACCTTATCTGCTATCGATTCAGCAATTCTTCTCTGTAAGGAAACTTAAAGCTTAAAGCTGGAAAATAAAGCTAAAAATTCAAAATGTTGTGTATCTTTCGTTAGTCCTTACAAATATTCCCACATAGATCCACGTCGAACCACTATAAAATGTAGCCCCATGTATGGTCATAGTGCAAATGGTTCTATGATTCAAATAGAGAGCAATGTAGACAAGGTACAGGTGAATTTATACTAAAGGTGACGTATTCCCCTCAGCTACGCTCATTTCCATTTCTTATTTATATTTTGTCGTACTCTTTTTCATTTGTTGTGGATTGGGCATTTCGTTTTTGTTTCACGTTCAAAGCATTTAAGAAAGTCACCACAGCGGAATAAGACACCTTATGCCTTGATTCGAAATACCTTTTACAATATATGCCTGCATTTACCTCAAAAATGTATTAGCATATTTTGTAAAATAGGAGCAAAATTTGGAAGTAAACATGAACGCAGATGAAGCTTAAAACAAATTTTGGATTCTACAGACGGCTTTCGAGCAAACCTAACGCCAAACTGATGACGCCCAATGCAAGTAACATTTTACCAAAAAACATTTGTTTGGAATAGCACAAAAAATATTTTTTTTTTCAGGCAGATCTTTCGACACTCTGGCTTCAATACAACAGTAAATTTTTTTCTTTCGGAGTTTGATCTGTAGACGAAACTCTTTCGCTGAATACTCGTAGGCCACTGCGTTGTGAAAGTGTTTTCAAGAAAATGGCTAAATTTTGGGAGCAAAAGCTTCAAAAAGCTCAGCATTGACTTAGCGATTGTGGCCAAACGGATCAATATTTGGTAGGATATAGTATATGCTTCAAATGATGGAAAGAAAGAAAAGATATATCAAAATACAATTAATAAAGTACATTTTGGCTATTTGCTCATTTATAAAATTTCATTAAGCTTCCGTCATACTGTTGAAGTTTCATGAAGATGCTCTATATTTGCGCTGTGTGCACTTTGTTATGTTTTTGTTATAATTTTATTGTTTCGCAGCTTGTGTCTGTGTGTTTGGATGTTGACCATGTAGACACTAAATATCCAAATTTGAATATTTATTTGAATCTTCTTTTAAAATTTTACTAACAAAACTTTAACTGATCCTCGCCTACATGTTGGCAAGTGCGTCCACAACAGTTTCGATCCTAACGTTGACCTGCTCGACCGACATGCTTTACAATGTGTACGGCTTTAGTGCGGGACGAAGATAAAGAGTATTTTTTTTCCATTCTGACAACTAAAAACAAAGAAACCGAAAAAGAGAAAAGCTATGCAGAGTACTCTACATTGCTCACTAAGATTTTTTTAAGTTGTTTTAGCAAATCGAGTGAGCAGAGAGAAGGAGAGAGCTTATGTCTTTGCGACTAGAAAAAAATGAATATTCGTCCCTACTGTTCTTCACAACATTTCCAATAAAAAAATATCAAGCGAATATATAGATAATCAAAATTCAAACTAAAAAAATCTATATAAATAAAAATTTAATGCTGTTCGTTAGTAAGAGCGGCTGGGCCAATTTGGCAATTTCCTTTTAAAAGTTAGCAGGATAATTTGAAAGTAGTTTTGTTTCAACTCAAGACCATAAAGCACGATTCGTACGATGAACATGCGTAATTCTTTTTTTGGTGGGTGGTGCCACGCCTTCCACTTTGAACACCTACTTTGACTACTCTTTTGGTTTTCTATATCTCTGAATCAAATTAAGCAATTATAAAAATGTTTTTTGTTTTAACATTGTGTTGCGGAATTCAAGTCATTGCACACTGGCCGGAATAACCAAAATTGTGGCATAAATTAAAATATAATAGATAGAGACATTAAATTTGGTACAGTTAATTGTTATGACATATATAAAAATTGCACAAAATTTCAGACGGATTTGACGACTCCCACTCATACCGCCCATAAAAACCACATTAAGAATCTTTAGATTTTGCACTAAATATATTGTATTTTATGTTCTGCTTCGAGCTGAAAATAATATGCATTTATATTTTCATAATCTGAATCGGATTCAGTTTTTCTGAATATCCATGCACATCATCAACAATTATAGGTGGTTCAATTGCTCGGTGAAACATATCCGTTATATTGTTAATGCGGCTATTTTTTCGTGCATGCGACATTCCACCTCGCTTGTAGAACTAATTTCAGGCATCGGAGGCATTTTCCCCTAAGCATCCGATGGGAACTGCAGAAGCCGAAATAATTTGATATTTTTCCATATATAAGGATGCAGTTTTATTACAAAAATTCTGTAACTTTTGTGGACTTATTTCATATTCACATGAGATGACAATTAAAATTATCCTTTAGCATTGAAGTACATTTACATCAAATTCTAGTATAAACGCAAATAATTGAGTATTTGAGAATGCCGTCCTAGCAGTATTGCCGTCATTTGTATTACCGCATCCGATTTGTTTTGGCCGATCTACGTGAAGTCCCATTTGTTTCCATAATCTTTCATTGAATATTTTTTTGTTGAGAATTCATTAAAACTTTTTCATTTGAGTCTCGAACTTGCCATTTATCAAGACCAATCAGGTATGAAATATTCAATACAAATTCAAGAAATCGTATCAAGGAATGTAATGGGCTCACTCCATACTGCAGAGTAAGAGGCTTTTGCTTAAATATTTCCGCATTTGTTACTGATGTCGTCAAAATTGTTTTTGGAGGTGCACCGCATATTGGGCATGATTGGGTAGAGTTCATATCCGTTAGAGCATTTAAAACCTTTCCGTCCATAAGCGTCATAAGTAATAAGGTCAAAAGAAACTGCTAAACTCCTGACAACACAATCATT